>WEIT01008473.1:131892-165884 GCA_013389985.1 Dryoscopus gambensis | reverse complement strand
TCCCGATCCCGGAGCCAGAGAGGGAGGAGGGATGCACTGCCCCCGTCCCGATCCAGGAGCCAGAGAGGGAAGGAGGAGGGATGCGCTGCCCCCGTCCCGATCGCGGAGTGAGAGAAGGAGGAGGGATGCGCTGCCCCGTTTGCGATCCCAGGGAAAGGGGGAGATGCGCTGGCCGGTCGGGATCCCGGGGCNCCCTGCCCCTGCTCCTGTCTCTGCCCCGTCAGGGATGCGCTGCCCCGGCACCGAACGGGGCTGAGAGCGGGGAAGGATGCGCTGCCCCGACCCTCGCCCCGGGGAAGGGAGGGAGGGATGCGCTGGCCCGAGCGCCGGAGGATGCGGGGACAGCGTGGGAGCCGCCGGGATGGGGGACGGGACAGCACACGGGGTGCCGGGGCCGGCCGGCAGCAAGGACCCGCCGGGAGCGTGGTGCTGCGGGGAGTGTGGGACACACACACGCGCGCAGGACCGGGGGAAACATCTCAAAACCCAGCTCAGCAAGGAGCAGGTCCAGGGCTGAGGGTGCCAGGAATGTGCAGGCTCGGCAGGCAGGCAGGGCGGACACTGGTGCCTATTCAAGACCAGGCACAGGCGCCTATTGTTCGGGGGGCCCCGCATGAATGTTTGCAGTTTTAATTGCAAAAACATTTGCTAATTCCGCTCAGGAATGAGTTCGGGCTCATTTGTTGTCTGGCTATTAATAGCTGGGGGGATGAGGAGGGGGACAGCAGCCGGTGGGCTCACGTTGTCCTCCCCCCTCCGCCCAGATGGCAGGAGGAGAAGATGGGGTGGAGTGGGGTTAGGCTGACAACCAGCCTACAGCTGAGTACCAAAATACACGGGCTGAGCATGTACACACTCACCAGTCACTGTTTTGGGTCAACTCGAGGCTGAAGTGAATGGAAATATTTCAAACAGTTTATCTAAGGACAAAAAACAATCCTCCAGTGACTCCAGAGAACTTGCAGAGTCGCTTTGGGCCTCAAATAAAGTGAGATTTGGGCACTCTTTACCCAGTCAGTCAGAGGAGGGGTGCGAAGATGACTCTGACACTCATCCCCAGCAAGGAGAGGGTTGTCACGCGCTCCAGGCTCTGGCGTTCACTTGCTTTGCTGTGGTTTGGAGCAGAAACAGCTTCAGCGGGAGAAATTGGGAGTTCCTGATCCTGGAGCATCACACGGTCTGCCCGGTGCTATCTCTGGCTTCAGCTGCTCCCTTTGAATGGGAAAAACCAGAGACTTAGCACGCCTTTCCCTCGCAGCGGGGCTGCAGGGTAGAAAGGTGCCTCATTTCCTTCCTGTGTTCCGTGAGCAGAGCCCAAGTGTCCTGTTGAACCTGGCCTAAAAGATAGGGAGACTGGAAACAAACTCCAGACATTTCTGTGTTTCTTCAGACAGACAGGAGTTGCTAAAAGCAGCCAAACACCTCTGGTGTCACATCCCTACCTGAGAACATTCCCCTAGTGAGTGAACCCAGTGGTACCAGGCTTTGCTTTCCGTTAAATTCAAAAAGTGCCTCGTCCTGTGTTGATTTCCAGTAATGCTTAAATGTGGGGTCATAAGCCCAGAAGATTGGGCAGAGTGAGGTTGAGAGTGAAAGGGTTTGTTCCACCACGCCTGACTTGAGGGACTGGGGGCACCCCTCTAGAACAGGGCTGTGCTGCCAGCAGTACATAAAATTAGACGTGTACTGAAGCCTGCAGGGCTGGTGCTGGATAGTGGGATGGGAGTGTGACTGGAAGGATGCGTCTGTGCCAACTGATTACTTGGGGGAGAAACCAAAAAGGGCATGAAAGGAAGGAGACAAAGCTCGCAAGATGCTGAGATCCCAAGCCTGACCTGCTCTGGACTCTGAGGTGCTGCTTTGACTCCAAGTGCTGCGAGCTGGGGTTGCCTCCTGCTGTGCGTTACTGCCAGAGCAGCCCCTGTTCTTGATCGTGGCCTTAAAACATTGCCATGAAACGGGAGCCAGTGAAGCATGGAGCATTCAGTGCATTCCCAGCTCTAGGCACTGAAAGCTTCCAAAGATTCTGCACATCAGGGAAATGCCATGGTCATAATTAAGGCAGCGGAAGCTCTCGGCGGCGCTGATGGAGAGTGGGGCTTACAACTGACATCAATTCTGCCTCGAGGTCCCTCCTTGCCAGCTTCCCCGTGGAAACAAATATTTGGGTTTTAGAGGATTTCACGTGCTGGGCTGAGGGCAGAGCTGTGGAGACCCTCCCAAAACTCTCAAGTATTTCCTGTTGAAAACAGAACATGCTGATAGCTCGTAGTCCTTGATGGGGAGATACGGGCGAGTCCCAGGCACATTTCAGTTTTAAAGCTCATTACATTCAAATCTCCTTTTGATTTAATTCTGAGGGCTTGGTAATAGGTTGGATTTCGCAAAAGGCTTTTTAAAATCTATGGAGTAGAAGTTCTCATTTCCTTTTTTTTTTTTTCTTTTTTAATATATGAAGTCCATCTGTCCCAGCCACCAACAACTGTTCTGAGTCAGCTGTCAGTGCCAAAAACCACTCGGTGGAAATGTTGTTAGCTCTCTTGCAGTGATTACAAGTTGCTTGTTGGTATTTTCTGATGGGAAGTGTTTGCAGTATCGCTTTCTTTTCAACAGGCAGTAAAGAATCAGGACAAACAGCTTTGAGAGCCCTGCCAAAATCAGACGCTTAATAACATCTTCCAAAAAATTCCTAGGAAGGGCTTGGTGTTCCTTTTTGGGTAAGCAGGATCTGGCATCGCCACCAAGGAGTGGTTGGATGCACATCTCCTTTACAGCTGTTGACCAAGAACGTGACACCAGCACATTCCCTCTTGCCCCGAATGCTTCCGAGAATTTCCTGGTTGCTGAAACACGAGGAGATTCAAAGAGTGAAATGTGTTTGCTTTAGTCTGTGGACTGAGATGTTGCTCTGCTTTGTGAGCTTGGGTTCTTTCAGTGTTTGTTTTCCCTGTACAAGTTGAATTCTGGGTCTCTTGGCCTGCTGCAGTTGTTTTTCAATTATCTGTCCGCACGCGGAGGATTTGCACCAGGGACACGCTTGGAGTTGCCAAAAAATCACCTAAACGAGTAAATAAAGTGGAATGAGCTGGTGCATTTAGCTCCACAAACACGGACAAAAGCTGTGGGTGGCCTCCTGCCAGCTTGCCCCTAACTTTAGCCATCTCCAAAGGGCAAAGCCATGCTCAGCCCCCACTCGCTCCTGCTTTCCTTGCAGCCTGCTTGGATTATTAGTTAAGTTTCTCTTGCAGACTGGGCTGGCTGCTTGCTCATCCTCTGCCATGAGTGTTTGTGTGTTGAAGCAGAACTGGCCTCCCAGTTGTATATTTAGAGCTAATGCTTCACAGTTGATTGCATCAAGCCCTGATGATCCGGAGAAGGTTCGTGAACTCCTTACAGAGCCGGCCTGAAGTGGTGGGAGGGAGTTAGCAAAGGCAAAGATTTCCACAGGCCGAGGGGATCCTGAGTCCTCGAGAGTCCTTGGGAGGGGGGTAGCAAAGGCAAAGATTTCCACAGGCCGAGGGGATCCTGAGTCCCCGAGAGTCCTTGGGAGGGAGTTAGCAAAGGCAAAGATTTCCACAGGCCGAGGGGATCCTGAGTCCCCGAGAGTCCTTGGGAGGGAGTTAGCAAAGGCAAAGATTTCCACCAGGCCGACGGGATCCTGAGTCCCCGAGAGTCCTTGTCTGCACAACAAGCGCTCGTGTTGCCAGCATGCCCCTCAACAAGATAAAACCACTGCTCTGTGCAAAAAAAGAGCTGGTGGCCTGCTTGGAAACTGCTGTTTATGTGAAAAAGAGATGAGCTCCAGATATAAAATTAATTAGGATAATTACATTCTCAATCTGGCTTCTCCATCGACGGGAATTTGAACTGCAGCGTCGTCTCCCGATTGATAAGGGCTGGTTGCCTTCCCTCAGAACCCCCAGGGAGTATCATGTTTTTATGAGACGGGAGCAAAACTCGAACAGCAAACATCAGTGCTGTGGCGTGGAGGAGTTAAGGGTGTGTGCAGCAAACCCCAGTCCCTGGCTGAGTCAGGACATGGCCTCAGAACCAGCTAATGGCTTTAATTGCGCTAATGAATGTTCTGGACACAGCCTGAAATTCCCCCCAAAGGGCCTGGATTGCTGTTTGGGTGCAGCTCTGGCAATAGCTGTGCTTGGGGCAGAGGAAATACCTGCTGGGTCACAGGGCTCCAACTCCCTGCTGGAAATCAGAGGTTTCACTTTCAGAAGAATAAATAATGACATAAAAACTGGACCTTTTTTTTGGCTGGAAAGCTCAGGTCTTTGTTTGCTTGTGACCCTTCCCAGCACCAACATCCACAGGAATAACCTGAGGGGAGAGGACTTGTTTGGAGAGTTTCAATTCTTTTTTTGTGGGGACTTAGGAAAATATATCTGTGGGGAACAGGACAGCGAGGAATTCATGGAGTCACCTCCATGGGCTTCACCAGAGCGCAGGTCTCGGGGATAATCAACTCCTCACAAACCCCTGCTTCTCATTTCAGAGGTCAGGCAGCTTCCTTGGGGGATAAACGTTGAGGGAGGTGTGTTTTAAAGATGTTTCCTGCTCAGGCCCAGCCAGCTGAGGTCCTGGTATCACTTTGATGGTCTTGCTGCCACTCTAAGGAAGCTTTGTGTGACTCCTGGGCAGGACTTCAGCTGTCCAGCACAGGGAGGGCAGCACCAAGACAGCTGCAAAGGAGCTGGAGTCCTGTTCTTCAGAGCAGCATCCCCAGCCAGGCCTTCAAATGTCTTAGAAAAAATCCCAGCACGCAAAAAGCGAGGTTTGGAGAGGGAGTTCCTCTGCAGTTCCTTAGTGTCTTGCCAAAGGCGCTTCTCTGCTGTGTTGGGGATTGGAAGATTGGAGGAAATTGCTTTAGGTGCATGTTCCAAACCAGAAAGCAGGCAGAGAAAAGACCAGCAGAGGCAGGAGCAAAATTTGTAAATGGGAGTTGACAAAAAAATAAAAATAATAATAAATAAACCAAATATCTCAGAAATTTCTCCAGCTCCTGAGAGCGCAGCTAGGTCAGATTCCCATGAACTCACCTGTAAAATGCTGAGCCCTGTCAGATGAGAGTCCAGTCGACTCTGGGCTGGCACTGACTGATCAGAAAGAAACGAAGCGACGTTCGTGTTGTAACCTGACAGCCCACAGGTACTTCAGATAAGCTCGAAAAATTAATGGGAATTGTTCTGTCATGCGAGAATTGCTTGTCAGTATAAATAATCCCAGGTATTGGGTTCTGTGGTGCCCCTCGTGGGCTGGAGCACAGGGCTTAAGGCTCGGTTGCAAGGGGAAATGAAGGTTTTTCAGAGCACCAGTAGATGAAGTAGATGAAATTAAATTGTGTTCAGATATTGCTCAAGGTTTTCTTTTTTTTTTTAAGTCATAAATCCTAGGGATTTCAGAGTTAAAGCCAGAACACGCTCGAACCTACTCCCTTCGATGTACCTGATTATTACAACACAAATGTGGGATCAGTGGGGTTTTTAAGAGTCCTCTTAATGCATTTGGGCACAGCTGGCTCATTTGAAGACACTGAGCTCTAAAACTGCAGCGTGCCAGGGACTTAGTGTATCTTTGGCATGTGGCTGAAAGGCAGCAGTGGACGATGTTCAGCAGTATTTCAAGATTTTTAATCACGCTATTAAAAATATATTTCGGTGGCCTAGGTAAGATTTTCTGCTGAGCTGGAGAAATCCACTGAAATCTAAGGGGATTTGTTCCTATTACTAGGCTGGGTTTCTAATGCCCGTGACCTCTTCTGAAAATCCCTGCCTTAATAAACTTTGGGCAATTTCTTATATAAGTGGCCAGTGTTTGACAGAGGGGACGCAAACTGGGACACTTTGGGGCTCTGTTTTGAAGGGTGGGAGTGAAATAATTCTGCAATTTCAGGTCTGTTGAAAGCACCCGCCTTCCCTGTGCTCTCCCCATGAGATATCTAATTAAGCTGCCATCTCTGACACTCTTGCCCAGTGCATCTCGAGATGGACAACCACGAGGTGCTTCAGGGCTTGCTGAAGGAGCCCATAAAACCCCACCTATCCCAAGGAAGCCAGGAGTTGTGTTTCATCAGCGACGTGGAGTAAGGCTGGCAAGCAAGGTCATGGAGGAGAGCTCTTGTGAGAGCCAGGCTTGCCTTTTAACAGGGAAACAGAGCTCTGCACAGCAGTGCTGCTTTTTATTCCTGGTAGAAGGGCTCCTGCCACTTCCCATCCCTCCGGGGCGGCTGTGTGTTCTCTCAGACCTCGAGTGGAGGTGGCTGCACAGCAGAGAACTTAATGATTTTGTCTGCATGTAAATGTACAAGGCTCTGCTTGATCTTTCAGCCCCCAAATCACCCATGGAGACAGCGTTTTTTGCTTTGTCAGGATGTTATCCTTGGAAAACAGGGGTTCGATGGGCGTTGCTGCTGTTACCTGCGTTACAAACAGCTTCTGTTCACGGCTGTTTGCTGGGGGCTGGCGAAAAAAAGAGGGAGAAAAAGCGAAAACTCGCTGTCCCAATTTGTGCCCTCGGCTCACTGGAAGCTCCCCAAAAAGATTAATTCGTGGTGCTGTCAGGCTGCCATGCAGGTGAGGAGCGTTCCTGGGAGTGCGGGATGGCGGCTGGCTGTGAGAGTCGCGGCGCTGGAAGGAGCCCCAGTGTCCACAGCAGCTTTTCTCATGAACCCCAGGGTCCATTAAGGAGATTGCTGCCTGCTAATGGACTTCCTCCCGAGGCTCTGGCTGCTGACTCTCTCCTGAATGATTTCCGGCAGCTCACGCGGCAGGGAAGGTGTTGCAAAGTCCTGCAGCTCTTGCTGCTTCTGTGAAATAGCTTTTATCCCCTCAAAGGGAACTTACCAACAGCTACTTTTAATACACACTTAAATCTCTGCTTTAATCTTCCTCTCTTCTGTATTGATCTTCAGCAAAAGCCCGAAGATAAATATTTCTTTGTACCCACTGGGTTGTTTGGAGCTGGTTTATTTTTAGAGCCTGGAAAACATCCGCTCTGTGCTAGAGAGGTCCTGGCCATCTTGGAAAGGGAAGTCCCAGCTCTGTGCTCTGGACCTCTGGACTAGCCCTGGCCTCCCCAGGCTGTGGGAACCCTTTGAGAAGAGGTTGTTGAGGTGTTTAGATACCAACGAAGTGGGAGGAGTAATGCTCCCCCTGTTAGTGTGATTGCTCCATGCTTTGCTGACGGGATTGGGGACACGAGCCGTGGAACTGGTTGGCTTCACCCACCACGGATCTCCTTGTTGATCCAGAGGCTCCTACAGCACAGAAGGTGCTGGTTTCCCTCGCTCTTGGCTTTTAGCTGCTCTGCTGAGGTTGCACGTAGTGGATGGGCCTGCTCTGATTTCCCAGGGAGGCGATGGCTTATCTCCTTCAGAGCTGGTGGAGTTGCCTTTGAACTGGCAGAGTGCCTTGTAATTGCCTCCTGGGCCTCGTGGGCTCTCCCTCAAGCAGAACTGGCTGTTGGAGTTGCTAACCATCCTTCTGGAGCTGGTGTTTTCCCTTCATTTTGGCCAGTTTTCAGCATGCCATAAATCTCAGGGCAGCGCGGAGCTCTGCCTGCCGGAGCTGCCTCGCGCGTGCTGGAGAGGAGCTCACACCAGAAATGCTCTGGCGGGCCTGGCCAGCACACAGCTGTTCTCTCCCACACAGCAGGGCGAGAGGAGCCCTTTGAAGTCCCTGCTGGGGCTGGCAGCAGCTCCCGAGGCACCCCGGTACCCCCCTCTCCCACTGCCAACTGCTCCTCGGGTTCTGCAGGCCAACAGCTGAGCCACCATCAGGGCTGGTCATCCTGCAGGGCTGGGGCTTTGCCGGGGGGCAGGGGGGACTCCAGATTCCAGTTTATTCCTGAGCATGGCAGGATCTGGGGGCTCTTTCCCCACGTCCCAAGGCGTGATGGTGGCGCACCAGCATCCCGCTGTTGGTGCACAATAGGGATTGTTCTCCCCGCCTGGGCAGGCTCCTGGTGCTCTGCCGCGGGCTCCTTGATCCTCCTCTTTCTGCAAATATTTGGAACAGATCCTGTTTGGCTGTTTTGACAGTTTGACTCAGCTATTAAATGACAAAGGCAAGCTGGGCCCAGGCTCACCGTGGTTACAAGCAGCTCTACAAAGAGGGGAGGTGAGGGTCAAATTCAGACACGGGGCTGCGTGGGAGAGGTCCTGGCCTCAAGGCTTAGTCCTGGAGCAGGGCTGGTGCAGCAGCTCTGCCTGCAGCAAGCACGGGGATCCCTAACCTTGCCGGCCGTGACACTGCGCAGTCCCGAGGAGAGAGTGGTTTTGGAGTGACAAATATGGCACAATCCTGGCTGCTTCCGTGTTTCCCAAGAGCTTTTCAATTCCTGGCTCATCCTCGGTCACTGCTGAGGCACACATGCCATACGTCTCACATCTGTCACTCAGCTCCGTGTCCTGGACATGAGGCAAAGCCTCTCTTGGCTCCAAAGGCTTTCCTCTTTCCTCCCTCCCGAGTTTCCTCTTGGTGTCCATGTCCCTCACTGAGAAGCAGTAGCTCCTTCAAAGAAATGCAGGGAAGCCCATTTGCAGAATTTACAGCTGCTTTCCCCAGGCTTGAGTGTCCTCCTCTTTAAGAGCAAGCTTTTAAGCATGTTCTTAAGTGGGAAGATAAGTGGTGTTATGATCCTTTCATCTTGTGGCTCAGAGCAGGCTGGAGATAACTGATAAGGGGATGACAGCGAGGGAGATGCATAGGCACCTTTGGATTTAATTCCTACTTTGCAAGGCAGTCTTTAAAGCACATCTCGGGTGGGAACAGAGGCTGGTAAAATAAAGCTGGGCCTTCCCTTCTCAGCATATGTCTTTTCCTCCTGTCTCTGAGGCAGATCCTCTGTGTGTGCCAGCAGAGCCGGCACAGACTGAGCCGGGTTCTCCATTCCTGAGCCCTCCTTCTGCTGCTGACATTCGAGGGACTTGGCTGGGGCTGTCTCTAGACGCTGTTTCGGCTGGGGATTTCATTTGCACATTTCTTTTTCTTTTTTTTTTTGCACGTTTGAGCTGTGCTTTAAACAGGGCACGTGGTGGGCTGAGATGCATTCCTGTGCCAGGGGCTGCGAGACAGCACCCTCAGCCTCGCGTGGGTGGGAGCCTTCAGACCCCTCTTGAACAGACCCTGCATTCAGCTCCAGAATTCCTGCCTTAGCCCCTCGTCTGCTGGCTGAAACAGGTGGCAAGCACATGCCTGTGAGGATCTGTACTGGGGGTGGTCTTCAAGGCCAGCTGTGTCCAGCCCACATTCCTGCTGCGTCCCCCTGCCTCACTGATGCCTTAACCTGTGCTTAGAATTAAAAGCCAAACACGGTTAGAGGGGAAAAAGGGTTTTACATCGGTATTTATTAAGCGTCCTTAGGTGCATCAGCAGAGAGTGCACCCCGCAGAACGCACCCCAGGAGAATGCACCCACACGATGGTCTGTGTATGCAGGCACAGAACTTGCACGTGAGCGTATTTATCATAGATCCCCCAAGGGGGCCCAAGAGAAGCCCTGTCGTGAGGAATGTTCCCCTGGATGGGCCTATCTTGGTTTACAGAATGTGTTCTGGAGAGGACCTTGGCATCTGGGGCGTTCTGACCCCCAACTCCGAGGCCTCCGAGGTGTTTGGTCTCTTGGCTTAACAGAACTCTGGGTCTAAGCTGGTTATCAGGCTTAGGGAATGACAAATGTGTGGGCTAAAAGCTCTAGGGATACATAAAAGCTGCGTGAAAGTGTATATGAAGGGGGATATGAGAGGGGTGTATGAAAAAGCGAAAAATCATTATGGCATCATCACCTTCTGGCCCAGCTGGCCCTGGGCCACCCAGCCCAGAGGTTCCTGGCCACGTCCACGCGCCGCTTATGGAAAACAAACCACTTGAAAGCGGGGTGTCTGTGGGCCAAGCCTGCCCCAGCCTGCTGCCTGCTCCTCTGAGGGAAAGGGGGGAACGTGGCCGGGGCAGAATGTGCCAGACGCTCGCCAGCCCCCCGGGGCACACATACCCCGTGCATCCCACGTCCCGGGGGTGGCACCTGGGCAGCTCCAGGGGCTGCTCCACACCAGGACGTTCCACGGGCTCTGCTGCAAGCAGTGGAGCTGGCGAGCTCCTGGCCACGCCAGACCTACAGGTAAAAGTGGATTTGTGGCTTTGTTTGAGCCAGGGAGTTCCTTGGCAGGGTTTTGGCACAGTTTGCAGGCGAGCACGATCCAGAGGAGGCAGCGCCTCATGCCCTGAGAAGCCCAGATCCAGGTGCTGCTGTTGATTTTCCAAATGCTTCCTCCTGCTGTGTTATCAGAGATTTCTGCTCCCAGCTCTCTGCGTGGCGCCAAGCCTTTCACAGATGAGGCTACAAAACCGTCCCACAGCAAGCCCCGTCTCTCTGCCCCTCAAGCTCTCTCTGGGGAGCTGCTGCAGCTGGGCAGGGCTGGCTCTGCCACCCCGGATTGCATCCCAGCCCCAAGTGTGAGCAGAGGCTGCTGCTCCCTCTCGGATCAGCCCCCAGTGCCTCCGCACCTCGCTGTTACTCAGCACTTTTGCCTGACAGGGAATTAAGTAGGATTTCTAGGTCATTGTGGGGCTGTCAGGAGGAATCGTCTCCTGTAGACCTCATTATCAAGGCTCTTTCTGCAGTGCCAGACTTCAGAACAATTGCAGCCTGGTTCCCTAAACACTGGCTAATGAGACAGAGCTGTTAGCAGCAGTTTGCTAAATAAAGGCTGTTTCTGCCTGAGACAGAATAGAGCCAGACGGGATTTTCTTAGCTGTCTCTCACACAGAAGGTATTTCAAAGGACCCTGAATAAAATAACGAGGTAGACGTGTCTCTCGTGGTGGCTGCGTGGGGTCAGTGCTCGATGCTAGTGCCAGGTGCTTCCCCGCTGCAGGGAATTCAAGTAACTTGAGCTCAAGAAACCTGAAATCCTCTCCTTGGTTTCGAGGTATCCTGAGCTGCTTTGTCCTGCTGTGACAGTGACTTGCTGCTCGGTGCTGACCTCCATCTCCCTGGGTGTGCCAGGAGGATATTCTGTGATCCCTGGCTCGCAGCAAAGCTTGCCCAGCATTCACACACGTGGCTTTGGGAAGGCAAGGGGCCCAGCAGCTGAGCAGGAGGGACAAGTGTGACACGTGCATGGCAGCTTTTGGAAGGAGCTGGGGGGTTGCAGGCTGCCCAGAGGAGACGGGTGAGATCCCAGCTTGTGTCTGGGTGCTGAGCAGGAGGGCTGCAGCCCCCACCTGGGCAGTGTGACGCCAGGTGACTTCTGCTGATGTGCCTGTAATGAGATTTTTCATCCTACCTCTCTTCCTGTTGTCACAAGGGCCTGGATTAAAGATAAACTCTGAAGCATGATGGGATGAGTCGTTGCCTCTGGCTGGAGCAGGCACAGGAGAGCTGGGGAGCATTACCTGGCCAGTCTGCAGGTTTGTTTGAAGAGGTGCTTTGATGTGGCAGTGGGAGTCCATGGAAGGTAAACGGTGTCTAGACAGGTTTTTCTCACTGTATTGTTATCTCTGAAGCAGCAGGAACGGTGCCAACCAGGCTGAATGGCTCCAGAAGCAGAACTATTGCTAGAAAGATGGGGAATGGTTCTTCAGGAGAATCCAGGATAGCTCTCGCAGGACCCTGGTTGAACCTCTTGCAGGTGGCACCTGGATCACTTAATTGCAGGTGGCACCTGGATCACTTAATTGCAGGTAGATGCTCCTAAGAGTGAGCAAGAGGAGGTCCAGGAGGTGGCCAGTGTTTCCAGTGACCTGGCACAGCAGAGAGGTCCAGGACAGGTCCATTGACCAGTGCCGTGTCCAGCGGGTTGGGAATCCAGGACAATCCAGTCGATTTTGGCAGCAGCAGAGAGCTGAGAGCAGACTCCCTCGGTGTGGCTGACTGACGGGTGCCAGGACTTGCCCAGCAGAGCTGGCCTGTGTGCCCAGTGACCACTGCAGAGGTGGGGCCATGGCTGTGGGAGGGAAGGCGAAGGCAGGCCAGGATTCACAGAATTCACAGAATTCACAGAATGTCTGGGTTGGAAGAGACCTGCAAGATCATCGAGTCCAACCCATGCCCCAACACCTCACCTAGATCATGGCATCGAGTGCCACATCCAGTCTTTCTTTAAACACATCCAGGGACGGTGACTGCACCACCTCCCCAGGCAGTCCATTCCAGTACTTTATCACCCTTTCTGTAACAGACTTTTTCCTAATATCCAACCTGTATTTCCCTTGACGCGGGGATCTGGAGAGACTTGTGGCTGGCTGGCGAGCGCTGCTCTCAGCGCTGCCTCTGATATGCCATCTCCCCGGGCTGTTTGGGAGGGGAAGTGGAGGCTGGATTCAAATGCCTATTGTCTGTCCTTCGGCTGGGAGCAGAGCCAGCAGAGAGAGAGGCGCTGGCAGCGTCCGATACAGGGGGCAGATGTGAGGGGAAGCACACTCATCCGTGAAATGCTGGCGCTGGGGTTTTCAAAGGAGCCTCAAAGGTTAAGTGCCATGTGCTGGAATGCATACGTGAAGGTCAGGAGAGAAATCCGGGGCTCCTGGGATTCCTGCAGGGCTGGGGGAAGCTTTTTGCAGGCGGCTCTTGGACGAGGCCCTGTGCAGCAGCTGTGTGCTGCCACGGCTCCTGCTGCCCTGGGCCCCAAGCGCGGCCACGAGGAGGGCAAAGCCACACCGTGCCAGGCTTATGTCACCTGGGGAGCCTCAGAGGAGCGCAGGTGAGCTCAGCCTGGCTCCCCTCTCCTGTGGGCAGCTGCCAGGTTCTGCACCAGGGGCTGGGAGCTGAGCGTTTCCTGACCCTGCCTGTCCTCTCCCCCTGCCAGAGCAGGGCTCGGCCACAGGCTCCAGGCAGAGCTGGAAACTTGGCACCGAGGCACCGAGCGGCCAAGAGCCCAGCTTGCTCCTCTGTGTCAGGGCTGGCTTCTGCACTGCTGTGGGGAGTGCAAATATGTTCCCAATCTGTTTGCTGCGCTGACGTGACTCCAAGACACACAGGGAGCAGACACACTGACCGAGAAGGGGCCATTGTTACAGGGACCTTCCTGACTGGGGCTGCGCTGTGCTCCATCCCCAGCATCCACAGAGCTCAGTCCTCCCGGGTCCCCAGCCTGAGCTGCACATTAGCACAGACCAGCCGGGGGTTTGCTCCTGCTTTACTCAATTTGTCCGTCCATGTGCCCTGATGTGGCCTTTTGATTTCCGTGCTGATCTCTGGCAGGCAGGTATTAAATCAGGCTGCAGATAAAAGGAGCTACAAGCGTTGCCTCCCTGAGAAACCAGCCCAGACATCCAGTGACACATTTTTAATTGCAGCCAGGCAGACAGATAGCAGTGCTGGAGGCTGAGCAGCTGGGAGCCAGGGCAAGGCACTGATGGGCTGATGGACGGGTTGGGGTTTTGGCCAAGGAGGAATGAAGGCCCCAAGAAAAGCAGAGAAGAGGAAGGGAGTTACCTCATTTGTTTCCAGCAGGGTTGTCCTCTGAGAGGTATTTCCTTACGCTTTATACAGTCCGAATTTAGTTGCAACTTTTATCAACAATAAAGGCTTCCATGGTTTCCCCCGGAGGAACTGGAACGAATCCAAATATATTTTAGTGCTGAGAAGCAGGTCCTGTTATTAATGTCAGCCTAATCGTTTCTTTCGATCTGCTTCCCACCTTTTTTGCCATTCATACTGTAAAGCCTCCGGGCAAGTTACCAAGTCCAGTCTACTCTTCTTAGCTCTTACTGACTTTGTAGCCTCCCCTGGCTTTTTAGGGTCTGTGGGGGGCATTTAATGTGCCTGCCCCAGGCTGGGGTGGGGACTGTCCCCATGCCTCAGGAGAGAGCTGGCAGTGTGACACCAAGCCCGGAGCTGGCAGGACAGTGGCACAGAGCTGAGCTGAACCAGGGACCAGCACGTGCTGCTGGGCCTGTGTCTCCCTGGGAAAAGGGCCTCTGACCAGCACTCGACTGGGAGCATTCAGCTGAGAAAATTCTCTGCTAAAAATAGCAGCAGATGATGTTTGAGGAGAAAAACAAGTCAGGGGCTGGGAGAAGTTGGTTCCCAGATATGTGGCTAATTCAACTCCCCCAGGACAAGTAATCTTTTAACCCCTCCGTGCCAAGGCTCCTTTCTGCTCTATTAAACAGACCTGCCCTGGTCAGGAATCCAGGCTGGGATGAGCCAGGATGGGTTTTGTCCCCTTTGCTGTGACACAGCATTACTCCCTTCCCTCTCGCCCTGCTCATTTATGGCAGCATCCTCCTAATCACTCTCTGTGTCACGCTTTTCATCCTTATCTGTCTGTGACTTCACTTGGGCTGCCTTTAATTCCCCGGTGCACTTCCTAAGAGAATAATCTCCCCTGAACGCTGCGGCGCTTCTCCCCGCGCGGGTTGGCCGCCTGTGCTCGGGCTGATGTTACCAGGGGAAGTCTTTTCAGATCTGCTCCTGTGATCCAGGGCTGCCCCTAAAATCACATCTCCGGGCCTGCGCCGAGCGCCTGTTCCGCGTCGTGGGGCCGCGTCCTTTGTTCTGGCAGATTCGCTGCAAAGCTCCAGAGCTGCCTGGCGGAGGCCGGCCCCACCTCTCCCGCCTGGAATGACGGCAGTGGGATCACGGGCTCCTCGCAGGCAGCTGGGGATGTTCCCTGGTGCCTGCAGTCAGGCTCCTGCAGCCCTCATTTGTACGAGTTCCGCGCGGCGCCTCAGCGAGACAATTGCGGTTTGTACCCGGGGCTGGAATTACACGCGCACGAAAGAAAGGCAAAAATTACACTGTAAAATTGGAGGAAATGTTCTTAAAAGGAGAGCTGCTTTCAGTCTTGTCATAAATGATTTCTCTGTGCGCTTGCTCACGCCCTCTCCTGTTCCCTTCCCCAGCCTACTCCCGGCTCTTGGCTCTGATGACTGCTGCTCTCTTCCCAGCTCCCGCTTTCCACAGGAAGATGACATGGTTGGTCTTCGATAAGCAGAGCCTCAGAGCCGTGTTTTGCTGGTCAAGCTCTGGGCTGGAGGAGAAGGGAGGATCAGGAGATTAGAGTCACAGACAGAGGAATAGGGGATTATAGGCTAAACCCCTGCAAGTCTCTGTATTGATGGTTGGGACACAGCCAGACACTAAGGAGCACTGCAAAGCCTGGTGCTGATAGCATATCCGCTTATTTCCTGTCTTTGCATTGCAGGCAGCTCCTGAGATGTGTGTCCTCATCAAAAGCCAGGGTCAGGCAGGTACTGAGCCTCCCAGCTCCTGGGGAAGTCAAATACCTGCTGAGATCAAGTCTGTGCCTCGGCTGGCGCTCAGCCTGGAAAACGTCACCGTGGCTTATGAGATTCTCAGCAATCCTTGAGTCAAATTCCCACACGAGCCAAAAATAAAGGAACTTGCCCCTTTTCCCGTTGCAGTTCCTTCCCTCTCCCTGACGCTGGCCATAGATCCCTGTCACATCTCGCTGACCCCACTCCGTCCTGGATCTCATCCCTCAGCATCTGTCTGCTGCCAGGAGGGTCCTGCTGGGAGGAAGGGAGAGGACAGCAGGAAGACCATTGCCCCTGGCTCCTGTGACAGCTATCTGCTGGTTCCCTCCCACTTTGCACTAATTTGGTACCAGCATCTGCCACTTTGGGGAGGAAAGGGACTTGCTGAAGTGAGAAATAACGTAGGATGTGCCTGCGTGGCACTTCTTAGGGCTGGCTACGGAAACAATGGAAGGCAAGTGGGAATAGGCAGGAAGGGTTGGCTTCAAATCTGCCCTGTGCAAAAGTTCCCACTGCTCTCCAGCCCTCACCATCTTTGTTCCTGGGCTCTGCTGCTGCGAGGCATTCCCGTGTGGTGAACAGGTCACAGAGTGGCACATCCCCTGCTGCCTGAGACAGCGAGAGCCTTTGCTCTTCCTGCGGTTTCCATTCCTCATTTTTTTTCCTCCAGTGAACTGGAACTGTACATCCTTTCTGAGTTACAGGGGACGCTGCATGCGAAGGGGCTGAGGCTCAGCTGAGAAATGTACAGCACTTGGGCAGATGGAAATGATGGGGAAACACTGCCCGGGAGACCCTCGGCTTCCTCAGGGTTCCGGGGGCCCGGCCAGCTGCATCCCCGGGGTTTTCATGCCCTAAAGCAGAGGTGGGGATGAGCTGCCCCCCTGGGATCCCCTCATGTCCCATTTTCTGTGGCTGCACTGATTTCCTTGGTGTTGGCTGTGAGCCAGCCCGGCTGGAAGGTGTGATTAGGCTGCCTATTTGTTAATGAAAATGGCAAGACCCGTGCTGAGCACGTCGTGGCTGGTTTGATGCATTCCTGGCCAGTGATCTGGATTTCTCCTCTGGTTTTTGCCAAAACCTTGGTGCAGCTGTAAGGAGAAGCTCCCCTGCCTCAGAACCACACAGCAAGGCCACCTGCCCCTGTTTTTCCCTCCTGGAGAGTCGGCCTAACACTGGAAGCCCAAAGCATCTGCCTGAGAGGCTTGGCCCCAGAGGGCAGCAGCAGGGCAAGGAACTGGTCTGGGCAGCACTTAATCCCCTGGCAGAAGCTCCATGCCCTATTCCCTGTTGCTCACACAAGGGAAATAAGACTTTCAGTTCAGCCTCAAGTTTCTTGGGAAGGGAGAAGCAATTCCAGAACGCAGGGGATGGCAATAACATCTTTCCTGTTCACGTTTCCTCTCTGTTCCCCTTCCACTACCCTTCATCTCAGATTTTGAGGGGCAGATTCCGACTCTTTCCATCTTCTCTCTGAGCTGAAGTTGGCCTGAAGTATATTCCAGAAAGATGCAATCTGACATGCTGGAAGCTCTCTAGCCCTTGCTGCTTCCATCCTAATCTCTTTTCAGTATTAGGTATTAGTCATCCACACGAATATTGCTTCCTTCCCGACTCGCACGTACAGCCAGTCCTTTCCAGGAGAAGAGCCAGAAGCAGGGGGATGAGCTTGGGAAAACAGGAGAGCTCGGCTCAGATCGGGCACAGATTGAGATGTTGGGCAAGGCTTGAGCAACCACATCTGCAGGGTATTAAATGTCCATCTTCTCCTTGATGGCAGCAGCGTGTAGGTCCCTTTGTGGGGCTGGTACCTCCAGCCACGTCTGCTGGGACAGAGGAAACCCAATTTTAATGAAATGGGGTCGTTTCTGTGAAGGTGCCGATCTGCAGGGCCTTAACATCTCATCTGTACCCACGCTGCAGTGCCACAGCAAGCAAAGGTTGTGAAACTCTGAGCTGCAGAAGCCCTGATCAGATGGTGATTTGAGACAGTCTGTCTGCAGCTGCGCCCCAGCGTGATGAAACCAGGCTCAGGGAAACCATCAGAAAGCTCGGTGTGGTCTTCACAGGCAACACCTACGCTGCCCTGCCTGCCTGGGAGAGAGGGGGAATGTTTGCCTGCAGAAGGAGCTGCTTTGCTGAGAGGCTTTTGACCTAAAAGGGTTCCATATCTCCTTGAGAGCAACCTGTTCCACTCCTCAGGGTGGGTGTGCTTTGCTGTCTGGTTAGGAGGTAGAACAGTAAATCCTCCTGTCCGAAAGAAGAAAGAAAAGCAAAGAAGAAAAGAAGGAGGAGGAAAGAAAAAACTAAAATAAAAAAGAAAAGGAAGAAAAAAGCCTGTGTGCATGGCCTGGGTGCTAATGAGCCCTCTCTGCAGCAAATGCAGTCAGGTCTTTAAGGTCCCAGTCTAAGTCAGGAGATTTAAATCAGGAGATTTAAACAGGTTAGGATCTCGTTCCAGAACTGCACGTACCCTGTTGGAAGTCAGGCATCTCCTCACCTTCTGTACTGGTGAGCAGCAAGAGAGGGAATTAAGGGCAAAATCCCGAGGTCTGACATCTTCAGAGGAATGCAGATACTCGGTGGTGTTCCACACAGCTTCACCCTGTGGGGTCCTGCTGGGACCACCAGAGACTCCGTCATGATCAGCGTTCCAGAGAGAGCGCCACGAGCGAGCTCCCTAAGAGAGGAGGAAAGCAAAGCCAGAGCCACGTGGATGCCAAACAGCTCTGTAAGGCTGCACTTGCCTTCTCTGGGTTGATTCTGCCTCGTGTTCCCTGCCCAGGCGGGCACATCTCTGCTGGGAGGTGTCTGTCAGAGAGCTGGCACCCTTTTGGCTGAGCAGTACAAGCCATGCATCTAAAATAAGTCGTGCTGGTTTATGATAGCTGGTAAAAATAAAGCCTTACGAGCACAAGCAGCTATAACAGCACAGAGGATTTACGACTGAGTGGGTTTTTTCCAGGGTGGGCTGGCCACAGTCTGGTGATGGCCTTTTTATAACTGTTATCAGCTCCCACACAGACCAGGTCCATCTGTTACTTAATTTGAACGGAGACACTCCTAAGCTTTTGTTCACTAATCTCTCGCCGAACATCTACATTGTTCTCCAGCAGGGCAGCCCACCCCGGAGTCAAGGCTGAGCTCAGGGAGGTGCCATGGAAAAATGGGATAAAAAAAGGCACATGGCTCGCTGGGGTCGCTGGGCAGACACGGCCCATCCACCTGCCTGCTCCCTGCTATCAGGGAGATTTCTATCCAAGATAGATACCTGTCCAAGGGGCTTTCGGCCTGGTATGGGGATGCCAGGGCTAACACACCACCTTGGGCTGGAGGAGAGCAGTGGAAAAACATTTGTTCATCCTTTATAAATCCAGGCTTCATGTGTCACGAGTACATGTGCTGTTCCTGAAGTTCCACACAAAGACAGTTGGACGAAGAAAGCCCAAAAAACTTCACCGAAAAGTGCCTGAGACACTCGGGTCTCTCATTCCTGTGCCACGCTGTGCTGCCTGTCCTGCACCACCTGGCACAAGTCTGATTGTGGGATTGCAACGGGACGCGCTGGGAATAGAGAAGAGCGGGGATAAAGAGCCTGCAGCACTGGGAGACAAAAGGATGGCTATTTCCAGGCAGATGGTCAGATGTTCCTGAAAGGGCTTATGGTGATTTCCTCAAAATAAGCTGAGGGCAGAAACGCAGCCTCCCCTCTGCTTGTCTTGCCCAGCCCATCTCTGCGTGGCTTCCTCCGCTCTTCCCCCGGAGGTTTCCCACCCGTTTCTCAGCCGGCTTCCTCGCTGCTGCCCACACCCCCCGAGGGGCAGGCACGGCCTGGGCTCAGCCTGGCTGCCCTCCCAGCTCCTCTGTGCAGCTCCGGGCTGGGCTCTGCTGTCCTTGTCCTGGCGCCGAGGAGGGATGGGTGCTCCAGGGGCACCTCCAGACGGGCAGCCCGGAGCACGCTGACGTGCGGAGGGCTCAGCGAGCACGTTTTAACACCCCACAACATCTCACTGACTGCTGCTGCAGTGAATAGCCGCCCAGAAAGCAGAGATGCCTAACCAGGCTTGTGGTTTATCGCGGCGTTCCCACACGGCTTAGGCGCGCTTTGAATTGCAAATCGAGCAAGGGCTTAGTGATGATGGACACCTCGAGCAAGGCATATTTTTGTTGCTTTGGTGGGCAGGTGTTTAAATACAGCTGCGTGGTTTTGTACTGCTTGTGCCTGACAGTGCATTAGCTAAAATTACTGTATCAGATAACTGCGAGTGCGGCATCGAGCGACGCTGCAGCACAGGATGCTGCCAGCAACTTCTCCCAAACTCTTTCCCGATCATCCTCTCGCTTTCCCTAGAACACAATACCTCACCTCCTCTTCAAATTTCTGCCTAGAGCTTTCAAACAGACATCAGGATGGAAGGAGATGGAAGGTCAGGCTTGGCTTTGAACAGTAGAAAGGAGATTGAACGCACAGAGTCGCCTATAAAGCTGCTTTTTTTTTCTTCAGTATAGCATTTTAAAATGATTCAGATACCATGAGTCACAGTAACAAGCATGGGCTGGATCTCTTTAGCTGGGGGAGAAAAAAAAAGTGCCATAAGAATATGCTATAGACTTCAGTGCCTTGTCCTGGATTCTATTTTGGAGAACTGATGACATTTGGGATTCAACCATATGTCTGGCTGAGTCTGCAGCACGTACAGAGCTGGTAGGTATTCAGGGGGGTAGAACATACAGATCTGGTAGGATTTGGGATTTTGCAGCCCATGGAGACCTGGTAGGAATCGGGAGATGCGGCACACACGGATCTGGTGGGAGCCCGGGGATGTGGAGCTGTGCTGGGTGCCTGTGGCACACACGCTGCTCTGCAAGGGGAAAGCACTTCCAGCTGTTCTCCAAGCCCTGGGTGCTGGGGCCTTTGAAGTGAGATTTACATAACACAAACCCTTTGCTGCTTATTTGTGCTGGGCTGGAAGGAGCCTAAAGGAACACCTTTGAAATACCCCTTTTAGAACGTGGCTTAAGCACTAATGATGATTTAACACGAAGCAAAACAAAGAGACAACCTTTGCCAACAGAGCAAAGTTCTAGAAAGGCATTCCTCTCTCTTGCTGTACAGTCCGTATGGTCACTTCGGGGTTTTGTTTTGCTTTTCTGTCACCTTCTTTTAGTTTAGAACGTGCCACTTACAGTGCTCTGCCACACAGAGAGGAATAAATCTGCCTGAGCAGTGATTCAAGCAGCCACATTGATCTCTGCCCAAGGTCAATACACGTAATAATGTCAGAACCTCTCCCACAGTCTCCGAGGACTCAGCTTCTGTCTGAAATTTGTTGTCATCCTGCTTTGTGCCCGAGGGATAGACCTGAATCTCTTGTGTTTAGTGGGTGAGAAAAAGCCTGCTGTGAGCAATTTCTGAGAAATGCGATGGGGCTGGAGTCTGACGGAGCCCCACTGTCCTGGAGTGAATATTTCTAGAGCCATAACTCTCTCAGAGCCACACAGCTCTGTGGGTTTACTGTCCCCACCTTCGACTGAGCTGGTGTTCTAAGTACAGCAGGTGTAGGACTGTTGCCATGTCTATTTGATGGGACAGGATTTTTCTGGAAAAAGATATTGTGCAAGCAAGAATCCATAACAAAACTAAAACTGGTCCAGAGCAGGAGGGCAGCCAGCATCCCCTCAGCTCAGCTGCGTGCTCAGACCTGGGCTCTCAATTAAATTCTTGGTTCCAGAAGCAGCAGTCTCACTGCAGAGACAACCAAATGCCTCGTTTCACTGTTGTTGGAAACACAGCCAAAGATTTCAAGAGGATTTTCCCAAAATTGTGCCTTGTCTTCTGGGGGTGGGCAACTTCCCATGCCCTGGGGGTTTGCTGGGCTCAGTGGAATCTGCTCGTGCTCCCGAGGATCAGAGCCCCAGCCAGAACACCTGGAGGATCAAAGGACGTTTTACAAGAGCACGTAGTGTCAGGACAAAGAGCAATGGATTCGAACTGAAAGAGAACAGGACTAGATTGGAAATTAGGACAAAATTGCTCCCTGTGAGGGTCTCAGGCCCTGGCACAGGCTGCCCGGAGAAGCTGTGGCTGCCCCATCCCTGGAAGTACCCAAGGCCAGGTTGGACCAGGAGCAACCAGGGGATGGTAGAAGGTGTCCCTGCCCATGGCAGGGGGTGGCAGTGGTTGGGTTTAAGGTCCCTTCCAACCCAAAGCATTCCATGATTCTGTGATGAACAGAGGGAAGGGAAAGCGTTGGCATCGTGTGGCACGATTCCCTTCTGTCAGGGGGTAGGTCTGGAAGCAGAAATTCTGATGAAAATGGACTCTGCTTCAAAACAGACTTGAAGAAATGACTGCTTGGACCAGCTCCTGGCTGGCAGGAGCCAAAGTCCAGAGCACTCTCAGCTCAGTTCAATATTGGATTTCTCTCAAATGCCGCATGGCTGTCTCCAGTGCAGAAGGGGGAAGGGTGGAAAAGTCCTGCTAGGAGCAGTTTTGGCTGGGCCAGCTCTTAGTTAGCATCAGCTGGTGGCTCCTGTGTGAGAAACAATGATTTTGGACACAAAGGCAGCTTTCTAAACCTTGCCAAACTCCAGCTCTCCCTGGTGGTCTTTGGGGTGTCAGCACCGGCGCTCCCAGGCAAGTGTCAGCTTTTAACACACGGCGAGGGGTGGGAACCAGCAGGGAACAGTGCAGCATTGCTGGAAGGGTTTTAGGTGTTGAAGGCCCTCAGGCTTTCAGTGGGAGTGACTTTGCAGCTCCTGGGTGTCTCTCAGACTGCTGCCTTGCCGCTCCACCACAGGGGTGCTGTCCCTGCACTGCCGGTCTCTGCCCAGAAGCTTTCCCCAGCACAGGAATTTCCAGCTGTGCCGTGATGCTGGGGATCATTTCTTTCTCCACATCTCCCTTCAGCTGCCTTTTCTGCCTTCTATCCCTGTTTGTTATGGCTTTTTACTCTTGACCTTTAGCTATGTCTCATGTCACTGAGGGGGTGTTTTCCATCATTTTTAACCTGCTTGTGATCAATGCCCAGTGAGCTCTGTGGGCATCTCCCTTAGATTGCCACGAACTTCTGATGGCACTGGTCGCAGCAGAGCTGCTTGTGTGGCCATGGCAGGCCCCTGCAGCTGATTATTTTGGCACTGACTGTAGTTTGGAACCTCCTCCTGCTCCTTTGGAGCAGCCTGGTTTGGGAACACCAAAGTCTGACTGAGAGGAGAACCAGAACACCCGGTTCCAGAAAATCCTCTGTCTGCTTCACTTTCCTCTTCCAGGGAGCTCCCTGCTTGTTTCCCTGTCCCTCTGGAGAGTTGTTGGTGAGTTGGGCACCCAGCCGAGCGTGAGCGCTGTTGATACCTGCTCTGGTGGAATGCACGGCAGAAGGGACGTGGAAGGCAGATTTTTCAAACTAAAATAATGAGCAAAAGAGGGAAGATGACTGGATTAACTGGGAACGCTTTGGTGCCCAGAGCAGGAAGGGAACAAGCAAGTTTGTGCTGTAAGCAGAGCTTTCACCCCAGTGGGGGTCTGGCTGGGGCTCTGCCCAGGGAGCTGGACTCCTGTTTTCTCCTGAAACACAGGCCTCTCATGATTTACTGATTTCACATTACCACACGTGCAGTACTTGCCAATGTAATCAGCATTTGTTAGAGGCCGGGCCTGGCCCATTCCATCTCCCAGGAACTGACCAGATCTCTCCAGCTCGGGCTGCTTCCTGTCTTTTCCTGACCATCAAGTTAATTTTCAAAATAAAACTTTCACTCCTGCATTATCACAGTTCCTTTCCCATCTAAACGAGCACAAGGCACAAGGAAATGGCTCGTGCTGGCACTGCCTTTGTGCTGTCATGTTAATCCTCCTCTTTAATTGCTACTTCTAACAATTTTATTTTCCTGTATTTACACCACAGCTCCTAAATAAACTCAGTCCTGCTGGCGCTGTGCTGGTAGCCAGGAAGGGGTTTTATCTGGGGAAGTCGGTCCTCGGAGCTGGCCAGGATGGTTTCTCAGCAGGCAGCCTCTTCCTAGCTGGGTGACTTATGAGCTGTGCTATTTCTTATTACCTTCTGTTTGTTTTTCCAGGCTGCAGACTCTTGGCTGTGGAGCTGACATCCAGCAACACCAAGCCCGTGGTGCAGGAATTCCAGAGTGAGTGCTGCCTGTGCTGCCTCGGGATTCACATCGGGCCAAACAACGGAGGGGAATTTGGCTTTTGGTCGCTGGTTCCTTGGGACTGCGGGAGCCTGGGGCTCAGAGAAGCGCCTAAGAATACGTCTGTATCTCCCTGTTTTAAATGGTTTATTGAGGTGCCCTGCAAGCCACTGGCACTGCAAGGTCTCTGCCTGAGTGCTTTTTTGAACTGAGTCCCAAAAGAAGGAAAAGCAGCTGCCTTGCAGTTAATACATAGAGAGAGAAATTCATATTTTCTCTCGGCCCTCCTACAGACGTGCCCTGGGGCAGTGGGACGGCACCTCCCAGCCCTGCTGGGGTGCCCTGTTCTGCAGGGGAGGTGGGATGCCAGTGCCAGCTGCAGAGGGGAGAGGGTTTGCTGGGTTCATCTCCGGGGGTCACGGTCCCAGCCCAGCCCCAGGCACTGCCCAGGG
The DNA here is from genome assembly GCA_013389985.1 of Dryoscopus gambensis. Classification (NCBI taxonomy): domain Eukaryota; kingdom Metazoa; phylum Chordata; class Aves; order Passeriformes; family Malaconotidae; genus Dryoscopus; species Dryoscopus gambensis. The sequence continues at coordinate 142,053 of WEIT01008473.1, read as the reverse complement.
AGATGCTGCATCCCTGGCTCACGTGGTGGCTCTGCTCAGCAGCAGGACGGGGCTGTGGGCTCGCCCTGACAAAGGGTTTTGTTTGCCATAAGCCACAGCCTGCAGAGAACAGGGTGTTCATTTCTCTCCGCAGTTGATCTGTTGGACTATTATTTTTGCTGGCCAAAATCCATCTTCCAATAGCTCCTGGAACCCAGCAGCGTTTCTGTTTGTGAGGCAGATGAAAGAGAAGGCTCTGCTTTGTGGGCAGCATCTCCTAATAAAACACTGAGTGAGAGTGCTCAAAGCAGAGGAAAAACACAGCTGCTTCCTATTAATCTGGATTGCCCCCATTTCTCCTGCTAGGTGTGGAGCTGTCCTGCATCATTAAATCCATAGCGACACCAGATCCCAGAATCGAGTGGAAGAAAATCCGAGATGGAGAAACCTCTTACGTGTTTTTTGACAACAAAATGCAAGGTATGAAGATTGCTTGTTCTCAGCTTTCCCAAACAGCTTTCCAAACAGATTTCGGAAGCAGTACAGTGGGGAACAAACAAACCTGTTAGAGGCAGGAGCCCTGGCTGCCTGGCTGCTTTCTCCTGGAGCAGAGCTCTGCAGTTGAAGCACAGGATGGAGTGAGAGCAGGATGTGCTTTGCTCCCTGCCTCATTATGGACAGGTCACTGTCGATGCCAAACGCTGCTGAAAGCAGCTTTTCTCTCTTGTGAGAGAATTTTAGTTCTCATTAAAATTACCAGCAATGTTTGGTAAACGAGAACACCTGTGGCCTTGCTTGAGAATTGTTATTATGGAGTATTTTAGGAAGTATGTTTTTAGAATTTAGCCTGTCACACCAAGGAGGTGGATGTGTGTTTGACCAGTTGTTCTGTGAGACACAAAAGCATAAAAGAACTTGTAATTAATTAAATAAATCACTACTTCACAATCACTTCACAATAAAGCACTTCACTGGTCTGCTGGATAAAGACTGCTGCCTGATTCTTCTCCTCTCTACGGCCCCGGGACCGTGGGTTATTCCCACAGGTCACAGCAGGGAGCCACGGGGAGCTGCAGTGAGATCCTGGCTAGGAGATGGATTTTGGGTAAGGCAGGAACGCTGCAGCTTCCCTTCTGTGGGTCCCGGCGTGGCCGCTGGGTGTCTGAGCTCGCGGGACCGGGCACTGACCCCTCCTGTTCCATGCAACATCCCAGGGCTCCACCTGCACCCCAGCAGGGATGTGTGTGTCCAGCTGCCAGTGCTCTCTGCTGAGGCAGCACAGGGATTTGCAGCATCCTGGGAGCGCTGGAAGCAGCCTCTCTGGGCTGATAGGAAAACTGCAGTGCCAGTAGGGCTTCACTCCATCTGGAATTACTTCAGCACTTCAGATGGAACCAGGAGCCACATCCAAATGGATCTTCCAAAGGAGGCAAGGCCTGGGGCTGTCTTGGAAGTTCGATTTTGCCACAGTTTTTGAGGTTTGGAGTGGTGGAGTGCTTTCCAGTTCATCCTCTTACGTGGTTGGCAGCTTTGGTTTCCTTTGGGGCTTTCAAGCCTTGAGTTCCTTTGACTCTGGAAGAGTCTGAGATCAAACGCTTAATTTATACACCCAGAATGGGCCTGTGTGATCCCCCGATGTTTTCCTCTCTCTTTCCTGTGTGTCAGGAGACTTTGCAACTCGGGCAGAGATTCTGAGCAGGACGTCCCTGGTGATCAAGAACACCACGAGGATGGACACGGCCACGTACCGCTGCGAGGTGGCCGCACCCTCTGACACCAAAACCATCGATGAGATAAACATCCAGCTCACAGTCCAAGGTATCAAACCCAGAACCTCTGCAGCGGGAACAGAAGGGGCTGTGGGGGCCTCCAAAGTCCAACCAGTGCCACTGTGGGAGGTTTAAAAGCAGCTGGGAATAATGGAAAGTTGGGATGGCTTTGGCTAAGGAAGCGCAGAGTTCAGAAGTGATTCCGTGCTGCTCGGCAGCGCCGCTCACCTGGTTTGTGTCTTCCCACAGTGAAGCCCATGACTCCCAGGTGCTCTGTGCCTAAAGCCGTCCCTGTTGGCAAGTCAGCCTCTCTTCACTGCCACGAGAACGAAGGGTTCCCCAAGTCCACCTACAGCTGGTACCGCAACAGCGAACCTCTGTCACCCGACAGCAGATCCAGCAGCAAATCCCACAACTCCTCCTACACCCTGAACCCCGCCACAGGCACTCTGGTAATGCCCTGACAGAGCTAATCAGGACTGGTTTGGCTGGACAGGTTATCTTTAAGGTTCCTTGTAAATTCAGAAAAACATTGCCTGGCTTTCAAGGAAGGAATAATTTGCAGAAGGTGAGGTGTTCCAGGGTCTGGGCGAGTTGGGAAAGGGAAGATTGATGGAAGAAGATCTTAGCAGAGATGCATTTTTGTCCACACTTTTATACCCTCACAGTGCCTTGTTTCTCATGTCGCATCCCTTCCCTTTATCCCTTTCCCTCCCCAGGTTTTCCATGCAGTGCACAAAGGTGACACAGGGCGTTACTCCTGCATAGCAACAAACGATGCTGGGTTTGCCAAGTGTGAGGAGCAGGAGATGGAAGTCTGTGAGTGGCTCTCCGTACAGTTTTCATCAGTGCTGGTTGATACATCACCATAAATAAATTGCCATCACCATCAGGAATGAGGGGGGACACCCTGCAGCATTAAGTCTTCCCCGCTTTCTTGTAGCCCCAAACATAAGGAGATAAAAATAATCTGGAAATTCAGGGAAACATCTGATCGTGAACAGATTAAATCTCTAAATCAGGGGCTCGCTGATTCCCTATGAACTGTTGCTTAAAGTATTTGAGAGATGTCATTTTAGGGCGTGTGAAGCTGGAATGTTGCTGCTGCCTTAAAGAAACACTGGATGCTGGTGTCTCTCTTTGCCAGATGACCTCAATATCGGTGGGATAATCGGGGGAGTCCTGGTGGTCCTTGCAGTTCTGGTGCTCATCACTCTTGGGATCTGCTGTGCCTACAGAAGGGGATACTTTGCAAACGGCAAAGAGAGTGGGGAAGGGTAAGCTGGGCTTCTGGGACAAGTCCCTGCACCCTCAGGGGGCGTGGAGGAGTCTGAAGGGCGCCAAAAATTAACGGCTGAAAGGAACTTTAATGCCCAATTCCCCACCAAAGTCCACAGGCCAAGCCAGTCCTTGAGGCATCCAGTGCCCTGCTGTAAAACCCTGCAGCATCCAGGGTTATTTCCTGGAATCCTCACAGGATCCCAGAGTGGGATTGGGACCTTGGAGATCATCGAGCTCCATTTCCTGCCGTGAACAGGGACACCTTCCCCTAGCCCAGGCTGCTCCGAGCTCCATCCAGCCTGGCCTTGGACGCGTCCAGGGACGGGTGGCATTTTCCTGAGGGAGAATTGTGGTGTGGAGGACGGGAGCTGCGTTCTGATCTCCTCATCCTCTGCATGGGAAGGGGGGCCCAGCACGATTAAATGCCTGCAGGTGTTTGTCCAATAGCTCGTGTGCTGTTGGCATAACGAGGCCCATGGTTTAATGGTCACGGCTCACTGCACCATGATTCTGAAGCACCAGGACACGCGTAGGGAATGGAAGCAGCAGAGCAGGCTCCCTACAGGAAATCTCACTAGTTGTGAGGACCTAAATTTGGGATGAAAAACAGCCGTTTTAGAGCGCACATTAAAATGTTAAAAACAACAGCATTAGCATCAGAGACAAGCCTCGACGTCCTCACAGAGTCTGGAGAGGAGATAATGTATGCAAAGCCCAGATTCTCACCAGATAGATTTGTTCTGTGCTAAATGTTGCTTTTCAGCACAAGTCCTGTCTTGTTTTTCTCTTTGGTTTCATTTGTTTTTCAGAAAAAGCTCCAAACATCCCATTTAAATGCAGCTGAGGGTTGGCATACACTGGACTTGACAGTCGTGTATAAATCCTGAGTTCCTGTGGGATTGCAAACAAGTGGCGCTTCCTTATAACAAAGAAAAATGCTGAAGGCTTCTGGCAGTGAAGGATTAAAATGAACTTTATAATTGCCACAGGAAACAGAGCAGGAGGCACAGAAAGGCAGTGACAGGCACCAGAGCAGGAGAGCCCAGGAAAGAATCAGTTCCTCTCTTTGCAGAGTCTTAGGGAGACACACAGCAATCTTTCTACCCTGTGCTGAAGGGGAATTTAGAAAAAATCCCAGTCATGGCAAGTGATGGAATAAACACAGACTTCTCAGTTGAGAAACAGGCCGGGTTTCTCTCTGCTTGCTTCTCACTCAGCTGCTCCTCCTCATGTCCGACTTTCCCAGCACCTCCCCTCCAAAATCCTGCAGTCCTCCTGTCCCAGAAATGAGATTTTTCCCTTTCTTTCAGCTACAAGACTCCAGCAAAGCCGGACGGCGTTAACTATATCCGGACAGATGATGAGGTAATAACAAATTCTTTGCATTTAGTGTCTCTGTCGGGAGAGGAAGAGGGTGGGCAGAGGACGAGTCGCTTTTAGGGCCTCCAGACTTTGTGAGAGTGGGCTCCACTCCGAGGCGAGGCTGGGGAACAGAGGGAAAACAGAAGGGCGAAGGCTGAGTCATTTCCTTAGAAATGATGAGCAGTTTAAGTTGCCTGAAGTGACTGATGCCAGGAGCTATCAGAGGCAGCTCTGCTCCGAGTTATCTCGTGGCCTGACCCCCTTAGGATGAGTTTCATTGGATTAAGTGGGCAGGACGGGATGCTTTTACGAGAGAATTTGTTATTTGGGATTTGAGTAGATCACTGAGCTTAAGACCAGAAAAAGCCTCTCCCGTTAGAAGAGATACTGATGAGGGAATGAGGAAATCCCCGGCCATGCCTTGGGGTGTGAGGAGGACGGAGGAGCAGCACCTGGCCAGTGAACTGGTGCCTCCCTCTCCTTCCCAGTGGGAAATGGGAGCTGCCTGGGCAGGATCCTCATGGTTGCACAGCTTGGATCTACCTTTTGGGGGCAGCAGGAACGGGGAGCTGCCTGGAAAACTGCTGGATCCTTCCTACATCTCAAACTGTTTCGTTGCAGGGTGACTTCAGACACAAGTCTTCATTTGTCATCTAAGACGCCAAAAGAAAACTGCAAACCAGCAAAAGCAAGTGTGAAAATACCTCCTCCAGGAACTCAAAGCAGGAGCAAAAGATTAATTAAGTGCGCTTGGAAGAGTTTGGAACACACAAGAACTCGATAGCTAGCTATCTGTATATCTTTTTTTTCTTTGCCAAAGTTTAAAGTAACTCCTCACTGCCCAACTCGCGTCTCCCCTGCCTCCGGAGATACCAACAGGATCACCTTGGACTAAGGAGAGGTTTCAATCCTTCCCGAGAGACTGGGCTGTGGAAGTTTGTGGAATTGCCTTCTCTTTGTGCTGCAGGGACACAGCCACCATGTGCAGACCACGCAGGGGCACAGCGTTAGGTAAACGTGTGGTAGGCGTTACTGGTGACGTGTTACTGGTAGACAAAAAAAAGGTGCTGATGCAGCAGTAGATGGACTTCAAAGAGTGAGATTTACCCGTGCAAGGGGGGATTTCCTCCCAGCAGCTCATTGCCCAGGCCTGGCTGGTGACTTTTCCACGTCTGTGATTGTCTTGTGCATGGCTCTGACTGCTCAGGTGCACAGGGGGGTCTCTGCCCAGCCACCACTGACAGTGAAAACACCACTAATGCCCTCAGCCCTTCTGTGACCGTCCCCAGTTGTTGTTACCTGTACTGGGCTGCCCCTGGCTGGGTGCCGGGCGCCCACGAAGTCACTCTATCCCTCCCTTTCCCTTTGGGACACGGGAGAGAGTGAGGTGGAGAACAGCCAGCAGGGTGAGGTAAAGCAGTTTTATTACAGTCGAAGGAAAAGAATAAGCAGAGAGATCTGGGCGTGCAAAAGCTAAAGGGAGAAAAAAAAGGTCAATCTCTGCTTCCCCTGGGCAGCGATGTTCGGGGAAGCAGAGCTTCAGCATGTGGAATGGTTGCTCCAGAAGGCAAGTGATGGAAGCTCATGACTGCCCCCCTCCTCCTCCTCCTCCTCTCTCTCAGCTTATCTGAGCTGATGTCGTGTGGTGTGGAGCATCCCTCTGGCTGATTTGGGCCAGCCGGTGTCCCCTGCCAGGACCTTGCCCACTCCCACGCCCTTCGGAGGAACGCCGGAGGGGCAGCGCTGCTCTCAGCGCCCTCCCAGCTGGGCGGGCTGCGAGCCTCACCCGGGTCAGACCCGGTCCTGGGTGGAACACGGCCCCGGGGCCCGGGCGGGCGCGCTGCTCGCAGGTAACCCCGGCTCTAATCGGCGCAAAGCAGGCTTGGCTCCTGAGTCCTTCCGTGGGCAAAGAGGCTTAGAGGGGAGGCACAGAACCAGTGCTAAGACAACCCTTTCAGGAAAATTAAAGCCAAATAATTTCCTGGGCTAAGATTGCCATAAAAGGTACCGAGAGATCCTCCAGCTTTTTTTACCTTCTCCGTTTATTTTGTAAAACCCCTCCTTCTAAATTTTTTGCAAAGATCTATTTTGATTACTTCAGAAAAGGTAACGTTTCTATTTAAAAGTGTAAATACGTGATGCCAGCAGTGTTTGAGTAACGGAGCTATTTTTTTACTGTTGAAGCTACAAGAGAGGAGCTCACACGTTGCTATAGTATGGCACTGTCAGAGCATATCAGTATTAGTGCAAAGTGTAATAAAAAGCTGCAGGTGGAACAGCATCTCTTTCCTCTTCAGCCAGCTTCAGCCATTTCCTTGTCACAAGAGGTCTTACCAGACACAGAACAGTCACTCAGGGATAGTTTTTGTAAATTTATGGCAGGAGCTATCAACTTTTTTTATATGAAAAAAAACAAACAAACAACCTTTTCTTGCCAGTGACCAACACTTTGTTTTTGTTGTTGCAAGAAATATCCAGGGATGGCTTTTGGACTCGGTTCCAAAGAGGTGACAGAGTGACTTCAGTGTTTGCTGCCCCTCTGCAAGTTCCCTAAAGCACTAACACAGCGTGACAGCTGCAGCAGCTTGGCAGGTTTGAGCCACATGGCCAAGGCCACAGTTTCTGGGGTTGGGAAAGCAAAAGCTCAACACAAAAGCACTTTCAGTGTGTCAGCTGAAATTTTTCTCTAGATGGTAAAGGAAAAAGGAAAAAATAAAAACCAAACCCAACCAAATTTGGTTCTGTTGGCTTTAGAGAGAAGGACTGGGAACACGTGCTTCCCAAAATCCCCGTGCTGAGAGTGTTGGAACAGCATCGGGTGAGACCAGGCTGCAAGATGTGGATGCAACACTAGGACTGTGCTGTGGTTTAAGAAGTTTTTTAATGTAGCAGAATTTAGTGTTCTTGTATTTCCAATATGAATTGAGTTGTCTTAACTTTTCCTGTATACAGCATTTTGGATACTCGACGGTTTGGACTGTCGGTGTTGTTTTTTAGTGTTCTGCTTTACTCTGGTTCCTAGAGCCCTCGCTGGACATGCCATTGCTGCATTTGTTTTGCCCAAACAAAGCATTGCCACCTGTCCCTTGGCCAGGGAAAGTAAAGACAAGGAGGGGGCAGCCCTGAGCAGATGCTCTCTGTGTAACTCACACACCACCACTGCTATTTTGCAGCTTCTCTCTGGTTACTTTCTTCGTGCCAGCTCTTCACCCAAGCCACCCAGAACTGACTGCTGCCTCTAATTGCTCTGACATTCCTTGGCACCCTCTGGGCATCCACTGCCCCTCCTCTGTGCTGCTTTCAGGGTACCTGCAAGGAGGGAGAGAGGAGAAGGTTGAAGCGGGGTAGCTCTGGGCACTCTGGGAGCACAATCTGCAGTCCCACCCAAGCCAGCCTCCGTGGGAAAAACCAGCAGAGCTGAGCATCCAGACTTCTTTCTTCTTTTTCAGTTCTAAAATGCACAGTGGCATCTCTAACGAGAGAAAGGGGAGTTGGTCCCCCCCAAACAGCTCCTGAGAGCTGACGGATGGAATTCATTGTATCGTTGTGAATAATATTCAGGTTTGTACTAATGTATTACGTTTAACTTTGCCAAGAATGTTTTACATAAATACCAAGCTGTAAAGCATTTTTGTGGGGGGCTTTGTTTGGGCTTGGTGGTGTTTTTCAAACAGCCAAGTTATGGGAAACTCCTGTTTTCAATTCAGTGAAATGAGGGGAAGTCTCTCCTGTCAGAGCACTCACTTCTAGTGGGATGGAGGTGACACAAAGTCCAGGGCTGTTTATCAGTTTATTCTTGGACATTTGTTCCTGGTTCTTCTCTAGAGAAGACAGGTTAAAACTCACAGGGCTCATCTCAGATACTGCTCGAGGACAAAACAAAAAGTAGGAAATAAACGATCCCAATTTACCATTCAGAGTGGCTAAATAATCACCTAAGGCAGGAGAGAAGGTACAAAAATAAATGGTTGGGCTGTAGCTGACCATGGCTTAAGCCAAAGCCATTCCATACATCCTCTGTTCTCTGACTGTGGGAATAAAGTTTAAGTTCGCTTGAAGGGTTCTCTGATCTTCAAAAGAGAGTAGGGAAAGTGAAGGCAAATGCCTCTGTTTCCACTCCTGCAGCAAATCCTGCTCTGAGCCTGGGGATCGTGTCTGAGTTAGACAAACCAGCAGGAATAAAACAGATCCCAGCTCCCAGCTTCAGTGAAATCTAGGCCATGAGCTCTGTGATAAAAGTTAACAGAAAAACTTCAGTGAGGTGCACGTGGCCATCAGGGAGACTTGGGAATGGTCAGATTTACCCAGGATATTTATGATAAACAAGGCACCTGCCCAGAGCACTCACCCACCTCGGCTGAGTTACTCACACCCTGCCTGCAGTCAAATCAGTCTCTATCTAAAAGCTGCTGGGTCCAACACTAATTGAACTGAGGGCCCAAGATACCAATGATGTGGTAGGAGAGACTGAGAGGCTGTAGAAATCTACAGGGGAAAAAAAAAAATCATTTCTCTGTCAGCTCAAGAAAAGGGGAAACGCCGTGGGTGGAATTAATTCTGCAACCATTTATTTTCATCAAATGCTAATAGTTGGAAATAACATAGTTCAAGAATAGAAATATTCCATAGAAAAAGAAGATTAAGGCTGTTCATACACACAGGAGTTTGTACAACAAATAAGAAGTGATGTAGCGTGCAATTACCAGATTTAGGGGTGCAGCAGTGACAAGCTGTTTCACCTTTGTTCAAATTAAAGCAACTCTGTTATATAATTGAGAGGGACACTGAGGGATCGGGTGAATAAACCCAGCCACTCACTGCCCTGCAAGCTGTGATAAATGCATTTATTACCAAGCTCGTGGCAACGTTATGCCCTTACTTTTCCAAATGGACAAATTACACATCCTGAGAGTGAAAAGCCACCCCCCTTTTACACTGCAGCCCTCCAGCGAGCTCTGACAAGAGCAGCACTTCCAACCCCTACGTGTGCTGGTGCAGGCTTTGCCTACCCATCTCTCGGGCAGCACTGGGGAAAGGACAGCTCAGAACAGATGGATACGGAGGGCTGTGCCTTCACAGCCATCTGAAATTCCAGCAGGGAGGGACAGGTCCTGGGCAGTGTGGTGGGACAGGTTCTGGGCAGAGGGGAGGGACAGGTTCCAGGGCAGCGGGGTGGGACAGGTTCTGGGCAGTGTGGTGGGACAGGTCCCGGGCAGAGGGGAGGGACAGGTCCCTGGCAGTGGGGTGGGACAGGTTCTGGGCAGTGTGGTGGGACAGGTCCCGGGCAGAGGGGAGGGACAGGTCCCTGGCAGTGGGGTGGGACAGGTTCTGGGCAGTGTGGTGGGACAGGTCCCGGGCAGAGGGGAGGGACAGGTCCCTGGCAGTGGGGTGGGACAGGTTCTGGGCAGTGTGGTGGGACAGGTCCCGGGCAGAGGGGAGGGACAGGTCCCTGGCAGTGGGGTGGGACAGGTTCTGGGCAGTGTGGTGGGACAGGTCCCGGGCAGAGGGGAGGGACAGGTCCCTGGCAGTGGGGTGGGACAGGTTCTGGGCAGTGTGGTGGGACAGGTCCCGGGCAGAGGGGAGGGACAGGTCCCTGGCAGTGGGGTGGGACAGGTTCTGGGCAGTGTGGTGGGACAGGTCCCGGGCAGAGGGGAGGGACAGGTCCCTGGCAGTGGGGTGGGACAGGTTCTGGGCAGTGTGGTGGGACAGGTCCCGGGCAGAGGGGAGGGACAGGTCCCTGGCAGTGGGGTGGGACAGGTTCTGGGCAGTG
>WEIT01008473.1:103415-131078 GCA_013389985.1 Dryoscopus gambensis | reverse complement strand
ACAGGGACAGGTCCCTGGGCAGTGGGGAGGGACAGGTTCTGGGCAGCGGGGAGGGACAGGTCCCAGGCAGCGGGGAGGGACAGGTCCCAGGCAGCGGGGAGGGACAGGTCCCAGGCAGCGGGGAGGGGCACTGTGGTGGTTCTTCCCGGCAGCCCAGGGCAGCCTCACTGTCCGGGCTCCGGGCGGGCTCTGCGCTGTGACTGCCGCAGAGGCGCTCGCTGGCGGCTCCTCCTGGCTGCGGGTTCCACGTGCCACTGCCCAGGCGGGGATGGGCTGCAGGAAGGAAGCAGAACAGCCGTGCACTTCCGAGCCCTTGGCCAGCCTCTCTGCCTGCAGGGGCTGGTCCGGACCCGTGCTGAACTTACGGTTCCTCTGGCGATGGCAAACAGATGATACGCTTTGGCCTATCCTCCTCCTCATCATCATCATCTTCCTCCGCTGCAAACAATACATTTATTTTCATATTTTAGAAAATGCCACAGATTTGGTGATTTGGGGTTGGTTTTTTATTCCCCCCCCCGCCTCAAATTAGAATCACAGAGATGACTTGCCTGGACCTGAGGAGGGTGTGTGTATCGAGCTGATGCTACTGACCCCAGCACCAAAAGTAAAGTCCCCAATGGTCTCAGGCTCTGGAAATAAGAAAAAAAAAATCACATATTAACAGCCTGTGACACAGCCAGAGGGCAAGGCACGCTGCTGTGCAGTACTCAGGTGTCACAGTAAGCAAATCCAGTTAACTGCAAACACACATTCATCTCTCTCTCCCAGCCCACCAGGCCTCAGTGTCTCCCATCCAGCCTCAAACCCCTGCGCTGGGTCTGCTGGGCCCCATCAGCCTCAAATTCCAGCCTCACGGCCTCCCTGGGTGGGGGAGATCACTTCAGTGTGGGACCTGGGTCCTGTCCCCTGGCAGGGACAGCCAGCCCTCCCACTGAAGCTTTGCCATCTCTCCCAGCAACAAGTTCCATCCAGACCAGTTGCTGTGCTTAGTCAAGGCAGAATTTGGGGCCCCTGAAAACTGCCAAAGGCCCTGAAGAGCCGCTCTGTGAGGAGCTGCTGCAGCCAGACAAGAGGAATCACTTGACAGGGGAGCTAGGTAGAATTTAGCTTGCCTGAATAGGCCCTGGTTGTCAGCTGTCTCTTTCCTGTCATTTATCTCAGCAGAGATGTCACAATATTCAGATTTTACTTAACTCAACGCTCTGTTTTATGCTCATGTTTCCCAGAACCTTTCACAAGGAATTAAGGTAGGAAGTGCTTTATAGGGCAGGAGTTGGAAACTCAGCTAAAAGGACTTCTCTTCACAGCTGAACTGGGTTTGCTCTTTAACTCATGCCCTTGTCCTGGAAGGGAATCACTGAAGCTTAGGCCAGAAATCAAACTTGATCCATCTGCCTGAGCTCTGCCCTGCGTCTCTCAGGACTGACCTGTGCCAGTGACTCTGAGCAGTGGGTGCCTCAAGAAGTGACCTTGGTAAGGAGACAGAAATGGGAAAGCAGTGGGAAAGAGGTGGGAAAGCAGGGCTTCCCATGCAGTATGGGAAGGTGGCATCTCCACGTGTGTTTGTGTGCAATCCCCACTCGCCCAGATCCACTGAAGCTCCTCCCAAAGCACCAAGCAGGAGCTGAGGAGCCCCAGAGACAGAAGGGAGCAGAGACACAGCCAGAACAGCTGAACGAGGCAGGAAGGGGGGACAGCTGCTCCCAACTTCTCAAGTACAAACCTGTTTACAAAAAGCTGTGTCTCCAATAGTCTCAGAAGGATGTACCAGAGGAATAAAATGTTTTATTCTGATTGTCTGTCAGCCTGTGCCACCATACAGATGGCTCAACACACGCTGACTGAAGTGATGATCCTGCTCTGTACAGTTTGTCTCCCTGCTGAAGGACACATGCTGCCTCGAAGCAAAGCAGGAATTCAGCTCTAGTACCACTGCAGATTAACATTTTTCCTCCTTTTTCACCATATGGTGCTTTAAGAGCAACAGCCGCGCGAGCTTCCAAGAGACCACGGCGCTCAAAGAATCCTGCTCTCTAAAAACACTTTTTGCACAAAACCCCACATTCTTTGCTTGTTGCTCAGGCACAGAGAAACATCGGGGCAGACAAATGCAGCCCAGCACACGGGCAGGAGCAGGATTTTCCAGGGGCTGCACACCAGGGCCTGCCCAGGGCTGTCAGGGGTTTGCAGAGCGTGGCTCGCCCGTCTGTGAGCAGGGCAGGGCTGTGAGGGGGCTCTGCCCCAGCTCTCTGGGGATGCCAGCCCCTTCCCAAAACAGCCCCCAGAGCCCAGGGAGAGCTGAGCAGCCACACACTCACACCTGGGGCTCTCCCCAGAGCACGGGGGGTCTGCACCTCACAACTCGCAGTGCACTGGAGATGCCCTGAAGGAATTCAGCAGAAAACTGATGGAGAGGGAGGGGATCTCCTGCTGGAGCTCAGCTCCGTTTGGGTTTGGCTGCACCTGCCTCTCGTGCTTGCACAAGGAGACTCTGTGGGGTGGTCAGCACTCCAACAAAACCTGCCTCTGCAAGGCCAGGCCTTGCTCAGCTGCAGTGGACACGAGCACAGAGACTCCCACTTGGTGTACTGGACGTTCCTCTCTGTGCATTTCTACCCCCATTTCCACAGCAGTAACCAAACCACATCATTCCTTCTCCAGTGCTCAGTCCAGTTCTTTCCGAGTGTGGAACACGCTCAGTGAGGGTGCAGGTTGCTAACCCCTCTGAGCAGAGCCCTGTGCTCCCCTGCAGCTGGCACAGCCCTCTGCCTGCTCCAGGGGCAGGCTGGAGCTCACCCCAGACCCTGCGTGCACAGCTTGGGGCAGAAAGGACCCGGCCCTGAGGATTCCCCTCGGAAGCAGGGTTCTGCAGCTCAGTCTAACACTGCTCAGCTGCGCTTCCAGAGCCAAGGAAGTGTTTGGCCTTGCACCTTTGGGCAGGGCGGCCTGGGAAGGAACCACAACAACCTTCCTCTTCAGCGCCCCAGAGCCAAGGAAGGAAGGTTGGGCACTCTGCTACCTCAGCATCCCAAAACGAGCTCTCTCCAGCACTGACGCTGTGAGATGCACAGGGAGACTGCTGGCTGTGCTATGCCACGCACACCCCTGGCTTCAGGAAGGCTCTTCTTGACTACAAGCCCTCAGAGAAATGCACAGTCCGTAGCTACCAGCTGCTACTCACGCGCCGGGGTGCTGACGGCTGGGCCCACCACAGCCACCTTCTCTCTCCTGGGCTTTCGGCCCCGGCTTCGCAGGGACACTGCAAACAACAAGGGAACAATTAAGAACAGAAACGTGCTCCAGACCCTCATGGGATGGGTGTAAACAAGATGTGGTGCAGAGCCAGGGCAGCCTGCAGCCGTCCCCACCTTGCTGGCTGCCAGAAGTGCTCGGTGCCTGGCAGGGAGCTGACACCAAACTCCCCAGGCTCCTGCTGCGCTGCATGGGCACGCCTTCTGCTGCCTGGAAGGCGGCGTTCAGCCTGGCCATGGTGCTCAGGAGTGATGCCCTAGGGCCAGAAACAGGACACAAACTGGGATTTCCCTCTAAAAGCCCTGATGAGATGCATGAGGAAAGATCTGTCCCCTCCCAATCCCTGATCCCTTATCATCTTAGACACCACTTGAGAAGAAGATTATGCTGCAACACCCATGGCCTTCAAACCACTTTCCAAAGAGTGGACCAGAAAAGCAATATAAACATATATAATACACATAAATATCAAACACCAGGTAACAAAGAGGAGCCCATACCTGCGACCCACTTGAGGCTGCTTCAGAGCACCAGCACGAGGTATGGCAAACTCAGAAGTGCCAGAGGAAGGGATGAACCCAGATGTGGGCGGCCTCCCACTCGCAGGAGACTGAGCATTGTTATTATTCTGGCCACCAGGAGATGCAGCTCTCTCCAAAGATGGAGATTGCTGTGGAAAACAGGAGAAAAGGTCATGTCTGACAGGGGATACAAGAGTAGAAAACGCTGCCAGGTGCTTGGACCTGAGTGTTCACGGACTGCCCTTTGTGTGATGGATGTAAAGGGTGCTGGGGAGAAACAATTTATTGGCCAAAGTTTGAACAAGAAGTGAACAGGGACACAAATGTCCTAGTTTGGAGGTCTATATATAAGTGCTCTTCTACAGTCTGCAGAGAAATGCACTTCCAGGCTAGAAGTCATCTCATCTTAAGGCAGGTGTCTAAAATAGTTCAGGACAATTGACTCAGGCACATACTTGTTTCTTTACGCTGAATTTAAAAGAGGATCTGCATGACTAGGACAGGTTTGAATTTCCACTTTGTAGACACCTGAAGTCAGACAAAGTGAACTCCTTTCTTTGCTACCAGTTTATCATTCTGGGAACAGAGAATACAACATCTAAGCCCAGCCAGCGCCAAATCAGACTTGGCTTTCCCTTTAAACTGAATTCTTTCTCCATTAATCATTTGCTGCTCCTCTTGGCTTTGTTTGTTGATGTTCTAAGCCTATCAAGTGACTCTGAAACCAAAGCTTCTGTCAGGAAGTACAAAGAGGGATGAAAACCCTTCATAACCATCCTGCTCCAGGTGCTGGGACGGGGTCCACAGGCAGGGCCTGGGCGCTGTGGGCAGAGGACACAGGTACAGAGGTGATGGCACCAACCTCCCACCGGGCTGCCGAGAGCTGCTCCTGCTCTAACTCCTTCTCCCTGGCCAGCTGCTCTTCATATTTCCTCATGTCATACTCCAGCTCGACTACCAGCTGCTGGTCCTCGGCAAAGAAGTCCTTGATTTCGTTTCGGTAATCTTGCATAATTTCCTGCAGCAATAAGGAATGGTTGGGCCCTTTCAGAAATCTCCCCCGGCTACTGATTCACATCCCCATTCAGATCACAGCTGCTTGGGAGCAAAAGGAAACACCAGTTGGTAGAGCAGAGGTGTTTTTAACAGACTGAAGAGTTTCAACTCCAATTTGTTCCTCAGAACATGAAAAAGCTTTCCAGCATTTGAGCCTTCCTCCTGCCCACGTTCCACACCGAGAGCCTCATCTCCAATCCCTCCACCTCCCACGTTATTTAACACAGTGGCAGTGTCACAACATCACATCTTCTGAATCCTTCCCTTCTAAGAAGGCTCTTGGTTCTGGCAGTGCTTGCACACCCAGCACATTAACTCCAGAGAGGACAAAAACACCACGGCCAGCAAGAAAACACTTGGCCTTACCCGCAGGCAGCTCATCAGGTCCTTAAGAGCTGGGGTCCTCTTCTGCTCCATCAAGGACTTCAGTGATGTGATTGTGGGGATGAGGTTTTCTATTAAATTCTTCTTTTGACCCTTTTTGTGAGCAAGGCACGAGCGGTTACGTGAGGCAATGAAGGAGAAGCCACTCTGCAGTTCCATGGACGGCCCAGGGAGAGGAGTTATCCCCCCACAGCCAGGGAATTACTGTAATTAGGGCTGCTCTTACACCCCACACACACACAGAGGCTTTTAACCTAAGTGCAGCCTTTTCAGATGCATCACTGAGCCTCTCAGTTCTCACAGAGAAGGCAAATTGCCCAGAGGTGCAGGAAAATCATTGTTCTGCTCAAACGCTTCACCAAGGAGAGGAGTGGGGAACAAATCCAGCTCAGCACAGCTCCCCTGGCTTCTGGGGAACGGCACTGCTGAGCCCTCCAGCTCCAGCACGAGCATCCCTCACAAATTTTGCCTTCACACTCTGTTTTTTCAAGACACAGAGCTCCCCAGCCCTCTTCCCACAGCACACCAAGTGCCCCTCACCTGCAAGATGAGCTTTTTCTGGGCCACCTGCATGACAGCACTGGCCGCTGACATCTCATCCTCCTCAGGCTGAATGTCTTCCTCAGGTTTGGACCTCATACTTGAGAGCTTGATTTCCTTGCAGCTGAGGACTGCAAATGTATCTGAGAGCAGCTCGCTGCCTTCCGGGTCCAAAGGAAGGACCTTATACACAAAGCAAGCTGGAATACACAGGCAAGAAATAATTTATTCTACCAGAAGCAGCAGCGGTGGGGAAGCCAGGGAGATAAAACGCCGGGATTATGGGCTTTTATACAGACACCAGTTTTGTGTTTGCCAGATTTTATAAGGCAGACCCCTTACCTAGGATGCTGTCGCTGATCATGGTGGTGATGTTGAACCTCTGCTCATCCGTGAAATGGTCCAGCAGGAAGGTGTAGATCCTCATCCTCTTCTCCTTGTTATCCTTCCCCTTCAGAGAGAAGAGCTGCTTCACCCTGTGGCAGAGCAGGACATTTTACACAGGCCCAAAGCACATTACGCCAGCTCCCAGAAATAAGAAGACCTTAAATCAGCCAGGGATATTTGCATGTCGCTTTTAAGAGCCATAAACCTGTTAGGACACCACACAGTCCTACAAATTACACACAGCAGTGTCCCAGGAAAGGCAGGACACAGCTCAGCACTGCTTCCCCCAGCTCTTCTCACTCTGTTTCACGGATAATTATGAAGTGACACAAATGCTGTGCTGTCACTGAGAGCTGCACGGCCAGACAGCCCATAATTTAGCAAAAATTAGACAGAAATGTGCTCAACTGACCGCTCGCTCTGGGGGAACCTGTTGTACTTGGGATGTTTCTCGTAGCTGTTGAAATGGAAGATGCACTCGATGAAGTGCTGGGAGAATATCACGGGGTTCCTCATCAGCAAGACATGCACCAGGCAGTACTCTGCAAAACTGGAGAGGAGGAAAAGAAAGAAATATCACTGGAGATTTTCTAAAAGCCAGCCCTGAAACTGTGCAGAGCTCTCATGGAGGGAGATGGTTTTCCTCTGCCAAGTCTCCCTCAATACCACATTCAATTCTCGCCCAGCTCCACTGGGGCTTGCACGAGGATATCAGCTCACTGACTTCCACCCTTTTCTCACAGAGACAGACATTTCCAGCACCCACAACACTACTCATTTTTATGGCCATTAGAGTCAGGAATAAATCTGAACTTGAATCCAGGCACAACACTTAAATTATTGAAATAACTTGGGTTCCACTGTGGCTGAGACGCAGCACTCAGCAATGAGTTAATCACCAAAGGTCCTGCAAGAGCTGCAAGGCAAGCCCAGACTCGGAGAACGTGGTTTTGTCTGGATGCAGTCTCTCAAGGCAGATGCAAAGGAAAAGGCTCCCAAGGAAACGGGAGGAACACGATGCTGCAATGTCACCATCTACTGGAAAGACATTTGTAGATATTTAAAACACACTGAAGAGAAAGGGAAACGTGAATGGTAATTGACAATAGGCTGCTGGTTCTGGAAATATCCATCTCAGACTGACTGATGCAGGCAGGAACAAGCAGCAAGGTGTCCAGTCCTCCTCTGCACCCAGGACTTCTACGTCACCTCCCCTCCTGGAAGAAACGTGCCTCACTCATTTCTCACATAACAGAGCAGCTGGAGACTCTGAAACCTCGAAAAACTTCATAAACGTGCACTTAAAAGCAGAGTGCATAATTCCTCTGACACATCACCTGACAGGTCACTCTGCTGACAATTACAAGATGTGGCAGAGGGCTCAAAAGGCAAGGCATGCAATATAAGACAAAAAACCCCAACAAAACATTTAACCCTAGTCCTAAAACAAAGCCAGCACTTGAGACAGAGCCTGTCAGAAAACCACAAGGAAGATTTCCTACAGGCTTGTCTCAAATATTCCTTTTTTTTTCTGGATAACTGAGTCCTAAATAGAGCAGAGCTGCACGTTTTGGGGACAGCCAAAGACACGCTTTGGGACCTTCAAATGACCTCTTCATCACCTCTTTGCTACCACTGCAGACCCTAAGGGAAGTACAGAGGTGAGTGGGATAATCTGCTTTATCACTGGAATTTTAATTCACAGTGTGAAGGTGCCAAGACCGAGACGGGTTTTGAGACATCTCTGACCTCCAACTCCTCCATCCCTTCACAGCTGAGTTTACCTGGCAATATCTGGGTTTGGATCCACCAGGACACTGACAAACCGAAAGAAGAGGTAGTTCTTCAGTTTCACATACTCGCCCTGTAGAAATCAGCAGACAAAAAAAATCAACAACCTGAACCAGGAAAACTTAGCATGAACCCCCAAATTTTAGTCAGGCAAACGAGCCAGCTGTAAAACCTCAGCCAGAGGTACATAAAATAAACCCCAAAACAACCCCAAGTACTTTGGGGGATGCTCTAAGCAGCATAAACGCCACAGCAGCACACCAAAGTTTACCCCAGATGTGAAGAATAAAGTAGGAAAATGAAAAATGTGCTCTCCAACACTGTTTTCAGAGCCCTCGTGTGAACGCTGGGAGGGTAAACATCTCGAGCTTCTCAACATTCACACCTTCAGAACAATCAGCAGGGACAGCAGGAGAAAAAAAGGTGTTGTGGCGCTCGTTACAGCCATTGATAGAGGAGTGAAACTGGAGGGAGTTCAAAGAAACCAAGATGAGAAAAGGGGCAACCATTGACTAAAAATAACCTCATTATCCAACTGCGCCGGGTGGCGTTGATGTGAGCGCTGCCGAGCCAGCAGAAAAGGCAGTAACTAAACAGAGCTGAAAACGCCCTTAATTTAGCGTGGATTAATGACGGTGCGAGCCAGCGGGCGCCGCACAGAGGCACCGAGGCTGGGCCCGGCTCACCTGGAGGAGGTTGGTGAGCAGGGTCAGGGTGTGCTCGCGGATGACGGGGTGCGGGTCCCGCAGGCACAGGGAGATGTTGGGGATGTGTCTGTCCACCAGCGAGGTGTAGAGCATGCACAGGTCGCACAGCGCCGTCACCGCGTTGATGCGCACGGGCATCTCCTGCGACACCTCCAGCTCCTGCACCAGCACCGGGATGGATTCCCTCGCCAGCTCCTCGTGCTGCAGGCACAGCTTACCTGGGGAGCACCACCCGGGAGGCAGAGCTGGGGGTGAGTGGTGCTTCCCCACCAGCCCGGCCTGGCTCGCTGCCTCCTTCGCCTCCAAAACGAGCCGGGGAGGGGATCGGGAAGTAAACAAGGGGATAAACAAGAAACTCATGCTGGGACTTGATGAGCAATGCGCACGATCTCTCAGGGAGATGGAACTTCAAGTTCTTCCAAACTCCCCTTAGACCTACAGAGTGGGTCTCTATGCCAAATTCCCTCCTTCACAGCAAACTATTTCTGTGTGCAGGGTATTATTCAAAGCAGCTAAAAAGAACAGCCCCAGCTGTCATAGGCATAGCAGGGAGACACCCACCTCTGAGAGCATCGCTGAACCAACCTAAAATAAAATAGCCTGCAATAGTTCTAACATCACTTCTCCCTGTTCCCAAGCTCTGCACAAAAGTATTAAACTTTCCAAAGCAATTGAGGGAAGAACAACGCTGCCTATCTGCAAAAGAAACTTGTTCCTAAGCATCGAAGTATTAAAACCCAGAACTTGCAGTTGGTACTCCGCAGAATCCTGGGAATGCAGCTGACCAGGCTTCTCTGAAAGCAGCATTTCACTCATGCTGAGGAGAACAAGTAACTGTGTGCAGTCATCCTGCTCTAAACTACACCAAAAGCACCAGGTTTTCTTCACCTTCTCACGAGCACCTTACTACAAGTGAGATGATCCTTCAGCACCCAACTCTGAGTACAAGGAGAGCACAGCTCTGGGGGACACTGCTAATTATTGATCACTATTGATGCCTTAACCACCTGGAGAAGCAGAGCTGGCAGGGTTCTGATGCTTTGCCCGACTTGTTTCCATGGATATTTGCATTGCTAAAAGCTCCGAGCTGAGGTAATGCCAACAGAGCACTGGGGCTCTCTGTCACAACTGCCAGAGCTTTACATGGAATTATTTCGGTTGGAAAAGACCTCTGGGATCCTTGAGTCCAGCCTGTGACTGATCCCTACTTTGTCACCCAGCTCTGAGTGCCACATCCAGCTGTTCCTGGGACACCTGCAGGGATGGACACTCAAAACCCCCCTGAGCAGCTCCTTCCAATGTTTAATAACCCTTTCAGTGAAGAAATTCTTCCTCATGTCCAACCTGAACCTCCCCTGGCACAGCTGGAGGCCGTTTCCTCTTGCCCTGTCCCTCGTTACCCGGTTCCTCCCTCCTGTCAGGGAGTTGGAGAGATAAGGTCACCTCTGAACCTCCTTTTCTGCAGGATTTTGGGCAGAACTTCACCAGAAAGGCTGAGACACAAGAAAGCCCATTTCTAGGGCAGGGTGGCACTTACCTAAAGTCATGACTGCATGAGCCCTGACCACGGTGGGCATGGCTGAGCCTCGGAACTGGGACAGCAGCTGGGAGCTGTCTGTGGAAGTAGACACTGGAAAAGAACAGGTCAGGGATGGAAACAGGGCCTGGCACCCAGCAGTGTCTGTAAATGCAGAGCTAAAGGCAGAAGGAGAGTGGCTCACGTTGCTCCTTGCCGACAGGAGGGGCCAGGATGGCCTGAACCAAAAAGAAGATGCGTTTCTCCACCTTGGCTGGGCACATCTGGGCAGCCTCGCCCAGGAGGAAGAGGTGTCTCACCTGCAGGGAGGAAGCAGCACTGCAGTCAAAAGGCAGCGGCTGAGCTGCAAATTAAGTCAGCAGGAGGAGGTTCTTCTCCAAAAACAACTCAAAATTCCCTCAGTCCTTTCCAGGCAGTGGCTGGAGAACAGAAGGGGAGCTTTGGAACAGAAATCCTGGGTGGGTGTGTTTAATATGCTCCAACACCCCCCACATCTAATGATACTGAAATACTCCTCAAAGCATTCCATGCATTTTACAGACCTCTCTCCCAAACAGCTCATCTGAGAAGTTTGAGCGGAAAAGCAAGGAAAAAACCACGTCATATATTAAAAATACACGGGGTGCCATATCCTTAAAGCAACTGCTGGCGTGCAGAGCTGCCGTGGGCTCCCAGGCCCACAAACACAAGGCTCCATCACACACACGGGCCGTGCACATTCCCATCATCCCAGTCCTTGGCATGGACCTGGAGGAACACCAGCCCCAAGCACACTCCACCCTTTAAATAACGCGTGGAGGGGAAGCAAACTCACCAAGAGATCTTCCTGCAGCTGCTCTGCTCCACCCTCTTTGAGAACTATGGTGGAGATGTAGCTGTAACAGGTGGCTACTAAATCTCCAAACACCTGGTTGAGCAGCTCCTGTTCCGTAATTAAACGAAATTAATTCAACACTTTATTAATTAAACAAAAGGTACCTGTAATATCTGTCCACACATGAATCCCTAATATCAAAGTCTTTATATGCTTTTAATAATCTGGATCCCATTAAAACCAATCTGACAGTGCCTTAGAGCTTTAAAATTCTCCCTGCACATCAAAGGATGTGTGCAAGTGTCAAAACACCTTGGAAAATTCGGCTTTTAATGATCCACAGGCCCAAGTTTACTTCATTATAGAAATCACACGGACTTAAACAAAAAGGATTTAGGCGGCTGTTTCATGTGCGCCCAACACATTGGAGGTGTCTGTGTGAATTTTTAGATGCTGCTTGAAAAAAGCAGCTCCATTAACAAAGAAAGCATGATGTGAATCCCAAAGAGTGGAGGGAAAACACAGGAAAAGCTGATTATCTACTATACTGTGGCGAATATAAAGCATCATTTCTGGTTTTCCACCATCCAAAAGTGGCAATTTTAATAACCAAATACATACATAAGTGATAGCTGTTAGATTTGATAAAGTGACCAACTACAGGAACATCTGCATTTCATTTTAAGCCAACACTCTGTGATAATTGAACCTACAAGGGAGGATTTTCTGATTATCAGTTTAAAAAAAACCCAGAAAGCATCACCCCGCCGTGGCTTCTGAGGCACAGAGTGTGCAGTTTTGCCCATTATTTACTGAACTTGATTGGGATGCTTATTATAAAACAGCTGTCATCCATACTGAAAGAGAAATATAAAACAGGCACGAAGAGAAATCATTAGGGACAGAGACCTGCATCAGTTTTAGCTTCTTTGCAACTGTGTTCAGGCTGAGATCTTTATTTTACCAACAAAATATGGCCTAAATTCCCACTGTGGGAGCAGAACAGAGCCATGGCATGAAACAAATGGAGGCAGAAAAAAGTTATGAGCAAGTCATTAACTCCCTGTTTGGTCTCCAGGAAGAGGTCTAGAAAATACGTGTATCTCCAGCAGCTCTGATGGAGGAATAGTCAGAGACTACAGCAAAAATCTACGGCTTCAAACTGGACCAAGCCCGAGAAACAGCTGCTGTAATAAAAGCACAGCAACAAGTTTCCTTTAGGAATTCTGCAAGCTTGGACAGAAAGCAAATGCAAGGTATTTCAGAGGTGTGTGTGGGGGAATACATTTGAAGACAGAAGATTTCTTTCAAGTCCAAGCTTAGCCAGAGGACGTTCCCCAGCACAAGTGCAGCAAAGAGAGCTGAGCAGAGCAGGCTCGAGCTGCTGGAGTCAGAGCCCCTTTTTTAGAACTCATCAACCCACAGCCTGCAGACAGGAGCAGACACCCCCTGAGTGGGGAGCAGGCTGTTTTCAAAGGTTTATTTTAAGTCCCACCTGTGCCTCCTCTGGTGCAGCGACAGAGGCCCGGCAGAGCCTCTGCAGGGCCTGCACCGCCGGGCTGATCAGCACCCGGGGACACTGGAACTCCTTCAGCCAGCTCCAGATGTTCTCTGCGGACGAGACCACGCATAAAATGAGCATTCTCTGAGCTTTCCAAGGGCTCCTGGAGGAGGGGAGGCACAAAACCTGTGCAGCTGCCCGGGGCCACTCACCCCTGAGCCGCTGAGAGCTGCTGCTGGGGAGGTGCTCTGCCACGTGCCCGATGACACACAGGATGTGTCCCACGGTGTCACTGCTCGTGCTCTGCTGCCTGGAAAGCCAACAGGGAACGCTGAGGCACGCCACCAAATCACAGCTGAACGATCCTCTCATCTGGGACATGCATTATTAAGGCAGACCTGTCAAAGCCAATGAAAGCTCAGAGAGATTAAGGAAGGAGTTGGTTACTGCACGGATCTCGAGGCCACTGCTGGATTTCCAGCTGCACCACTCACAGTTTGAAGAAAAAACTGGGATTTAAGCGGCTAAAAGGGAAGGGCACAGAGTGCTCCCTTGCAGAATGGAGTTCAGAGCACACACACTGACCTGCTGTACCAGGATTCAATGATCTTGGAATAATCCAGCTTGGGGGAAGCACCTGCCACCTTGGCAAGCAGCATCCAAGCTGCTCTGGAATGCTCTGTCTCCAGGTGAGACATGACACTCTGGATAAAAGCAGAGGTCAACTTCTTCTGGCTGGACCACTTAGCCAAGGCTCTGCTCAGGTAACGGCTGCAGGGAAGAGAGGGAAGTTTAGGGAGGAATAAACAGAGCAGTTGGTGAAATCCAGAATAATCCAGCATCCACCGGGCAACACAACAAAGCTGCTGTTGCCTGGCATTCCCACTGAAAATGGACACATTTACACACGTTTTCCCTGCAGACCTGGCATCCCTGCGTGGATGCAGTGATCTGGGGCAGTAAGGCAGAAGGTACCACGGCACATCAGGAAATATAATTTCAGCACTTTGTAACAAAGGCTTTCTAGCAGTTGTTATTTAATATCCAGAGTCATAGAATGGCCTAAATCGGACGGGATCTTGAAGATCATTTCATTCCACCCCCTGCCATGGGTAAGGACACCTTCCACTAGATCAGGGTGCTCAGAGCCCCATCCAGCCTGGCCTTGAAGACTCCCAGGGAGAAAGGGAACCCAGAGTCATGTCAGGCATCACAGCCTGCTCATTTTTCCGCGTGACCCTCATTATCTACTTCATGCTGGGAGAGCTGTGAGATTTCTCAAGCTGCAAGGTCCTGCAGGGTCAGGAGGAAGAAGGTGCCATGAATGTGCAAACCCTGTCACAAAATGCCCGAATTAGAACAGTGGCAGCTCCCCACGCTGGCACGGCAGCACCTCCCGTGCCTCGTCTGCTCCTTCTGAGCCACTCTGCCCTGTTGACTACTAAACATACAGCTGTCTTTAATCAATGTTGTGTCCTCGTCATGCTGTGTGTCATCCCCTCTCTCCCGCTCCTTCCCACGGCGTTCTGAGGCAGGGTAATTCGATTTGTCACAAGACAAGTAACACATTGCACAGAAGAATTAATACAAGGTGATGTTCTTGCTTTATATATCCTCTCTCACTTCTGTCAGAGGAACACCTCCATTCGACTGAAATATTCATGTGCCATCAGTGCATCCAGCACAGGGCGTAACAATGCTGTGGGAGAGCATTTCAGTCCAGGGAGAGAGCACAGGTAACAGGAGCAGCGAGTGAAAACACCTGGCACAAAGCAAAGCTGAACTCTTCTCACCACCTGCCAGCCTGCCCGTGCTCAGCAGCTCTGTCCTGGGAGCTGGCAGGGCAACACAAGCACCTCAGCGTGGCAGTTTCCATCCCCAGAATTATACTGATGGTTCCAAGCAGGGAATTTAAGCAGCTTTAAAGAAACCCCAGAGGAACACTGGGTTTCGTGTCCTTGCACAGCAGACAGCACGTGCATTTTAACAGGGTGTGTGTGTCAGCCCGTGGCCACGCAGGGATGAGAGCACAAACTCAGGCTCTTATCTCAGTCCTCCAGTCAATAGGTAATTTCCTTCTGTAAAGGAAAAGTCGTGTATTCTAATGGGATTAAAAGTGAAAAAAAAAAAACAGCCTCTGGGTTTTGTGCCTGAATGTTAACACAGGCAGAGGTGGGAAACATGCACTTACCTCAGCTCCTTGCTTTCTGAAGACAGGGAGAGCAGGTCCCACGCCAGCTTCTGCCTGTCATCACTCCTGCATTTATTGTAAGGTTTTATGTTTTGCAGCAAGATCTGATCAAGGCAGTCCAAGGCCTTTTCTTGGACAGAGTTCTCTGCACCCATCACAACGGGCACCACTCCGTTCCACCAGGCCTTCTGCACCAGGACATTGCTGTGCTGAAACTGAGAGAAATGCGTTTTTAAATCATTAGGGGGTCCCAAATGCACAGGTAAGACCAGCAGAGGCCTCCAGGTTCAGCTACAAACTTTGAAACTGAATTTTAATCAACCCCAGCAGTGTGGCAGCAGGTGGGACAGGGAAACTCAGCACCACAAGGTCTTTAATCATCTCTATGATAAATACCTGGTGTTTCTGCTAAAGTACTGCAACACTTTGTTTTGAGACTCTATAAAGAATTATAACAGGTTTGCAATAAGGCTGCACAGCAGATGATTTAGCACTAAAAAAAAAAAAAAAAAAAGAGCTTTGCTTAATATAAACCCTGTGCTCCAAGCCTGAGCTACGAACCCTTTGTGAATAAATAGAAAAGAAAGAAAAATATAGCAGTGCTATCATCCACACATTACATCTGAAAGTGATTCAGGGTTTTTTTTAAACTTGAGAAGGCCAGCAACATAAACAATTTCTTCATGACACATAAATCAACACGCAGGAAAAATCAGCGTTTCCAACAGTTGGAAGCGCTCTGCATAAATCACAAGTAGGTATCAGAGTGAGTCACGGCTTCCGAGTCAAAAGGCAACAAAAAAAATCAGAGCTGTGTTGCAGCGACCCAGCCCATTGGGGGCTGTGGCAGGGGATCCTCCCCCAGGCCTGAGAGGCAGGCTTCTCCTAAGGACATTCTGTACCCCAGCTCTGTTCCTTTGATTGAGCCATTGCTTCTCCCTGTCCCCTTTTATTCCTTACATGTGTGTTTTCCCTTCCCTGCATCCCCCGCTGGCCCTTGTACCTCCCTTGCGGTATTTCCATTGGTGCCCTTGCCCTGGCCCTGTCTCTGCACCGCCCCTGCACCCCAGCACCTCGATCCCGATGTTTGACCCACCCTGCGAACCTCCTGTATAAGGTCCGGGTCCTTCCTCCACCTTGTTCTTGGCTCCCAACCTCCCCGGCCATGAGGTTCAAATAGATCGCCTCGTGTGCAAGAACACGCCAAGAAACCTTCCCCACTCTTTCATCGTCCGCCTGCGTATGTGCGTCCCTGCTGCTTTCCTGACCAAAGCTGAAGCCACCTTCTCCTGTGAGAGCCTGGTCCCTTCTGAGCTGCCCCTCTGGGGGCCCACCCTTTATGGAGGCTCAGAGGAGGGGGGCCTTGGTGCACCCGAGCTGACAGCTGGAAGGGCAGCGGCCGTGTGGGAGCGACTCCAGACCCCGTGGAGACGCCTTCGGGAAGGCCGCGGCTCCCTCAGCCACCCCGCCGCACCAGAGCGGAGTCACCAACGAGCAAAACCCTGACCGGTGTGACCCTCCCTGCTCCCCCCAGCCCGGTGTGACCCTCCCTGCTCCCCCCAGGCCGCGTTCCCGCTGCCCTCACCAGGAGCAGGTCGGTGATGGAGAGCAGCGCCTGCTTGCACACAGACACGGCGGGGTCGCGGCAGCGCTCCTGCAGCGCGCCCACGTTCTCGGCGGCGCAGGGCATGTGCCCGTGCTTCAGGAGGCTCCCCAGCACCTGCGGGGCAAACAGCAGCACGGCTCCGCTGGGAATCCGGGCCTGGGGCGCCGAGTGGCAAAGCAAAAAAGTGCGATCTGCCCCCCCGCCAGCGTGAGCCGCAGGTTTATCTCGCCCGGGGTGAAACAGCGCATGAACGATTCATGAGCGCTGGGCACAACCGGAGGTGTAAAATGAAATGGAAAACTTCATTCCAGTCATTGCTGCTCTGGAACAGCAGCTGGAGAGGGAGAATGTCACAATTTCCCCTCGAAAGTAACGTGCCTCTTGCACGAGCCGTGAGCTTTTTCTTGGCAATGAGGAAAAGGGGATTTATTTTTGTTCTTAATCAAAAAGCATTAAACCATGAATTGCAAAGCCCTAACTGGGAAGCCCAAATCAGTGTGTGAATTGAGGGGGAAGAGCTGGGGTGAAGAGGACTAACAGAGGAAGGCAGTCAGCAGCAGACACCTCCTTTTTAAAACAAGGAAATTTCCATTGAAGCATCTCTCTTTAAAAGCTAATGACTTCATGAAAGAAATGAGCAGCAAGGAAAGCAACACATGGCTCAAAAAGAGGCTGCATATAACCTAATCCCTTTGCTAACAAGGTCAGAACAAATTAAGCAGCTAATACCCCTCAGTTTATGAGGAAGTCTCTTAATTGAAATGCCTATTGACATTTGACAAGAGCCTCTCCTTGCAAATGACGGAATAACAGAACATCAGCAAGGGTACTAGAGAAATTCCCATCGTTATGCCTGCATTATTTACTTATCAGGAGCTAGTAAACAGATCTTTAATGCCTTTAAGGCACTCTGCAGGGAGAGCAGGAAGCTACAAGTGGGCAAAGCAATAGAGTTTGCAGCAGAGCTGTGGCCTAATTAATTATTTAACAGATTTTGGGTAATCACTGAGAGCAGAGAAGGATGCAAACCCCACCCTACCCGCACAGCAGGTTTCCTCACGATGACTTTCTCATCTCCAGCTCTCTCTCTCAGTATGGCCATGAATTCTTCTCCTATCCAAAATGAGGATAAAAAGGAATTATTCCCACAAAGAAGGAATTTTCCGCAGCACCAGTTGGAACCACACAATTCCAGGATGGTTTGGGTGGAAGGGACCTTAAAACACATCCAGTGCCGTGGGCAGGGACACCTCCCACTGTCCCAGGCTGCTCCCAGCCCCGTCCAGCCTGGCCTTGGGCACTGCCAGGGATTCAGGGGCAGCCACAGCTGCTCTGGGCACCCTGTGCCAGGGCCTGCCCACCCTAAAGCAGCACAAACTCAGTGCAAAACCAAACTCAAATGGTTCCCCAAAACTGTCAGAAGGGCTGAACAAAGCACAGTTAAAATCACCCAGAGCAATGCAGAACGAGGCGTAAGCCAGGAGGAAAAACAAACCCAAACGATTTCCTACTTCTTTCATTCGGAAACACATCATAATGTATCACAGAAAAAAAAGAAAAAAAATAAAAGGTGAATCTGTAATTTCTGACCTCTTCATTTGTCTGCATAAAAGATGTCAGGCTACCCTGTGGTCTGGGAGCTCACCAGATGAGTCAGGCACAGCTGAACCAAGGCCTGTGGCACAGGGAACGCTGCTACCTGTGGGGAGAGCTGCCCGGGCAGAGCTCAGACAAACGGAGCCAACACCGAGCCAGGGGAGGTTCTGCACAGCTCAGAGCACCCCCAGCCTCCTGTGAGTTCTGCCTCAGAGCTCCACACAGCATCAAGTATTAATGTACGAACTGCTGTGTGTTACAGAGGGGAAACGACTCCCATTTATTAATTCCTCGAGGCTGCAGAACGGCAGCTGCAAAGAACCACCTCGGAGGCTACAAGGCAACCAGAACACATCTCTCTTCCCTGAATGCCAAGTTAGGGCTCAAATTTTACTTTGCACAGCCATATTCATACTTATTTCTGCATGTTGTCAGGAAAAAATATGTCATCAGGGCGGGAAGTTATTAAATGACACACAACTGAATGCACAGATCAATTATTTCTCACATTTTGAATCACTGGGCTATTAACTGGCCATAAGGACTTCAAGCATTTTACCGTGGCTTTTAGGGTTTCTATTTATTGCTGTTTGTTAGATTTCTCCCAGCATCAAGTCAGATTTCCCAAAGATATGCCAAATTTGGAGATCTGTTACTTAGAGATTCACATGGACATCCATCCTGTTGCCATTAAAAAATAGGATTAGTCACAGGGAACTAATCAAAACTAGCTTAAAAATAAATTATTACCAAAGGAAGCAAAGGGACTTTGATCTGGGCTTTCTTAATGGACAGCTAAGTGCAATATCCCATCCTCCTCCTCCTCCTGAGAGCAGCTGCACAGGAAGAGCACAGAACCTTTCCACTGCACGATTTTGCTACTAAAATAGTCCAGTCTTGTGAAGGCGACCAAATAATCACACTTGGACATTGATTTTTCTGATGTAGAAAACAGGGGGGGAGAAAACCACACAATGAAACAACCAAAAAATCCCAAGTTCTAAACGGCTGAGAACTCCCAGGGGAAGGGAATGCTTGATGCTGGTGGGCAGAGGGAATTCTGCAGTGCACACCTCACCTTGCAGTTTATCCCCACCCTTCTTATCTCTGCCCTTGAGCGCTCAGCATGTTCTGACTGTCCCCAGCCAAGAGTTATTCTTTTTCTCAAAAAAAATGAGCTGTTTGGTCTTTAGAGGAGTGCAAAAATTAGCACAGGCATAAGCCAAGCACAGGCATGTGCCAGACAGCTTTGCTAATGCACCCCGAGTGCCTCGGAGAGCCCTGGATTTCAGCATCCTCTGGAGCTCCAGAGAGTCTTTCTTCATTCCAGCCTTTTCTTAATTTGCTTTGCCAAGTGCCAAGCGCGTGCTCGGCTGGGTATCGGATACCAACCCAGGCGTCCTCTGGCACAAGGAGCCCGCGACTGAACGGGGAACGCACAATACCCTGAGCGGCCTGGAGGACTTCTCCATCTGAGGGGAGCAGATTAAGGAAATTTATCAGCAGAGTGTTTGAAAAAAGGGAGCTTGCAGTGGGGGGAGATTGGAGCCTGGCTCCCGGAGATAGGGAGGAGCAGAACAAAGGCACCGCCGCGGGATGGGGAGCGAGCAGAGAACTGAGCTGTCAGCAGGCCAGGGGAGGTGAACAGCAAGAACTGAGGGCACAGACCCCGGCAGGGGCCTCGAGGTCAGGCAGAAGAGCTTTTCCACACAGGAGGAACAGAAAAGGAGAGGTTTGCAGGAGGAACATGCTGGCCACTGTCCTAGGTTACAGTGTAAGATGTATCCAAAAGTATTTATTCTGTTACCGTCTTCATAAGCTGTTGGAGCCGGTGGGACAGTGTTCCCCATCCCCTCCATGACTCATCCCTGATAAGCTCCTGGGGATATCTTCTGTTAATGGGCCAGCTGCTGACACCAGGTGCAGCAGAGTTCTTATCTCTCCTCTGACCCATCCTCCCCCCAGGGGGACATCTTCTGTTAATGGGCCATCACCGCATGGCTGATAAGATTACATCCCATTGTGAGATGCCCCGCCCAGAGGGANATTGAACTTCTGCCAACCCCCTGACTGTCAGGGGGTCAGGTTTGTACCCTGACTCTGTCAGTGGGTTGTTTTTTTGTACTACTACATTTATTTTATTTTTCCTATTAAATTGTATTTCTGATTCGAAGTCTCTCACTAGTTTGCTTTCAAACTAGCACAGCCACAAAAGCCGACTTAGATGGTGATTTCATGCTATCAACAAATCAGAAGCAGCGTGCCGTGCTGCATCGGGACACCTCACGTGACACTCTGCTGGTCAGCTTCCAACCTGATGCTGCAGAGAAATGGATCCTTGCCTGCAGAACGCTGCTACTCAAAGGTGCTGTGCTTTACAGAGCAAAATGTATCAGTTCTTTGTGCACTGGCGCGAGAGATTTTATTACCCCCAAAATCATGGAGCTACAAGTGTTATATCCCACATCAACTACCGTCCTTTTCGGGAAGAATAAATTACCTGCTTTTCAACAAGTGTTGCCACCACATTAGCACCAACAGACATCAGCATTTCAGGATTAAATGTACTTTTCAGACTGGAATGGAAATAGTATTTCCTTATGGCTGGCAAGCCCACCCCCTTCATCACCCCTAAGTGTTTCGTAACAGCTCTCTCCACTTCCTTTGAGGAACGCACAACGAATGCACTTCAGAAAGTCTGATTTCAGTTAAGGCTTTGAATGGTTATCTGAAAAGGCTGCTTTAATTCTGACGTACCATCAGGCCTGGCAGTGTCACTGCTGTCTGTCAGCTCAAAAGTCTTGGGAGCTGGGAAGGCCTTCAGCGGATGGCTGGACACGGCTGAAAGAAAAGATAAAGCTGAAGAATAATAAAGGCACATATTTACCTGGCAAGAAGACGGTTCAGTGTTAAACAGAGAGCCTCACGCATGCCCTAGGTTTAACAGATATGTGTATTTTTAGGAAATGGCATGCCAAGAAGAGCCTGAGGCTTACTGGAAAAGAATGACTCTGTACCTTCTGCACTGGCTGTCACGCTCGCAGTGCTTGTGCTTGCTTCCGACGCTGTGTGGACAGGGGCTGCCAAAAAAAGAGAAATAAAAAAGGAAATCAAACAAAGTATTTCAGTTCTGGATATTCTGTCATTCCGAATTTTTTTCGGGCAAGCAATCTAACCGTGGGATGCTGTGTGCAGGCTCTGGATCATGCCATCTGGCCTTCACCACACCTGAGGGAGCTCGGAATGCCAGTCACACACAGAACAACTTAGCAGAAGCAAAAGGCAACTCAAGATTTAATCAGCTGTCAGGCAAGAATGAACTGCCTCTTTTTTTCTTGTTTTTTCCAATGAGCAATTTCAGTTGTCTGTAAACATCCTTCAAAGGGACCTCGCAGAGGAATCTCTTTAGAACAGATACACGAGAATAAATCCCTTCCAAATATAAGGCTTCCTCAGTAACCAGGCTCATGAATTACTTCTCATTATGACACAACACGTAAGGACTCTGTGTGCCAGTTTTTAAGTTCCTGACAACTCCCACCTCCCAGCAATTATTCCCTCGAAAGTTCACGAATGATTTCCATTACCTAACGTGCCCATAATACTCACAGCTCTGTAGTAGGTCCCGAATGCTCTCTGAGACAGCAGCAGATTTCATTTCCAGACAGCAGTCAAGGCTGCTGAGAGCTTTGCTGCGGACGGCGGGGGCTATGTCTGAGCACCGGCCGGCCACCATGACCTGCACTAAAAACTTGTGCTTTAGAAACCTCTGATGCTCCAGGGACAAGGAGCTGCCCGGGCTCCTCTCTGGCAGCTCCAACAAAGCCAAGGCTGCATCCAGAGCAAACACTCTGTAGGGAACTTTGTAGAGTGAGTATTTTTAAAGCCAAGTGATGAATTCAGCAAAATCTGCACAAGGGAGTTTGTTCAGCAGGGTCACCAGGGCCTGGGCAGCGTAGGTGCGGTAATCAGCCTTGTCTGGGACCTGAAAAACAGGGGCAAGGGCACCCTGGGATATTTCACTGCTCTGCTCTGCATGCCAGAAAGGCATTTCAGGGCTTGAGAGAAGTATTTTTTTTATTTAATGAGCTGACGTGGTCACATTCAGCAATAGCTGGGAGAACCATCGCAGCTTCCTTGGTCACTACTTCACCACCACATGCTTTCATTCCTTACAAAACATTGTGAAAACAGATTTCCTAAACTATTATTGATATTCCAGTGTATCCACACTGCAGAAGCAGCAGAGCTTGCCATACCTGGGCACAGATATGTTGGAGCAATATTCGGAGAGTAGGATAAACAGCTTCTTTCAGCTCATCCACCAGAGAACTGCGCAGGAGAGAGAGAGAAGAGGATTTTAACAAGGCTGGTTTATAACAGAGGGAAAACCAAGGACATTCCTTTTGGAATGCATTTGAAAAGTCAGGAAAAGTGGCCACGATGCTGGAATCATGAGTGCAGCAGGATAAGCTCAGAGAACCAGACTTACTTTCCACATTAACCTGGCTTTGCAGGCACAAAATAATTTCTTCCCATACTTTTCTAACAAGTGGAAGGGTAACATGAAAAGCTTCTTTGTTCTCAATCTACTTTTATATGTTGT
This sequence comes from Dryoscopus gambensis, assembly GCA_013389985.1. Taxonomy (NCBI): domain Eukaryota; kingdom Metazoa; phylum Chordata; class Aves; order Passeriformes; family Malaconotidae; genus Dryoscopus; species Dryoscopus gambensis. The sequence continues at coordinate 108,586 of WEIT01008473.1, read as the reverse complement.
CTAGGGATCTCTGCACAAACTGCACTTCCAACAACGTGGATCCCCAACAGGGGGAATAAACATAAGCAAAACATATCATTAAGCAGGAGAAAGCAAAGAACTAAGGAGGAGTGAACTCCATGTTAATCTCTCATTTCCTTTGCAATTCTCTGCAGTAAAACACAAGACCTGAAAAACTGACACAAAGCAAAATACAGAAAGTGGGTCCTTTCCACTCACCACCACTTCCCTGTCAAACAGGGCCTTCTTTCCCCTCTGCCAGCAAGCTCAGTAAATTCCCATTCCAGACGTTTTAATTAAGCCTCATTTGCACAAACAACTTCAAAGCCAGTGCCAGTTTCTCTCATCCCTTTATCACCTCAACAGCAGAGCAAAGGCATGCCAGAAGAAAGGAGCAGCCATGCCCAGAGCTCTGAACGTCACCTGATGAATTTTATAGCCTGGTTCCTGGCGCTGGTCACAACTGGTGTGATGGGAAGAACCTCGTGCATGGAACCCTCGCTGCTCTCTGCCATCAGAATTACATAGAGGAGTCGATGGAAGACACACTGAAGGGTCTGGAAAGAAGAGGATATTTGCAGATTCTTTTCCATGGATAAGCACTCCAGGGTCATGAGATAATTCTGAATCAAGCTTAGAACCAAACAACAGCACAATTTGAAGCATGACTCCTAGCAGAGAAATTCCAAGAGGACACTTTCTGAATACACACAACATCTTTCCTGGCTGTGATGGTCTCATGCAAGTTCAGCAAGGTCTCAGAAGGGCTTTCTGAAAGCATTAACAGCTGCCCTCCAAAGCTGGGGACATTCTTTTGCCAGAAACATTTGTAATTTGAGGAAACTCACGGGAGATGTCTTAAGCTAAAAGCGTGTTTTGCATCACCGCGTGCACTGGAACTTTTGGAGTTGCCTCCCTCGCCACAGGTTTGGGACCACAGCTTGCCTCGTGATCCTGACATTCCCCGAGCAAGCAGGAGAGGCAGGGAAGATGAGGCAGGTCTGGGAAGGGGAGTGACTCCACCTTCCTGTCACCACAAACGTCAGCAGTTCCAAAAGGCTCGTGCTGCACTGAGAACCCGAGGAGGCAGGAGCACACAGGCCTAGGGCTGCAGCAGCTGGGCTGCCACTCAGGAATATCAGGTTAGAGTGTACTGCAGGCTTTCCTGACTACACAGCTGCTGATTCCCAGCCCGGGGGGGTCACACAGACTCACAGACACAGCTCGGGCACACCCAGCCTTCGGCAGCCCCATCCCCAGCAGCAGCGCTCAGCTAAGTGGGAGATGCCACGCTCTGCTGGCCAAATTAAACAAATAAAGATGGGAAGTTTCTGGCAGAGCTGGCTGCTCCATGATCACAGACTGTTCTCTGAACAAGAACCAGCCCTGCTCACCCTCACTGGGCGCACAGAGCGCTGCACAGCCCAACCCCTCACACACCCTGCCAGGCGGTGCTGCAGCTCCATCTAGCAGGGAATCACAACATTCCAGGCACAGGCAGCCACCTGGAATCCTCTTCGTTAAGATTCAGAGATCCAGTGCCACTGCAGCTCTCCTTTGTTTTCAATTCATTTGCCACAGGAGCCAGCAGAGCACGGAACTCACCGCACACAGGTGCAGCAGCAAAGAAGCCAAAGGGAATAAGGACTGGGGTGGAAAAAACCATCTTTGCTCTGACCCAGCAAAGACCTGCACAGGCACAAAGAGGAGAAGGATGCAGAGAAGGAAAGAAGCAAGCAATCCTTTTCAACGCTGCTGTGAGGGTGTTAAAGATTCCGTTTAACCTTTACCTTATCTTGAGTGCCGTGGAGAGGGGAACACAGTAAGTACAGTCCATAACAGGCCAGCTCGGGAATGTACTCGGCTTTATTAACATCCCTAAGAAAAGAAGGCAAAGAGATGTCTTTCCCTTTCATCAGGGAAACATTTACTATGACTGCTACAACCAAAAGAGCTCATTGACTGGAAAACATTCAATATTCACAAGATGCTGTTTGCTGTTAGCACACGGAATACGTTTGAATTATCTTTATAAGAGAATTTGTCACTTTTACGAACAGGGCCTGGATCATCCTCAGGTGGAGAATGTAGAAGGTACTAGAACTGGGGAATCATTTCACCAGGCAGGTTCCTGTTCAGGGGGTTCCTGTCAGAAATGCTAATCTGCAGAATCTCTAAGAACTGTTCATGTGTTACACGGGGTGTGCACCTCTGGCCTTTTCTCCCTGACCAATTTGTGCACCTGAGGATCCTCATCTAAAGGTACTCTTTTATCACCCTGTGTCTGCCTCATATTTTTAGGACCAGAGAAAAAGGCATCAGTTCAAAGCATTGCACAAACATTAAGAATTATTAAGAATTATTTGCTCACATGGCTGCTGAAAAGTCGAACTCATGGAGCACTGGCTCAAAGCTGGTCATTTCAGCAAAGACCTGCAAGGGAAGAGAGCCAAGCTGAGCTCAGTCCCCCGAGGGGAGGATGTGCAGGGTTTAACTGTCAAACACCTCCCTTGAAGCAGAACAGAAGCAGAGCCCAAAGCCCAGAAGCTCCCCCAGGAACAAGGGGCAGCTGCCCCTGGATCCCCAGGAGTGCCCAAGGCCAGGCTGGCTGGGGCTTGGAGCACCCTGGGACAGTGGAAGCTGTCCCTGCCCACGGCAGAGGGTGGAACAAGATGGGATTTAAGGTCCCTTCCAACCCGAACCATTCTGATTCCATGAGCAGAGCATCTGGCACATGGCAGCAAGTTTTAAGCATGAGAGGCAGACACGAAGCAGGCACCCTGCTCCCACACCTCCACTAACCCCCAGCAGGGACCAGGTGACGGAAGGCAGGGCTGCCACCCCTCCCTGTGGAGTGCTCTGCATCCCCAAAAAGTTTGTGTCAGGGCACATAATGTTCCTCAAGGTGAATCCTTCTTACCTGCACGCAGGTCTGCAGGCACTGAGGCTTTTCTTCTAGGGAGAACTTGGTCAGAAGCCTTAGGAAGTTTTTCAGAAGAAGGAAGATGGCGTTGCGGACTTGGAGAAGACCTTCTCTTGACCAGAAAACATCCTCATCATCCTCTTCCTCCTCCTCTTCCAACATCTCTTCTATCTATATTGGCAGGAAAGAGAAACAGGTTGCCAACAATTTGCTTATTAATAACAGGGATTTGTATCTGAAGAGATTGCACAAGCGTCTTACACTGGGGCTGTCACTCCTGCATGGTCTCCCTTTCTTTCTGGTTCTTCTGGCACTGGACTGCGAGCTTTGAGCGTGTGCCTTCTTCCTTTTCCTCAGATCTCGAGGCAAGCATTTTGTCAGGGTGTGAAGACATTTATCAAACACCACTTCATGAAACACCTGGTTGATGATGCTGCCTGCCAAGAAAAGGCAACATCAGTCCTCTTCCAGACAAAACACAGAGAGCATCAAACCATCTGGGCATCGTGTCCTGTCCCTGGAAGCGTTCAAGGCCGGGCTGGAGCAACCTGGTCTAGTGGAAAGTGTCCCTGCCCATGGAACGAGATGAGCTTTAAGGTCCCTCCCAACCCAAATCAGTTTGTGATTCTATGACCTCTGCACAGGTGTTGTCCTAGAGCCTAAGAAAGTTCAAGAGAAGACTAAAGAGCAGCTTGAACAAAGCACAGCTGGCACCAGGCTGATGCACCATCAGCAGTGACGCATTCCAGCGGGATCACCAGCTGAGTGACCCCTTCCAGCCGCACCACGGAGACCAGCAGGACTCCGGGGAGACCAGCAGGACTTTGGGGCATGCTGGAACACGCAGGGATGCTGCTGGCTCACCTGGGATCTCCAGCAGCAGCAAGTACAGCCCAGCCGCGTGCAGAGCGAACACCCTCTGCTCGGCGTTGGCTCTTTTCTGCTGGCCCACGTGCACAAAGTGATGCAGCACAGCCACCAGGGCCTGGGGGGACAGGCTGTTCTCAGCAAACAAGATCCAGACGTTCTGAGGCAAAACAGAAATAGTGAGAAATCCCATTATAACACGGATGTCCAAAATTAGCCATTATTCAGATTTTAACAGGTGCCACCGTGACCAACTCCCTATGTATCACATGCTTTCAGAAGTGTTTTAATAATTATAATACATAACACTAAATATATTTAATACTATGCTAAATTATTTTATTAATATTTGGGAATAGCTTCCTTCTGAAGCATTCCAGCACATAGAGCAAGAACTATTTGAAGTTTTTGAATGTTTTGCGAATTTTAAGGCAAGACAGACGTGAAAAAGAGAAAATGAGAATGGCTGGCTCTGCGTTCGGGCTATGTCACCTCTCTGCTCTCCTGCTCCCCGGCGGCAAAGGGCGCCAGAGCGCTGTACAGCCCGGTGAAGCTGTCGAGCCCATCGGCCGTGATGTCCTCCGCCACCCGGGCATCCAGAGCCTCGAACTCCGTGAATTCCAGGTCCCACATCGTGTCCACCCACGCTGAGAGGACAGAAAAAAAAAAAAAAGTGTTTATAAGCGCCAGGGGTGAGATTTCTCAAAACCACGCGTTTCACCCCAAAATGAACACGGAATACCCAAATCCCCCAGGACACAGAGAAGGGCTGCAGGGGCCGGAGCCAGAGCGTCCCGCATCCCGGTGAGCGGGGCAGAGCCCATTCGGAATCGAGAGCGGGACAGGGACAGAGGGGCCGGGACAGGGACAGGGACAGAGGGACCGGGACAGGGACAGAGGGGCCGAGAGACCCGCTCCATCCCTGTGACCGGGCCAGAGCCCACCCTGGAACCGAGACTGGGACAGAGACAGAGGGACCGGGACAGAGATAGATGGACTGGGACGGGGACAGAGGTACCNCGGGGACATAGGTACCGAGACAGGGACAGAGGGGCCGAGAGATCCCCTCCATCCCCATGACCGGGCCAGAGCCCACCCCGGAACCGAGACCGGCACAGAGACAGAGGGAGTGGGACACGGACAGAGGGGCCGAGAGACCTGCCCCATCCCCATGACCAGACCAGAGCCCACCCTGGAACCGAGACTGGGACAGAGATAGAGGGACCAGGACAGGGACAGACGGACTGGGACAGAGATAGTGGGGGCCGAGAGACCCGCTCCATCCCCATGACAGGGCCAGAGCCCACCCTGGAACCGAGACTGGGACAGAGACAGAGGGACCGGGACAGAGACAGAGGGGCCGAGAGACCCGCTCCATCCC
>WEIT01008473.1:87423-102915 GCA_013389985.1 Dryoscopus gambensis | reverse complement strand
GGTGGTTCTCACCCTCAAGAACCCCAACAAGCGGCTGGAGCACCAGGGCATCAAAGTGGAATTCATCGGGCAGATCGGTGAGCGGGGCGGCCTGCGCGCACGGGGATCCCTTGCTGGTGCCTCTCGTGGGTCCCCGGAGCGTCGCTACGGGAGCTTTCCCACCCTCCCCGTGCTGCTGTTTGAGACTTTTGTTGGTTTTGCTTGTGCCCGAGTCTGGTTTTTTGGAAAGAAAGGGAGGCTGTGAATGATGGAGTGTGGGTGAGGCCAGGTCGTGAAGAGGCAGGCTGTGGGTTCCTATTGCTATGGTTGCCGGTGGAACCATTTGTTTCCTGCTCCACTGTCTCTGCTGTGCTGCCTTGCCTGCTCCTCATGCCCCGTTTTGGAAGACTTTTGAGCCATACCTGCATGGAATAACTGCTTTGTATGCGCGGTATTGCCCAAGCAGGGTGTGTTAGAGCTGCTGTGGCTGCACATTAGTCCTTATTCCCCTCGGGCCTCTTTGATAAATCACTGAAGTTTGTACCACTCCCCAGTGCCTTCTGTTCTGACTTCTTGCTGCCACGAGATCAGCACGAGGTGAGACAGTTGAACAGGTGGGGGGACTGGGGTGTGAAGGAGGGATGTGGCACAGCGAAGATGCTGTTCCAGAGCAGGTACCAGGGGCCAGGCTGTGAGTGCTGGGTCCTGCGTGCTCTCAGGTGAGCCCAGAACCCATTCCAGATGGTTTCACCCGTGGTGGCTGTGGCCTGAGCAAGGCACCAAAATGCTGGCAGGTTATTTTCTCAATCTGGAAACCTTATAGCTTTGAAAACCTGAAATTACAGCTTATACCTGTTTGACAGGCTGGAGCGTGGGAAGCATCGCTCTGCTTGAGGCTGCAGGGTGCCAAACATGACCTTCTGAGGTAGCAGAGAACTCGGGGCACTGACATTTGCCTCCCTTGCTTCAAGTTTGATTTGTGCCTTCTGCGTCGAGTGTCAGGATGGCACGGGCTGATTCCTCTTTTTCTGAGGCTGCTCCCTCTTTTCCTGTTGGCACATGGCTTCTCCCTGTGACACCAGCGAGCGCTCTCGTCTCGGTGGACACACGCAGTCAGGGCACAGAGAGGCTTGGTTATTTATGTCACCTGCCTGCCCAGCCTAAAGGGCTTGGTGACATTTGCTGTTGTGCGTAAGTGAGGGGAGTCCGAGTGCCAAAATTTCCATTAGAGAGATAAGGTGAGCAAAGGGCTGTGAGAAACGGGCATCGCTTAAAAGCTGAAGTCTCATCGTGCATGCCAAGGAGGGCAGAACTGCGGTTCCTGAGCACCTCTAATACCTCTCAGAAGCCTCCTCTGCACAGTTTAGTGCTGACACTGAGCTTGTGTGTGTGTGATTGTCTGATGACTTAGGGTTTTGTTTCCTCATCTCAGCAGAAGGCTTTGCCTTGCAGAAGGACTGTGTGGGTGTTCTGTAGGCGCAGGCTCACACGCAGGGCTGGGAAGGGCAGGTTTCATTGATGGTTTTGTGTAATCCCAAGCTGTTCATGCAAATTGCAGAGTTTTAAGGGTTTCGTTGCTTTGACCTGAGGCGGAAAACTCGGTGGAGGTGTGGCGGATTGCTTTCATTAAATGAGGAAACCTGTAGTTTCCTGCTGATGTGGGAAGGTTGTGGGGAAAAGCGAGGCTGTGTGGCCATGCTGGTCACTTGAGCTGGTTTGAGCAGTGCTTCCAGAGGTGAAAGCTCTTCCCTCACCGTGCTCACGTGGCCATTAATGTGCTGTCCAGGGGCTGGAGGAGCAGTGGATTCAGCTGCCACACAGCGTGGTTGTGCAGCAGGATCAACAGCATCATTTATTCCCTGCTGCAACTCGAGGCCACTCCAGCTCTTTGCTGTCCAAGGATAAGCAGGAGCAGTGGGGAGCATCGTGTCCCTTCGGTTTTGCTCTGTCACTGTCTGTTCCGGAGAAGCAGTGCTGGTTTTTCCTCGCAGTGGCAACGCCTTTGGCCTGGAATACAGTGCAGAAAATTATCGGGAGGGTTTGCATGAGCTGCAAACAGTCTGACCGTATTTCATGTTGATAATAGGTGACTCGTGTCTACCCAAGGCGAGTTCTTGGTTTATTGCAGTAAGTGAGGCGGTGTGGACCCTTCCCTTCCTGTTTCAGGGAGGAAAGCTGTGGGCTGCACCTGGCTCTGATGGAGGGCAGGGAACAAGTGCAGTTCCGTGGAGCCACGGGCTGCCCTGGTAGGTTCTGTGAATGGCATTGAAGGAAGGAGTGACCTGGACAAGAGAGTTGCTGAAAATCTCCTGTGTCACGTGGCGTTAGGCTTAACCTGGATTTCCATTTTCCTAGAACTCTACTATGACCGAGGGAACCACCACGAGTTCGTGTCCCTGGTGAAGGACCTGGCCCGGCCTGGGGAATTCACTCAGTCACAGACATTTGACTTTGAGTTCACACATGTGGAGAAACCTTACGAGTCCTACACAGGGCAGAACGTGAAGCTGCGGTGAGTCCCCTGCCCTGGCTGACCCCAGTTCTGTGTCAGTGCTGATGTTCACAGTGATGATGCAGGAGTAACAGAACTCCAAGTTAATTTTGAGGGCTGAGTTGTAAAACACTGCCTTTGAGGTCTTTATTTTACAAGCATGCATCAGGCTCTTTATGGAACTTGTTTTGCTCCTTTTGAGTGACAAGGGAAATCAGCCCCTTTTGAATCAATCAAATACTTGCTAATTTATTTGCTAATTCAAAAAATCAAAATAAACTGTCTGGTTTGGTCTCCAGTGGGGATATTTTTGCTGCAATCAGTCTTGTCAACTTTAATTGTGCTCTGTATGCAAACAGATGCTTCATATGTTAGAAATGATATTTCACATCGAGGCACTCAATCGACCAAAAATCCTTTCACTGGCTTCAAAGTGGGGGTTGGAGAAGTCTGAGATCTGCACTGGGAGGTGTGGCTGTGCAGCCTGATGTAATCTTGCGAGAGGGCAGTGGTTTTAACACGTGCAGGCTGTTCCCCAGATCCCCAAAACGGGGCTTAGCTGACTCGGGCTCACAAATGCTTTTTTGTGGAGCTGAGAGGAGCCTGCTTTTCCATTGGAAAATTCCCTTCTGTCTTTTCCGGTGTGGGGTGTTGGCTGCTCCAGGGGCAGATACATGTGAAGAGCTGAGGGCCCCTTTGCTGTGGGCTTACTTTGTTCAGACCTGGACTAAAAGAGAGCAGTGGAACAGCAAATGACAGAGGAAGAGGAGCTTCCTTGCTGTTGTGTTTCCTTGAGGCAATTCTTTGGTTTCCTGCTCATTTTGTCCCTTTGGACATTCCCCATTCCCTGTTCCTGAAACAGTGGCCCTGCTCTCAGCTGCGCATGAGCTGAGCTGAGCTGAGCACCTCCCCTTGCCAAGGAGAAGGTTCCAAGCTTCACTGGGAAAAAGGAACTTTCTCAGTGGCTCTGTTGGGTTGATCACATGTTTTATGTAGATTTGCGGTCAAATGCATTTCAGCTCTCTCCATGGATCTGTGTAGTACGGCTGCTTGGATAGTCCAGCCCAGGCCACCCAGGCCCTTGTCCCTGCTGCTCCCTGTGTGACCCTGATGGGAGGGGACTGTCCCCGCAGGTATTTCCTCCGTGCCACCGTGAGCCGCAGGCTGAACGATGTGGTCAAGGAGATGGACATCGTTGTGCACACCCTGAGCACCTACCCCGAGCTCAACTCCTCCATCAAGATGGAAGTGGGCATCGAGGACTGCCTGCACATCGAGTTCGAGTACAACAAGTCCAAGTGAGTGCCTCAGGAGCAGCTGGGGGCTGTGGGGACCCATCTGCTACAGCTTTCCTCAGAGGAATTCCGTGTCCACGTGCTCCAGAGAGGCTGGGAGACAGCTCAGATCCTCCCTGATCTGTGGGTTCCTGTCCCGAACGAGTGCGCTTGAGATCGCTCAAAAAAATCGCCAGCAAGGGTATGAGCAAAAGTCAGATTTAATGTTAGACTGCAAAGCACAATGCATTCGTGGGCAAGATTTGCTCTGCTCACAAAGGGAAGCTAGGGCACACCAGGGAAAGCAAGCAACAACAGGACCAAACAAAATCCAGGTAGTCAAAACAGAAATGAATTGAAACTTCCCAGGTGTGTGTGTGTCTGTGTGTAAAGAGTGTAAACAAGGATGAAAAGGAATGCAGCCTAAAGGTTAACAACACTTAAACTTCACAGTACTTTAACTTAACTTATGCCTTGATTTATAGCTTAACCTTCACAATCTAACAGAGCAATTACAACAGCATTTAGCCTAAATTATAACTGTAACTTAACTTAACTTCCAGGTGTGCTATAGCATGTGTGCAAAGGGTGTGCACACAGAAAACAGTCAGTGCAAGATAAGGTGCTTGTGATAAATGTCCCTCGGAGGTCAGTGAAATCCTCACTTCAGCTGCTTTTCCATCTCCTGACGGGTGAAGGCTGGGGCCTCGAGGCGTGAGGGTGTCGGCCCAGGACAGGCCGTGCCTTGGCAATCCTCTGGGTGCAGCAAACCTGAGGCGTCCCCCTCAGAGGGACACTGCTGCTCACAGCCCGCTGCAGGCCAGGAGAGCTCAGCGGGCCCCATTCTGGACTGCTGTTCATAGGGTCTCCAGAGAGCGGGCTTTAGTCATGACGGGGTTTCATCCTGGCCTCAGTGTGGGTCGGCCCTTCCTTTCAAAGTGTGAGAATAGCAGAGTTGTGCCATTCAGGCCAGAGAAATATTTTCCGAGGCTGGTCACGAGAAAAGCAGAACCCTGTTAGGAGTTCCTGGGAGCAGACAGTGTTCTTTGCTAAGCTCAGAAAGAACTGAGCCCAGGTGGTGTTTTCAAGGATGAGGCCTCACAAGCATTTTCTCAGATCACTCTGCAGCCTGGAAAGAAGGCAGGGCGGGGAGGGGGGGGAGGATGCACCACCACAGTTCCTCTCCTTTCCCCATTTCTCCTCGATCCCTCATTTCTCCTTGATCCACATAGATCCACATGATCCACGTGGATCAAGGAGTGGGAAGCAATGGCTGTGGCTCACTGAGCCTGGAGCACAGCATGAATTTCTTGCAGAAACTTCTCACTCCCTGTATCCTTGGCCAGATCAGTCCTTCCAGGTGTCTCCAAAATACAGTATTTGCTTCTTACCAGACAATACAGCTGAAGTGGGAATTCAATCCAGCAAAGAAGTTGGGAAGAGCTCTTTTAAACTACTCTTAGTGCATCTTTCCCAACTGGTGCTGACAAATCTCCCTGCGGGTGGTGGTTGGTCAAAGGTTGGACTCGATGATCTCAGAGGTCTTTTCCAACCTAAATGATTCTGTGATTTGGGTTGGTTTTAATTGACCTAAAATACTGAGTTTGGAGCCTTTGCTGTCACAGGGGTTTCTTGCAGATACTCAGCCTGAAGTTATGTTTTTATCTGCTCATGCCTAATGTTCTTGTGGGTTTCCAAAAGAGCAGAGGATGGAAATGAAGGGCTGTTTGCTGGTGGGGGTGGTTGTTTTGCCATCTGCTGTGGATGATAGCAAAGTGGCTGCCCAGCAAGTTCCTGCATGTCAGCCCGAGCCCTGCTCTGCTGCACAGGGTTTGATCCCCGTGTTTTCTCCCCTCTCGTGCCAGGTACCATTTAAAAGATGTGATTGTGGGGAAGATCTACTTCCTGCTGGTGCGGATCAAGATCAAGCACATGGAGATCGACATCATCAAGAGGGAGACGACGGGCACGGGGCCCAACGTGTACCACGAGAACGACACCATAGCGAAGTACGAGATCATGGATGGGGCACCTGTGAGAGGTGAGAGGGCACAGGAACCCCCAGGCTTCCTCTTCTGAAGGCTTTTGGGGTGGGAATAGTCTTGCAGTACCTTCTGTGTGCTCAGTAGTAGCATCCTGTTCCACTGGTGGGCTCAGAGCAGGGGATTGAGCTGATCCCCTCCCTTCTCCGGTGTGGTGAGAGGGAACCGAGGCAGAATGAGTTGCAATGACTTCAATCTCTTGATGGAGCAGTGGCAGAACCAGCTACAAATTCACAGCTGGCATGGGCCACCAGCTGGCACTGCTGCAGCTCGGAGCAGAGAGATGGTGCTCGTGCTCTGTGCCAGTCTCCTTTGCCACTGTTCCTTTGCCCAGCAGAGTCACCTGCCAGAGAAAATGTCACCTTACTCATCTTTTTCTGCAGTGCTGTCTCGATGCAGGTCCCAAAAGAGTCCTGTGCTGTTAGAGTGGAGCTGGAATAGCTGTCAGCAAGGGCAGGATCTGGCTGTGGACCGTGCATGCTGGTTTCTGAAGGGAGTTGAGGTCTTCTAGCTCATGTTAGTCCACTTGTGGAAACGGTGACAAAGTTTGTGGCCGTGTGAGTTTGTGTTTTGCTGCTGCTCTCCTGGTTTATATCTGTGTCCTGTCCGTGCTGACAGCTCTGTGCCCTTTCCAGGGGAGTCCATTCCCATCAGGCTCTTCCTGGCTGGTTATGAGCTGACTCCAACCATGAGGGACATCAACAAGAAGTTCTCTGTGCGTTATTACCTCAACCTGGTGCTGATCGATGAGGAGGAGAGGCGCTACTTCAAACAGCAGGTGAGAAACAGAGCTGCTGTTCTCCTTGGACCTGTGGATTGTTGGCTGGGATACTGTGACAAGCACCTGCTGAGAATTTGGGATCCATCATGTGGGAAGATGGTCTAGAAGAATGTCGGTGCGGGTCAGATGTGTGTGGTGGTGGGGAGGAGTCTGGAATTGCCTGCCTGGGATTTGTTTTCTGCTCCGTGGTGGAGCTTCTGTGCTTCGCCTTATCAGTGGCATTCGGACAGAGCTGCCCTGGATGCCCTCTGCGTGCCCAGACCCCAGGGAGGAGATCTCTACCCAAATTCCAGGCAGGCTGCGCTGCCAGGTGCGTCCTGGCTGTGGGTGGAACACGGCGCCTGCTTCGGCCTGCGGGGCTGGGTGGGGCAGCAGAAGGTCTCAAGGTCTCACGAGCCCTGACAAGCCTTGGCTGTGTCCCTGCAGGAGGTGGTGCTGTGGAGGAAAGGGGACATCGTGAGGAAGAGCATGTCCCACCAAGCCGCCATCGCGTCCCAGCGCTTCGAGGGGACGTCCTCGCACGGCGAGGCCAAGCCCCCCGGGCAGCCCGCGGAGAACAACGGCCGGCAGTGAGGCCGGGGGGCCGCCGGGAGCCCCCAGGACAGCGGCACCGAGGAGGAGACGCTCAGAGACTTCACAGAAATAAATACCCGTTTTTGACTTAATTCCTTTCTTCAGAGGACTGGCGGGGTGGGACGGGGCGGGAGGGCTCGGCGAGCTGGAGCGCTGGCGGCGGAGGCGCCGCGGTGCTTCCCGATCCATACATTCCTCTGGAGGCTGGCGTCGGCTGCTTTGAGGCAATGTCCGGAGGCTGCGGAGCTGCCTGATCTCCTCTGCGCCCCGAGAGCCTCGGCCCGGCGGCGGGGCAGGACAGAGCAAGTGAAGGCCCCGTCTGCTGCTTCCCCCCAGCTGCGTGGAGGTTGCTGCGGGGCTGTGTAGGATGGATGTTTTTCTTGCCTTTCCGAAATCTTCCGTGGGGAAAGCGGCCCGGTGATCAGCTGCGTGCTAGAGGAGGGATCGGAGACTGCGGTGTGGCCTGCTGGAAGTTGTGTGGTGTCATTCCCTCGCTGCTTCCCCTCCTTCCTCCCCGTGCTGGCGTTGGATTCCTGGCGACGAGCAGTTGGATGATGCAGGTGACTCAGCCCTGGGACTGCCACCCAGCAGGACTCGGCACGGAGCACGGGCAGGGCCGTGCTGTGTCCCAGCAGGAGCTGTGGCTGGTAGGAGGGAGTGAGATGTGGGGATACAGGGGGAGGTGGCACAGGGTGGGCAGAGCGGTGACGGTCCCAGTGCTGCTGGGTGGGCAAGAAGTGGCAGCAGGAAGGCTCCTGGCCACGAGCAGTGCCTTCCTAGCCTTGTCCCTGAGATCCACACTCCGGCTGCTGCACTCGTGCAGCTCCCAGGTGCTGCTGCAGAGCAGCCTGGAGAGGTGTAGAGAGCAGTTTTGGAGCTCCTGGGGGCTCTCCTGGGTGTGTTTACCCTGCACGCGCTGCCCTGCTCATGTCTGTGTCCCTGGGACAGAGCAGGCTTTGTGAAGGGACGGACAGCAGTGCAGGGCACGTGTGTGGTGCCTGGTTTGCTCCCTGGCGCGTGCGGGACGAGGATTAGTGGGGCAGAAGGTGGATGCAGGTGTTGTGGGAGGCTCAGACTGGCCTGTGTGGGCTGCTGGATGGAGCCAAGCAGCAGCTGGGAGGGTGGCAGAGCTCTGATTCCAGAGACACGTTCCTGAGGCCTGAGCTGAAGTCACCAGCGAGGTCTGAGAGCGTGCAATGAACTGAGAACCTGAACGTGGGTTTTCTTTTTTAAAACAAGCTGCTTTTAGCCTTCAGCTAAGTAGACTCATGAGAACATTCCCAGAAAGAAGTCACTCCTCCACTAAAAATCAGATGTGGCTTTGTAGATTTGATGGGCTGTTTGGAGAATGTCCATCCTGTTTAGCTGCCCTTCAGCAAGCGGGTGGTGAGACCTCCTACCCGAGGGAGAGACAGCCCGCACCGAGTGCTGGGATATGAGCTCTGTCGAGTGGGATTTGTCTGGATTTCCCTGAGTTTGTGGCTCGCTACTTTATCCAGCTTCCTTTTGGCTCGGGAATCGAGTTCCTCTGTCCTACAGCTGAATGTAGAGCAGGTGTCTGGCAGCTGGGAGATGCAAGTGTCTGCTTTGTTCAGTGGAACGGTGCTGGTGGAGGGAGTGGGGCTGGGGTGGGAAGGGGGGAGCTTTTTATGTAATGACAGCTACTGTATTTCAGTGATCAATGTGTGTTTCTGCTTGCCAAAGTATCTTTTCCTCACCACGTGTAAGGTTGTGGTTTTTAGTAGAGCTGGCCAGTCTCACTCTGTAGAGGACTAATGCTCTCATCTCTGCTGACTGCTTGTGCCACCCCGTGTTTCTGCTGAGCGCCAGCGAGGACGTGGTTTGCTTTTCCCCCACGGGGAGCCTGCCACGGGCTGGGGACGTTTCTTCCCCAGGCTGGAGCAACAGCTCACTGCAGACAACAATCACCGTGCTGTGCCGGGCGAGGCGTGGGGACCTGCTGGCCCTGGCTGTCACTTTGGCCACTGCTCCCTCCCTCGCTGGGGGGAACTGCCTGTCCTGCAGCCAGGCACAATCCTTTAGGGACAAGCGAAGCTCCTCCGGGAGCCCTTGGGGATAACAGGCTCTCTTTCCATGGCTGAGCTGAGCACAGCAGCGCCCTCACAATCTTCCGAAGCTTTCCTTCAGCTCCCTCCTTGCTGAATTCCTTTATTCCCTTTGCTCCCCTGGATTGTAGCTTCAGCTCCCTCCAAGAAACCCCCAGGATGGAGATGTCTCTGCATTCCAGGAGGGGTTTTTTTTTCCTGCCTGACTGGATGGGAGATCATTGCCTGGCTGTAAGGAGATGGATGTTAAACACCTGTTCATCATTCCTGGGGGGATTTCCCTTGGAAAAGGTGCATGAGCATATATGTTGATTTGGGGGTTTTTCCCTACTTTGTCCCCTCTCCCCCGTGTCCCTACGTGTGGAACCAGAGTTTAGAAATGATCCCCATTTTTACTGAACCCCGTGGACCATTCAGCCTGTCCACCACTGGGCCCTCTGCTCGTCTGGGGTGGGGCAGATGTGCTGAGCATCCTTAGAGAGAAGCTGGGCTCACTCCAGGACGGGGTACTCTAGAACAGTGTTTTGTTGGCATGTTAAGGGGCAGATGTTGCTCGAGCAGTCCTGTCCCCCTGAGCTGGTGGTTCTATGCTGTACTTGGGTCATTCCCTCTCTCCCAGGCAGAGGGGAGTGGGCAAGTACCAAACCAAGCAGTGCAACTTGTAATTAAGCCTCTGCTGTGTTTACATGTTTCTTAATTCGTCGTCTTT
This sequence comes from Dryoscopus gambensis, assembly GCA_013389985.1. Lineage (NCBI taxonomy): Eukaryota > Metazoa > Chordata > Aves > Passeriformes > Malaconotidae > Dryoscopus > Dryoscopus gambensis. The sequence goes on along the minus strand of WEIT01008473.1, from coordinate 93,000 downwards.
TCAATGGCTGTATTTTAAAACTTGGGTTTTTTTGTCTCTCCAATTAAAAAGAGCCAGCCCTGGCTGTCAAATGCTGTGCACGAGTTTGTCTGATGTTTTATATTGGGTTGGGGGTTTTTTCTGTGGTATGAAGAGATTTTTCTTTAAAAAGTGCCATAGTGTGCAGCTCTCCAACTGTGCTGGAGGAGATTGTCCTTTGTTATCTTTATAAATCCTTGGTCTTTCTTTAAGCTGTGTCGCTGCTTGGCAGCTGTGCTGCTGGAGGACCCATGTGGCTTAAAAATGAGCAGGCTGGCTTTATTTTCTTTCATTTCCCTGATGTCAGAACTAAAATAACAGGGGAACTTTAGTACCTGCAGGAAGTTCACTGTGATCAGCTTTGTATATCCATCTCCAGAGAGACTTGTTTATGAGGGCATGCAGTGACAGGACAAGGGGGAACAGCTTCAAACTGACAGAGAATAGTTTAGATGGGATTCTGGGGAGAAATTCTTCCCTGAGGGTCGTGAGGCCCTGGCACAGCTGTGGCTGCCCCACCCCTGGAAATGTCCAAGGCCAGGCTGGACAGAGCTTGGAGCAACCTGGGATAGTGGAAGGTGTCTCTGCCCATGGCAGGGGGTGGAACAAGATGATTTTAAGGTCCCTTCCAAGCCAGGCTATTTTATGATTCTAAATTTTCTGGTTCTAGGCAGAACTTAGGGATTCCTTCCTGCAGAAGAATGTCCCTCTGCAGTACAGGGAGCTGCACCAGACCCCAAACTAAACAAAGAGGATGTACCTGTTTCTTCCTTCAAGAGCTAAATTGCACATTTCCCACTATTAAAACCCAAGTAGCTGCAGTTGATTTCAAAATGCTTCATTTATTGAAAAAATAAGCAAATCTAACACTGTCAGGGGGAGGGACGTGTGGCTGCGGATCTTGGTTCATGGTGCTGTGGCTGAGCAGGAAAACTTGAAAGTTGTGCTGGTGGAGGAGCAGGCATCAGCGGGCTGGGTGGGAGCTGTGCTGCCTTCACCTGGCTTTTACCCTTCCAGGCTCAAGACAAAATCAAATTCCTCTGTGGGAAGGAACAAAAAGCCCTACGTGAAACTTCCAGCTTCTCTGACCGAGGGCTGTCTGGCAGAGGGAGTCAGGAGCCCCGGGAGGGTCTCACCTTGCGTCAGGGGCTGCACAGACAGACGTTGCTTGGCAAAGAGCATCATGTTCTTGAGGGGCCCCCCCTGTGCTTTGTGTTCCAGGTGGTGAACCTTGAGCTCAGAGAGGGGGATGAAGCGCTTGGTCATCCTCACAAACTGCACGTCCACCTGCGAGGGGAGGGGCAGCACGGGAGCAGGTTGGACAAGGACACAGCCTCCACATATCCCTTAAGATCTTTGAGGGATAAAGATTGGAAACTGAAGCAAGTGCCTGATGTGCACGAACAGCCTGGGAGCTTTGCCTTGCTCAAGGCCAAAAGAGCTTCCCAGTACTTGTGGCAGGTGATGTGTTGGCAGGAATCAGCACTGAGCACCAGCACGGTGCATTCGTGTCACAGACAATGCAGAATTGAGATGTGGGATGCAGCCAGCCCATGAACACTCCCTCCCTTACAATTTAATGTGCCTCAAAACTACAGCTCTGTTGCTGTGCGCTGACAGTGGTTCTCAGCTCATTTTCCTCACTCAGGGCTCTGCCATGCATGGAGGCCAGCTCTGCAGCCAAGATTTGAAAATTTAGGGAGATACATTTTGGCAGCCTTCTGGATGAGGGTAGGGGAAGAAGCAGAGAAAACAGTCAGGATTGGATTTTCTCTTGACAGAGAAAAAGGCAGCTAGGCCAGGACAGGAGCTTAGATTTTCAATATGATGCAAAGAGCCTTCTCCCTTCTCTTGGCTTGCACACAGAGCTTGAACAGCTGTATTTAATACAGTACATTACCATGGACCATTTGGGGTTCTCTTTTCTGCTGGTGGAGTCATAATAAAGATGCTTCTTATCAAACTGTGTGTGGTCAGGGTATGCCTCCTTTACGACCTGAGGCACAAGGGGAGAAGAAAGTTTCCATCAGTTCAAAACACCGGTCAGCAAAGGGTATGAAATGTGACAAGGAACAATCCTGGTGCAAAAATCAGCCTTGCTTCCCCTGAACTCCATTCTCACAGTTTCCTTTCCCTTTCTTGGGTCAGAGCAGTGCAGAACAGTCAGTGAAGCATCACTGCAGGAGATCAGTGTGGAAGGAACTGGGTAGCTGATGATAAATCTTTGTGATGAGTTCTCTTAAAGAAAAAGCTGCTCTGTGCCCTGGGTTTGTTCTACTGCCTTGTGGGCTCTGCTGACCAGAATTTAGTGAGTCAGACTGGAATCAGAGTGTGGAACAACACTTGGCTTGGCTGGGAGTGCCCCGAAATGTCAGCAGGAAAACAGCACAGTTTGGTTCCATCTCTGGGGACACGGCTGAGTCAGCCCTGTAGTGCTGAGCTGAGGTGTCCTGGGCTCATTCCCTGCTCTCACTGGACAACTGCTGCACTCTGGCACACAAGTAATGAGCTGTTTGATAACCCATTCATTATCACTTCTCCCCTCTCCCCAAAACACAGACCCTCACCTCGACGATGCCCACAATGCCAGGCTCTTTGCAGTTGCTGTGGTAGAAGAAGGCCTGCTGCCCAAGTTTCATGGACCTCAGGAAATTCCTTGCCTGTCAGGAGCAAACAAGAGACTTTCAGCTCTTTCCATCAAGTTCTCAGGGCTTAATTACAAGCAGCCAAGAACAGGAACCAACAAGAGGAGAGGTAGATGTGCTTCAGAACGACTCGGGTAATGTTTCCTACAGTTGTCATAGAGATGTTTTTGTGTTGGAATGAAATGAAGTGAAAACAAGGCCAAAGAACAAGATCCTGTTGGTCAGGAAGTGTGTGGGAATTCAAGAGCTCAGCCGCCCTTGCCCAGGAGAGCTGTCAGCAAACAACTCAGAGCAGAGCAGATCATGGACAGGGGGATAGGGACTCCTGTGCAGTACAGGGATCACACCCAGCAGGGGAAGCACACGTGGATTTCCTTTGGAGCAGAGAGCTGCACGCTGACGGAGCATTTGGGTAAGTACAGACTTGCTGGAAGGGATCAAAGGTTGGTCTAAACGAAAGAAAAACTGGATGATTTGACAGAATATTTCCCAGCCTGAATCCACCTCTGACCTAGAGGCCACTAAGCAGCAGTTGACTTCAGATTCCTGCCAAAATGCACCTGTATGAACAGGCAGAGTGTCCTGAAAGGAAATGCTTCAGGCAAAGGAAAAGCTGTGGGCAGAGCCACCTTTCCCACTGCTGTTCCAGTGACCCCATGTGCCTCCTACCTGGTAGTTCCTTACTCCGTCCCAGCAGGTTGTCTGATTAGGCTGAGCTTTCAGGTCATCAATGCTGAACTGCCAAACGAAATGAAAATAAAGATTAATTCAGTGGGTTTCTGATCTTTACAGTGTCATTGTCTGCACTGAGCCTAAGCATTTGTTGCTAGCAGCTCCTTCAACTATAGCACAAGCTTGACACCATTTTTCTCTCCCACAGGGGCTGCAGACAAACCTTTACAAAACAGCAGTGGAGTCTGAAATAGATGCTGCTCCTGTGATCAACAGCCAAGCATCCTGAGGACCTGATCTCCTCTTGTGCTATGTCTTGTTTACGTACGAAACCCCAAGGTTGTCACCTTGGACAAGAACGTTTTGTTTTTCTGTTTCCAGGAGGCCAAATGGGTTTTGAGGAGAAAAAAAAACAATCTGAGTTGTCTGACTAAAGTCCCTCAGCATCTGGGCAGAAAAGCTGGGCAGGAGAGACACTGCTGGTGTCACTGCTGGTGTCAGTGCTCACCTTCACATCCACCCCCTTCTCCAGCCTGCTCTCTGGTTCTGATTTCAGCAGCCAGTGACAATATGTGACCTTGCTCTCCTCCCCGCCGGACTCAGATGTTTTTTTCTTCCAGTTCTTCCATCCTGATGTGGATTTCCCAGCTGCAGGTTTTGCAGACTTCTCGTCTTCCTGCTTATCCGAAGTCTTCTCCTCGGATTTGGCCATTTTAGCATCAGGCTCTTCTTTGTCTTAAAAGACATTGAGATAAAACACATTTTGTTTCAAAAAATACTTGTAGTTGTCCAAGGTGGTTTCACAGATTTGACTGCAGCAGGAGTTTGGGGCACCTCAGGTGCTCAGGTAGCAGCATTATGCACCAATGATTCTGAGTGTTTCTAATTTGCATCTGAAATAAGGATATTTTTGTGTGTGTGCAGTGTGCACAAATTTAGTTTAATAGTCCCAGCTAGTAGTAAAAAAACCTCGGGACAGACCATGTCTGCCCACATGAAGTGTAGTTGAATTTTTTTAATTAATTGCTGAGAAATTAGCTGCAGGCAACAAGGTAGATTTAGCTGAATCTGGTGAGTAAGAGGAACATTCAGCAGCATTTCAATTCCTGCAGTAGCTGGAAATCTTAGCTTAACCTCCACTGAGCTACCTGTTCAGAAGGGATCCACATCCTTTGTTTCTTCAGAACACAGACAAAAAAACCCCTCAATTATTAAGAAGTGATTAAAGGGTAAGAAGATGGTTACTTGCTAGAGTGGATCAAGCAGATGGGTGGCACAGATGAGCCAACTGTGCAATTTTTTCATCTTATACTTTAAACACCACATCACGGTGCCTCCAGAGCAATGTTCTTGCTTTTGTGGCTTTTTTTGCAGCTGGTACCACATCAGCTTCCCAGCACTGCACTGGGTGTACCCTGGCTGACCAGCTCTGCTGTGCAGGACCTGAAAGCTCCGCATAAACGGGCCTGAACTGCATTTCCTCACCCCCTCGTGCTGAGAATACATCACTGTCCTTATCACACACCTAGCAGGCTTGTCTCAGTCACACTTGGGTGCTCAGCCCACTTGGCACAGGAAATGCTGTCTGTCAGCCCCGGGCTGTGAAACACGGACGGTTAATACGGCTGCCTGTAGTTTCAGTATCGCCTGCAACCTCAAATGAGAGATGCTAAATCAGTCAGGATGTCAGCACAGACCTGCTGCTGCTGCTGCTTTGTCTCTCTTTCTGCTCGGCCACGGCATCTCTGGTCTCTCTGAATTATCTTCTCTTCACTGAGAAGCACCTGACGGACGAGAGGAGGAGGAGGAGGAATTACTACTCCCTCAGGCAGCTGAAAAAAAGTCGAGATGGCTGAGGCAGAGCGCTGCAAGCAAACAAATCTTGCCCGAAGCTCAGCCGCTTCCTCTATCAGTGCGAACGCTGGCAGGGCTTGGGGACCGCACCCTGACGGGTGCCGGGGCTGATTCCCGCTGCCCCGCCGCGCACAGCGCTGCCCTCCGAGGGTGCGGGGGCTGAGCACAGCCCACGCGAGGGGCAGCGCCTTTGGAAAGGGGAGCCGTGCCTGTCCCAGCCTCAGCCCAGCCCTGCCCCGGCTGTCGGGCTCAGCCTGCTGTGCTCGCCACAGTCGCTGCGGGAGTGGTCCCTCCCTGCACAGCGCCGAACCCGCTGGCTGCAGGTGACCGCACCGGGCAGGGCTTGGGCTGCCGGACACACGGGTCCCCTGCAGCCCTCCCGACCCCG
>WEIT01008473.1:53873-78821 GCA_013389985.1 Dryoscopus gambensis | reverse complement strand
CCGGGAGCGCGGTTGGCTGCGGGAGAATTGCGCATGGATGGATCGGCGGCTCCGGGGGGGGGGGGAGAACTGTTGTTAGCGTAATTAACGTAATTAACGCCCGTGCCTCCCGCGCGCTGCCGGGGGCTTAACGAGCTCGATAGGATCCCGTCTTTTCCGATCGGAGAGCTCCGCTCCTCTAATTCCTGCAGCGGAACGGGAGCGTGGGAAGGAGCGGGTAACGCAGCCGCCGAGCCGTAATTAGCTAAAGCTTTAAATAAATGTTGCACCTGAGATCCACAGGTCTCTTGTGAGAGTGTATCCATAAACTACTGTATCCAGAATAAGCCACTGTATCCAGAATAAGCCACTGTATCCGCAATAAACCACTGTATCCAGAATAAACCGCGCTGCGAAATGCTGTGATTGCCGCCTCCCCCGTGGTCTGCGAGCGCGGGGCTGTGCGGGGCAGGAGCTGCGGCCGGGGCAGCTCAGAGCTTTCACTTTCCGCTGGCCAGAGGAAGCCCAGAATAAACAGCAAAGCCCTCGGAGGTCTCAGTGCAGCTTAGGGATTAGCGGCAAAGTCCCTTGTTCTCTGAAGCGCATCCTTTAGCAAAGAACTTAATGGCTTTTTGCCCTGGTTTGGCTGGTTTCTTTTCCATCAGCTTCTTCTCCCAGCTGCTCTGGATACGGGGCGGTTGAACACCAAAGCTAAATCTCTCTTGCAGAGAGGGCTTGAGCCACGGTTGTGTTTTACAGGCATGAGCAGCGTGGCTGTTTGGTTCAGAAGTTAATTGTGACTTTCCTTTTCCATATGTCGTATTTTGCACTTCAAATTCCATCTTGAAAAGTCTCATTCCATCTGGCTGGACAAACTTGTCCAATCCAACTTCCGAGTCTCTGCTCTGGGGTTAGTTGGTAATGGAATGGTTGGTTTTGGTGGTTTTTTTTGCAAAACAGACTTCCTGAAGCAGAGATGAAATCACAGAATCCTGGAATGGTTTGGGTTGGAAGAGATCTTAAAGATAACCCAGTTCCACCCCCTGCCACACCTTCCACCATCCCGGGTTGCTCCAGCCCCATCCAGCCTGGCCTGGAACACTCCCATGGATGGCTACTGTGGGGTACAAAGAAGGCCAGGAACCTTTAATAAAGCAAAAGAAGATTATTTGCAACCTGTGCTATCATTATAGAAGCGAGAAACATAATCAGCTGGGAGCTATAAATTGCTCTCAGGAGGCAGTACAGAGCCCAGTACACTTTAAAATGTGGAAATCCAGCTCAGGGTAACAGGATGAAGCTCTGCTGAGTCACAGAAGTGTTGCTTTTTTTTTCCCCTGAAGTTACTTGAACAGATCCTAATGAGAAATGTGGGTTTCAGGATATCTAGGATAACGTCTTGAAAATATTGGGAGCTTCCTACCAGCCCTTCTTGGGAAGAAAAAGCACTGGGGCTGAGGAGTTTTAAAGTAGGAAACTGGGTGGGAATGTGCCAGGTTAGTTATGCCTGGGATTAAGAAGATGAGCTTAAGTGATTAGTTTATTTTTATCTGGCTGTGTGTGCTTCCTGAGCACAGCCTTCATTCTGGCACCGGTCAGCAGCACTTCTGTGTGCAGGGGTTAATTTAGGGCTCTACCTAGGGCAGAAACAACTTGGAAACTCTTTTCCAACCTAATCTTTAAGAACTGGAGTTTTGCATCTCCAGACCCCCTTTGAGTTTTCCACCTCAGGCTCTCCCCCTAACACAGAGGTAGCTGCTGGTTTGGTTTGCAGAAGTTACAGTCTGTGATTTAGCAGCACAGAGGGGCAGGTGGCCGTGGGGTATCCTGTGTGGGGTATCCTGTGTGGGGCTCGAGAACCCCGTCCCTGGCTGCTGAAATTCCTAACAATTCCCTGGGAGCCGTGCTGCCATTTCCCAGCCTCGTGTCATCATTCTCTGGCTGCACCTACTTTTCTCACACAGATGAGCATTTTTGATCCCGTTCTTACTGAGGCAGTCGCCCTTTCAGTGTGGCAGATTGGTGTTCTGTACTCATTTCTCTTACCTGAGCTGCGCTATCATCACAAACTCTTGTTATTACCCCACCTGACACCGCACAGTGTCCGTGCTCAGCGCTGGTTCTGTGAATGGCTGGACAATCCGTGTGAGCCTCGTTGACTGAAGGCAGTGAATATCTAATCTGGCTTCCTTTTCCAGGTATTACCCCTGCCTGCTGCCGGCTGTTTCAGAGCCCTGTGAGAATGCTGTGCCACTCAGGTACCCTCTGAGCTTGTCAGCAGTACCCTGCAAGCCTTAGATGTAGCTCCTTCATAGTCTCCCTGTCCTGCCAGAGGACAGGCAGGCTGCTGGTTAGCAACCCCCCGAGCTCTGAGCATCCTCACCCTCTGCTAACAACTGCTTTACACATCGCATAGGCAGCAGCTGGAGGCTTAGGTGTTCCTTTCTTCTCTCCCTGTGATGCTTCTCTCAAATGTGTGGGTCACTGTCGCTTTCTGGAGCTGGGAATTCATCCCTCGCATCTGGCTCTGATAAGGAACAAGCTGGCATCGGGTGGCTCTCTGTGCCACTGGCGTGGTCGGATGCAGGCAGTGACACGGCTCCGTGTCCGGGCGTGCTGGTAAAATGGGGTTTTGGCTCAGCCCAAGGGAGCTGGGGAGCCTGCAAGGCCACGAGCAGTGCAGGAGCTGACCCGAGAGGAGTGCTCCCCCTGGTAAGTGCCCAGGAGCTGCTGCCCCGTGGCTCTGGTTCCTTTGGCAAATGATATTTTCAGGATTAATAGAAGCAGTGATGTGGGCAGAGGTAAGTTGGTGTCTGATTTAGTCTCTCCTGGGTGATGAATATAATCCAGGGGGCTCCCTAAATTGAGGAAAAGGTTCTCTGTTCACCGGGAACAGGTGAGTGGGTTCTATTTTTTCTATGCCTTGAGTTGGAAGATACCAGAGTCCCCAGGACATTCAGGATGGCAGTACTGAGACGCAGCATGGATCTGGAAATCAGCCATCTGCCATCCTACTGCAAAGCAGGGAGATCCTAAATTTCATAAGTTGGGGAAGTGTTTGTGAGTATTGTGAGTGAAAACTTGCCCATCCATGATTTCAGCAGGTGAGTTTCACGCTCTGTGCCTGAGCTGTACCTCTGTGCCTGTCACAGTAGAGCGTGGCACCGTGGCTTGGGGTGTTCAGGGGAGAAGCTGCCAGCGAAATGAGTATTGAATCCACATCTTGGGAAGATCTTCCAACTGCCTTAGAGCCTTCTGAGCAATCTCTGTGCTCTGTATGACCGAGAGTGTGGTTTGCTTGAGAAGCAGGAAGGGCAGAGCAGGTCCTGCTGGGTGAGGTGGAACGAGGAGGACACATTTCTCCGCCAGGGCTGGCTGCTCATTTGTCTCCTTTTCTCTTCCAGGTTTAACTGGAGTGAGCTGACCCCTCTGGGGCTGTGGGGGAGGACCCTGGGCTTGCAGACAGACAACTCCCAGTTCCTGCTGGAAGGGATGCCCTTCCGCATATTCGGGGGCTCCATGCACTACTTCCGAGTGCCCCGGGAGTACTGGGAGGACCGGATGCTGAAGATGAAAGCGTGTGGCTTAAACACCCTCACCACGTAAGTGCCCTCCCTGCCCGGGCCTCACAGGGCCCTCACCAGTGGGACCTGGTCATTAATTCCAGTGGGCCACACCAATGTATTTCCACACTTCCTGTTGTGGGAAAAGACACAGGAAGGAATTAGTGGGGCCTCAGGTTTTCTTTACGCATCCCAGACCTCATCCTTCACCTCCACTGCCCTCACTCTGCCCTTCAGGTACGTGCCGTGGAACCTGCATGAAAAGGAAAGAGGGAAGTTTGACTTCAGTAAAAACCTGGATCTAAGGTGTGTGGCACAGACAGCTCTGTTATTAAATACTCCTGTTTGGAGGGGAGGGGGCGTGTGGGGTTTGGGTGAGGATGTTATTTCCAGCTGTGCCTTGATCAGGCAATGGGGACTCGTTCCTTCCCCTGCCTTCTGCAGTCCTGGGAACTTAATCAATTCAGCCCCAATCCAGTATAGGTGCTTCATCAAGCAATTCCCTTCTGCTTTGGTACTCAATTTCATGGTGATTGGAGTATGAGGAGTGGGGGTTCTGCCGGCAGACAATAATTCCTCTGTCTGGATCCCCAGGGCCTTCCTGTCCCTGGCAGCTAAAAACGGGCTGTGGGTGATTCTGCGCCCTGGACCTTACATCTGCTCCGAGTGGGACCTTGGGGGTCTGCCCAGGTGAGTGTGGAAATCGTTCAGTTCAGGGCAGCGTGAGGGACAAACAAATCCCGAGCTCCTGATCACACAGTCAAGGCTCCTTCAGAGGAATTGCTTTGGAATGGCTGGCTGCTGGATGGAGATTTTTATTTTCTGTGTCCCCAAAGCAGGTGAATACTCATTACCTTATTGAGCTCTTCTAAATTTTTTTTTTTGAGTGTTTAAAATAATAATTGTTTTATGGTATAATGGTTACAGCAAGAAAATAGAGCTGGGAGAACCCATCTTGGCTCTCTGTGTAACATGAGCAGGATTTGCAGCTTGATGTAAGAATTTGCTCCATTTTAAAAGCCCTACTAGAAATCTGCATTAAATGGCTGGCAGTAATAAACCCCCACAACTTTTCCAGCCTCCTGTTGTGTTTTCCCCTGAAGCACACAGCTGTAAGAGGCTTTGAGAGCCCTGGGCCTTGCCTGGTTCCTGGATCCCAGTGGAGCCTGTGCCAGGTCACCGCTTGTTTTCCTTTCCTGCACAGAGCACAAACCTCAGTGCAGACACTTGGGGATTATTTCTTTTAATCTTTTCATGTTTCACTTGCCTTTGGCATCAGAGTTCAGGTGTCAGGGACTCACTCGTGAGAGCAGGGTTCCTCACGACCAGAGCCAGAAGCCACCTCCACGTTAGGTTATGAGAAGCGCCTCTGTTGTCACATCACCTGTTTATTTTTTTTTAATCAGACAGATTAAAAATTCTAATAAAGAGCAACAGTACTATTCTCATTTCACAGCTAGAGCGGAACTGATCTTTTCTAAGTCCACAAAGCTGCATTTAGCGTAGAGGAGTTANTGGGGATTATTTCTTTTAATCTTTTCACGTTTCACTCGCCTTTGGCATCAGAGTTCAGGTGTCAGGGACTCACTCCTGAGAGCAGGGTTCCTCACGACCAGAGCCAGAAGCCACCTCCACGTTAGGTTATGAGAAGCGCCTCTGTTGTCACATCACCTGTTTATTTTTTTTTAATCAGACAGATTAAAAATTCTAATAAAGAGCAACAGTACTATTCTCATTTCACAGCTAAAGGGGAACTGATTTTTTCTAAGTCCACAAAGCTGAATTTAGCATAGAGGAGTTTTTTAAGACCTTTGAAAGAATTTTAGTTCAGGCCTCATTTTGCAGAGAAGAGGAAGATACAGGCTCATTCCTCTGAAATTGTTACAGCATTACGTTGTTCTGCTCTTCAACAAATTGCCCTTGTTTCTGTGAACTCCAGACAGAGCCCAGCCTTGTAAATCAGCAGTAGAAACAATGGGAACAACTACAGAAGTCTTTGTTTTGAGAAAGGATTGGGTCTTTCTGAAGGAGCACTTGGTTGTAGAGTGCCCTTGGGAATGCACAGAATTCACTTTAGCATGGTAAGATTAGCCCTTGAAATATTATTGCTGGAGGTGATGAAATGAGTTTAGGCCTGAAATGCGGAACAAAGAGAAGAGGAAGGGATTGGGAATTGGAGCCTGGATTTATTTACAAGTGTGAGTGGTGGACACAGGGTGTAATTCCCAGCTCGGGGTGTCACAGCTGCACTGTGGGCTCGGCCGGGTGACACCAACCATCCCTGCCCAGGAGTGGCAGTGTCAGTGGGTGAAACACCTCTGCATGGCTGGACAGGACACTGACACATTCCCTCTCGTGCTCTCCGCAGCTGGCTGCTGCAAGACCCCGAGATGCAGCTGAGGACAACCTACAAGGGCTTCACAGAAGCTGTGGACGCCTATTTTGATCGCCTGATGCGCGTTGTTGTCCCTCTCCAGGCAAGCACAATCCTCTTCCCTCTGCGGGGCTGGGAATGGCTGCACAGGGCAGCGTGGGCTGTGTGTGGCAGCAGCAGGGTGAGGCAATGACAAATGTACCAGTTTTGCTCCAGGAATCAGCACAGGCTGTCGTTTTCTGCGTCACTTTGGGAGCATGGCAGGCTGGGGCTGAGTCCATCTGACACTGGAGCATCTTTCCTGCCAGCCAGTGTGATTTTGGACCCTGTGGTTAGAAATCATGGTGAACGCCTTCTTTCTCCCTTTTGTCCCCCACAGTACAAGAAAGGAGGTCCCATCATTGCCGTGCAGGTGGAGAATGAGTACGGTTCCTATGCCAAAGACCCAAACTACATGACCTATGTCAAAATGGTAATGGTGGCACTTTTCCTTGCTTCTGTGTCAATCTCTCACATAAATCACCTTCCTTACAGTGTTATCTTTTTTCTGTATAACTTTTAAATGTGGTTTGAGAGACCTTTGAAAGCGTTGGTGCCTTACCCAGCTGCCTTTTCCTTGGATGTTTCCTCCTGGAGTGGAAGAGTTGGCACACGAGCCTCTCAGTGCTGATCAATCTGTGTTATGTCTTCCAGAGAAGAGGGTGATGGGGAGCTGGGGAGTGTCTGTATTGCAGGGCTGGCGTTGAAGAAGCTGTCACTTGGGGGTCCTGTTTTGCCTCTCTTAGATGATATTTGATAAAGGTTTCCCTTTGTTGACTTTCCTGGGAGGAAAGCTGATGGAAACGAGCCACCAGCACGCTCCTAAACCTGTGTAATTTGGGACTCAGCGTCAGGCAGGTTAATTTGTGTAATGCCTCCCTTACCCCTGTCAGAAAGAGATTCAGCTGTGCCCTGGCTGCTCTGAGTGAGTCATAAGGAGCTGTGCCGTGCCCTGGGAGGCTGGATTATCCCGGTGGATCCCACAGCAGTCTGACCTGTTTGTTTGTTTGCCCCCAGCACAAGTGCAGGCCAGGCAGATAACAAGATCTGCAGTGTCTCTCACAGCGTTTGTTGTTTAATTTCTTCTCACTGCACGCTAAAAGGTACTGCTGTGCATGAGGGGGGTCACCCATCCACTCTTGCTGTTCTGCTGCAGGATTATGGGATCCTTCTGAAAACCTTTGGGTACCCCAGCTGTGCCCTGAGCAGCCTGAGGCTCAGGCTCTCCTGTTGCTCAGGGGGCACAGAAGCTCTTCAAACAAATAAATCCCATGGCAGGGGTGCTAATCCCCGTAGGGCTGTGCCAGCTCCTGCACCAACCCCGACCCCATCTCGTGCAGGGATTTAACTCTGCTTACAGGGTTAAATAAGGAGTGTGCATACAAGCAAATTAGAGATGATGCCAAGCAAGTGGTTTTCAGAACCCTAAATGAACGCGGCACAGAGATTCTGGGGGTCTGAACAGCCTGCAGGCTTGTCCTTGCTTTTCCATGGCTCGGCGAGGAAAGAGCTTGTGCTGTTTCAGATTTGTCAGGACAGATTCCCCTGCCAGGCCTGTGGGTGTATTTTTGCAGTGCTGTTTCATCATATTCTGGGGTTGTGTGCAATTTGCATCTGAGGAAGTATGGAATCGTGGTTAGAGATGAAAATGTGGGAAAGCAGGATTTGCAGGGCGTTGTGTTTGGTTGGAGTGGGTTCTAAGGTGAGGTGGGGCTCTGAGGCCTTGTTCTGGTTTGTGGCAAGGTGGTTAATTCACATCTAGCATCCGTGACCAAGTTGCAACATTCCTGGAATTAATATACTCAGTAAAGAACACCCACAGCTCACACCAAACCTCCAATCCTTGTGCTTACCTCACTCTTTTGGGTGCAAGGCCTTTGCCTTCCTCCAAGTGAGGGCCATGGAAGGGTGTTTTGGCATGACCCTTCCCACACAGACCTGAGCTGCTGTTCCTGCTTCTCTGCTGCACCCCGGGAGGCATTTAATGTGTGGCAGCTCTGCTGTTTCTCCAATTTGTGTTTATAATCAAAAGGAGGGGAAGAAACTTAACGTTAATGCAGTGCTCAAAGACTTACCTTAGTAAAACTGGCTAGAAATTCCAGTTCCCTCAGCAGCTGAATTTTGTCTGAATCCAGCGTCTGTTCGGGTATAAATTTGGTGGTGATGGGTTGATGAAGTCACCAGGTTGTCCCTGCTCTGGGCTGGGTTTGTCTGCAGCCTCTGCAGACCCTGTGCCGTGCCCAGGTCTGCTCCTTGTGCAGGCAGGGGCAATGAACAGAGGGCTTTATCACTTTTCACAATCAGTGATTTACGCTGAAGAGACTGAAGCCTTGTTCTCAGAGCTCGTGGGAGCTGGAGGAATGACTTCCAGTGCAGATACAGTGAAATGAGTGGTTAATTAACAGCTAAATGTTTCCTGAGCTCTCCTTCCAACATCAGCCCCTGTTCTGTTAAGAACCAGGAGGGAGGGAACAATCCTAGTGGGAGGAACCTCGTGTGTGCAGGTGGATTTTAAAACCTTGGGAGTGCTGTTTCCTCCAGTGCTGTTATACTGAGGAACAACTAAATTCATTGATCATTGAAAAACATTGGTACCTGAGCTGTCCTGTGATGGCATTCCTTGGAAAATCAGCTCTTCCCTCTTTTCAGCTTCCACTGTCAGGCAGTCAGGAAGCCTGAGCTGCTTTTCCTTTCCTCCTTCCACCTGAATCCCTCTTTTGATGAAAGCAGTGAAGCTGTTGATTAAATTGATCTCAGAAGCTAAAATCCTGAAGTTGGATGCATCAGTGAGAATCCAATCCAGGTTTCCAAAACAAAATAAGATTTTCCAGTTGCCTTTAAGCTGGGAAAAGTAGGCAGGGAAGCTTCAGGAGGAATGGGAGATGTCACAGGGATAATATTTCATTCCAAGCCCCTGCCAGTTGCAGGCTATGCCCACAGAAGGTGATGCTGTAATGCTTTAATATCCTGGGAAGTGCTAAACTCTGTTAACACAATGGCTTTTGCTCTTTTAAACCTAGGCCCTGCTAAACAGAGGGATTGTGGAGCTGCTCATGACCTCAGACAACAAGAATGGGCTGTCCTTTGGCTTGGTGGAAGGAGGTGAGTGCCTGTAGAGGTGAGGGAGGGCTGGGATCTCTGGGGAGCATGGCCTTGGAAGGAAAACAGGGCATTAATTCACCCTGTGCACCCACTGAAATGTTCTGTTTGTGGTGGGAGGGACCCCTTGCTGGATGGTGCACCCCAGGACAAAGCCAGGCCCTTCCCAGAGAGGTTTAGAGTGGTTTATTTTCCACATAAAGTGTAGCACTGTGTGAAGGATTGGGCATCTGTACTTCCAACCGAGTCAAGAGATGGCAGCAGGCAGCATTTCTTAATGTTTCACGAGACTACAAGGCTGAAAATGCTACTTACTGCCTCATTTCAACATATATTAAACAAGTTCCTCAGCAATTACTAACAGTAATAACTCATTCCTGAGGAAGCTGCTTTGCAATTAAAAAGAGAAGGAAAAAAAGTGCATTAAAACCCTGATTCTGAATTCTACATTTAAGCAGTAAATGTAGCAGTAGTTTGTGGGGCAGCATCATCTTCTCCACAAGCTTCTTTTGGGGTGTAAAACCTTGGGTGGGTAAAAGAGGGTGTCAGATGTGCAGAATGCAAAAGGATGCCCATTTCCCTTTTACAAAGTATAATTCTAATAAGTTTTTTAAATGCTGCTTAGCACCCTCCTCCTTTCCCCTGTGAAGAAATGGAGGTGCAGCTGCTTGAGTTTCACTGAGCCCTAAATCTGACTGTTTGGGGCACTGATTCTCAGAATTCCAGGTAGTTTCAGCTGGGAGTTGCTCTGTCCTTGGCCTCTGCTCTCTCCTGTGTTCTGCCAATTGCCTGAGGTGTGATTGGTCCCCCAAATTAAGTGTTTGCAGGGTACAGTCTTTGAGTGTTCCTGCCATCACTCAGTCCTAAATAATGTTTATTTTCCAGTCTCAGGCATGGAGATGATTAAAGGGAAAGACTTTCCCCTCCTTTTTTTACCTCCTTTTGCTTTTCCATGTCAGTATGAGAGGGATAAATTCATTAACTGAAGTCACGGGCCCTCACCAGCACGGTGATCTTGTCTCTTGGATTTTTTTGGGTGTGCAGCAGTTTTCAGCTGCGGCCACACAGAGTCACTCTCTGCCTGCCACAGAGCTGCCAGGAGAAGGGCTGCTGTGGCAATCCCTGCCTAGCCCTCACCTCCTGAGGGAACATTTGCTGCCTCAGAGCTCCTTCTTGTTTGGAGTCGTCTTTCCCGGCGTGTTCGTGCCGGGAGCTCTCTGATCCCAGTTTGCCTCTGGGATGTCACAGCGATCTGCTCATTACAGCCACCGTGTCACCGGTCAGATGTGTGCAATAACCAGGGCTCCGAGGGCAAGAGCAGCAGGGCGGTGAGGAAGGGGCTGAAGGAGAGCTCTGTGAATCACTCCCCATCCCTGGCGGCGCCCAAGGGCAGGTCGGATGGGGCTTGGAGCAACCTGGGATGGTGGAAGGTGTCCCTGCCCGTGGCAGGGGGGGGTGAAATGAGTTTGAAGCTCCCTTCCAACCCAAACCAACCCGATTCCAAGAATCCCAAGCTGATATGACCTGATAAAGCCCTTCTGGGAGCTCATGGGAGACGAAATAAAACCTCTGCTGTGCCTCTGGGCCATGGCTGAAGGACCAGGGTGGGACACCTTGTTTGTGTGCGTGGGAAGAACATCCTGTGAGAATGATAAATAAGGCTCTGGGGACCGGTTCTGTTTTCCATGGTGTGCTGTTAATCTGCATGAAAAGCAGAGCTGGGCCTGTTCTCCTTCAGAATTGCCAGCTACTGTATTACATCAGCGCTAAATCCACGTTTTGTTTTGTTCTCCCTTCATGTTTTCTGTGCTGCATTCTTCAGCTCAGTGCACTACATAGGTCAGCCTATTAAAATCAAGGTATAAATAGTGAGAAGGGAGCTTTTTCTTCTGTAAATATTCTGTTTGAAGTGCTCTGCCTGACACAACTGGGGCTGGGTTTGATACCAGCTCTCTTGTTAGAAGTCAGTTTTTAATGCCGAATCACATCACCGCTGCTGCGTTTGCAGAGTTTGTCTGGGGGAAGTATCAGCATAACCGAGGGCTGGGAGGTGTGAAAATGGCTCAAGTGCATGCCAGGGGCTGGGACACTGCTCCCAGATTGGTGTGCCCTGGCCTGCTGTGTCGGGTCAGCAGATGTGGCACTAGGGGCCACAATAATGACACATGGACAGGAGAGATGTCAGAAGGGTAAGAAGAAGGAGTAGAAGCAGAAGAAGCATCTTTATTGCTACTTTACAATATTTATAGATTTCTTATAACTACAGATGATTGGAAGGTGATGTTAACACCTTCTCCATCACATTGGATGGACCAAGAGTCCATCAACTTTATCTATCATAGAAATGGAATGTAAACATAAGAAAGCAGTTACAAAACAACAGGTGTTATTTAGATGAAACTGTGAGAATCGTAAAGTTCTCTGACTCCAAGATAATATGCACACAATTAGAAGGCTGAGAGAATAGTGCAACATCCTGCAGGCAGGCGTTCCCACTCCAGAGCCTGAGGATGGGCAGAGGCACAGAGAGCTCTTCCAATTGCAGTTCTCTGTGGTTCTCTTGTCCTGTGGTTGCTCTCGCTCACCCCCACAGACATGACAAGCTGTGGGATATTGCCTGGGTAGGGGATTCCTGCAGCTAAAGCCTGGGAGAGAAGTGGGGCATCCAGACAAGACTTTCTAATAAGTTTGCCTTTATGTGGTGCCTTTTAAGTGAGGATCTCCAAGTGCTTTACAGGCTCTAATTAGAGCTGGTGACACCCCAGGAGCTGCTCTGATGCTCTGTCTCTCTAACATCTCTGCACATTAGAGCTGAGAGATGGCCTGTGATTATCCCACTGTGTGCTGTGGTCCACTTGGATTCTGCATACCAAGTGAAGGCTTTGATGGGAAATTTCTGAGGAGGTTATTTTGGGGGTTCAGAAGGTGCTGCAGTTCCCTCCTGCTGGGCTGCTGCCTAAGGAGACATTTTGGATGAGTCTAAATGAACACATTTTTCTTTTCCCACTAGCACTGGCCACTGTTAACTTTCAGAAACTGGAGCCTGGGCTGCTGAAATACCTGGACACAGTACAGGTGAGATGCACAAACACTTTGCTCATCCACATTTTCCAGCACTGGAAGTGAAGCCCTGATACTCTGTTTGGGATTTGTGTGGTGGTTTGGGGCTTCCTTCTCATTAGGCCAAATCCTTCTGGAATCAGGGAGGGAGGGTTTAGGTGTCCTGTTCTCCAGCACTTTCTGAAAAGGCTTTTCATCCAGCTGTGCCCGGTGTTTGGCTGTTAGGGGTGAGGCTTCTTCTCACGTTCAAGTGTTGATACCCAGGAGCATCCCCATTCACAGCTGCCAGACCTCTCTCTTGAACTTCCATCACCTTTTTCCCAAACTCTTTCACCCCAGTGCTGCGGGTGTGTCTGTGCCCTGGGATGGGTGTTCATCTCCAGAGCCTCATTCCGTGGAGACTGATGAAGTTTTACTGGGTCATCTTTAAGCCCTCCCTGTGCTGTCAGAGGTGCGAGTGAGGGAGGGAATTAATTAATTAATTGCCTAATGAACACTTGGTGTGACAAGGATGCTGATCGTGCTGAGGGAGTGGTGAGGGCATGGCAGGATTTGGGGTTAGTGACAGGTTATCTCTCTCTTTACACTCTGAGTCCTCTCCTCCCGTTCTCTGCTTGCTCCAAATGAACAACGTGGGCAGCTGGGATCTGCCCTGATTGATTCTCTTCTGACCTCTTCCCTTGGCTTTTGCCTGGCTCTGGAGGGAAGCCTTGCTGGCAAGCTGGATGTTTGATCCCACAGCTTTCATTTGTTTTCTTTTCCTTTACTGGCAAAAGGGGCTCTGCTGGAAGTGCTTTCACCTCCTTCACCTCTTCCAAAACTCCCCAAACCTTGCAAATGAATAGAAGGTGGCACCTTCCCCTCCTCTTCCAAAACTCCCCAAACCTTGCAAATCAATAGAAGGTGGCACCTTCCCCACCAAATGAATGCAACATGGCCCCAAGAAAGCAGCTCCTGCTTTGCTGGACTAATTATGTGATAGCAAGTGTTTGTAGGGATTATGAAGCTGTTTTGTCTTGTCCTTGTCATGGGTTTTTGTTCCAGCAGGTGACAGAATTCCCTCTTTGACTGGTTTACTGGGGATGGATTGATTAAATGTATCTCCAGGAGCTGCAACGTTTAGATGATTACAGGCGGCTGTTCTGTCCTAATGAAACACGAGTTTCTTTAATGCCACTCACCTCAGCCAATTCCTGTGGCATCACATAAAGCCCCTGTCACACCGAGGGCAAAACTGAATGGAAATAGAGCCCGTGAGGCTGGAGGGGCAGCCGGGCTGAGCACACACTGCCCTGCCCGTGGGGTGGGGCCGGGAGGGATCCCGCGGGGAGCTGGCAGGCAGTGACAAACGGGAAGCGATTGCTCTGTGTGCAGAGCCTTTAATGAAGACCTAATTCCTGCAAATTCTTCCCTGCCAGCACCATATGCAGCATTAAAAAGGCATTAAGCAGCTCAGGTCTGCTGCTGAACCTTGGCAAGCGCCGGCTGCCCTGCACCTGCAGACTCTCAGCTGGCAGTGGCGTGGCGGATAAGCAGGCATTTACAAATGTGTGTTTCTAGCAGAAACTAAACACTGACAGTTGGTTTGTGTGTTTGCTACAGCTCTACCAAGCAGCAGCATCCAGAACTGTTTGATAGCACCTGATGGTGCGCTCTGTGCTCCGAGCTTTGTGACTAGCAGAGGCACAAAGCTTTGCTTGCCTGTTCTGGGCATTGCTGGCCCAACAGCTTCTTGTTCCTCGCATGCCCAGAGCTCCCGAGGTGCCTTTTTTTCTGTGCTGAACTAAAATACGGGCAGGACTGCGAGTCCTTTAAAAGCCTTTATTAAAAGTGATCAGCTTGGGTTGGGTGCCCGGCAGGCTGTGCACACCTCCGCTGCTCCCGGCTCCGACGTGGGGGAGGAGGAATTCGGCCTTGCCACTCACAGGGATAAAGCCGGGCCTGCTCTCCTCACAGGGGAGTGGCCAGGAAGGCAATTTCAGCTCTTCATCGGAGCGGGGGTGCTCTCAGTCAACCCTCTTATTGCTTGTAGTGATCAAAAACGAAACCCAAAAGCTGGCCAGGTGATGTTCTCCTTCCAACTGATCGTGTAATTGGGTTGATTTTCTTAAAAAGTTTGTTGGCTCGTCTTTAACTTATTTTTTCTAGGGGTTCATTGCTTCTCCCAAGGGTCCTTTGGGCTTTCGTTTGCATATCAGGTTTTCTGTTTTTTTTCTTCTCTCTGGTATCTTCAGGCAGGCCTGGGGGGTGGCTAGGGAATGCCACACATTCCTCGAATTAGCATTTCCTGATAAGGAGTAGCTTTACCGAATTAGGGGTGGTTTTCACAGCAGAATAATTAGCAGTAACAGTTAAATAAGGATGAAATATAACATTCAGGTAATGAATAATAAACTACAATGAAGTATAAAATGAATGGACAATTGTTAAATTGATAATCTGGTCTCTTATTTATAACATGTGCCAGCTGAGAAGAAAGCACTGCTGTAAAGCCATGTGCCCACAGTGGGTTTGAACAATGCTCCTCTAGAAAAAGGGGCGAGTGCAGGAATGCCCCGAATCCGTTTTAACTCCGTTTTTCTTTTGACACAGAAAGACCAGCCAAAGATGGTGATGGAGTACTGGACGGGGTGGTTTGATAACTGGGGAGGCCCTCACTATGTCTTTGATGCAGATGGTGAGCACCAGACGCTGTTCTTGTAGGACATTTTGTGGTGGATTTAAACCCCTTGTGAGTGCAGCACCTTCTCCCTGGTTTAAAGCCTCGTTGGGAAGGCTACTGCTAAAAAAATAAACCAACAATTCCAGAACCCCCAGGGCATCTCAAGAGCAGTGAAAACAGAGCTATAGAATGTTTTAACGACTCCCTCATCCTCCTGCAATTGTCTTTGTAATTGGGTCATTAGTGTGTTCGTTTTAGGAGCCTGACTGAGGAGTCCTTACAACTCTGCTGCTTAAAAGCAAAATTCCTGCTGAAGGCCATGAGCCTTGCCCCTTTTCACCTGGAGGAGAGGATATTTGAATGTATTAATGCATCAGTGGACCACGCGCTGCCCTTACTGAGGGCAAGATGCGAATCTCAACACAAATCACTGATTGCACGGGAATGACAGGGACCAGAAGGGTCTGATCTGAATTCCTGGCCCAGATTTGCGGTCTGTGGCCTCCCTGGCACTGCCCTTTTTTTGCAGAGATGGTGAATACTGTAGCAAGCATCCTCAAAACAGGAGCATCCATCAACCTCTACATGTTCCATGGAGGCACCAACTTCGGCTTCATGAACGGGGCTCTGGAAGCTGATGAGTACAAGTCAGATGTCACCAGCTACGGTGAGTTTATTTTCACTGCCTTGCCTGTGCAGCTCTGACTACCCTGGGCTAGTGACAGTCACCAGCAACACTGAGAAATGATCAGCACAACCACTTTGTCCTGGAGAGACGGGGTGGAACACAGCTCAGAAGCAAATACCTGTCGAAAAGGGGGCTTTCATTGGTGTTTCCAGCTCCCAACCTATTCCAGGACGTGGGGGATTCCCTTATTCGGAGTTGTAAACAGAGGTGTCACAGATGATGACTTGGTATCTCTTCTTTCCAGGGAGAGATGGTGATCCAAGACACCATTTTTTAATTTTACCAAGTCAAATTGTGCCATAAATCTCCTTTCATCCCAACAGCCCTTTGTTAAAATGGTTAATTATTGACTTCATCCTGTGTGAAATTCTGGATCTGTGCAAATCAGATCTCTGAAAGTGTGCTGCTCCTTGGTGAATGGCTCTTCTCTAAATTAAGGAATTCTGTGGCTGTTTAGTGAAGCTCGCTCAGATTAAAGCGTACAGATTTCCACACTAGAGACAGCGCCACGAAAATTGTGCCTGGGGCTTGCATTTCTTGCATGGAGCCGTCCCAGAGCTGCTTCATGTTCTCAAAACGTGCTGCTCTTCCAGATTACGACGCCGTGCTGACAGAGGCTGGAGACTACACATCCAAATTCTTCAAGCTGCGACAGCTCTTCAGCATGGTCATTGGTAATTACAAACGCAGGGAGCAAAGCTCTGCTCCCCCCACACTGTCCCACGAGGGAATTGTTTGAACTGGCCCTTCTGCTGGAGCCCTGGGGTTGTTGGGAATTGAGGATGGGAGGACCAGAGGAGGTCTGGAGGGATCTTGAAGTTGTCTGAAATCACTGTTCCATCTTTTTTCCTGCATCCCAGGCCAGCCCCTTCCTCTGCCTCCCATGATTGAAAGCAAGGCCTCCTATGGTGCCATCCTGCTGCACCAGTACATCTCCCTCTGGGATGTGCTGCCAGCACTTGTACAGGTACTCACACCTCTTTTAATGCATCCCGGGCCTAAAAGGCATCAACTTTTAGGTGCAAAAGGCAATTTGTGCTCTGCCTTTTCATCCCACAAGGATGAGGTTGGGGAATGTTTTTTTGCCAAGGATATGCAAAGGCAGCAAATCTTTTATCTCACCCTTTCCAACGCTACTTCTGTTCTCTTGGAATTGGAGTTTTGTGAGTCCCTGGCTCCTTTCTCCTGTACTTTGGTGTAGCTTTCTTAGGGTCAGGAGGGAATTTGTGTTGGAGCAGAGCTCGGGGGGCTCTCACAGTGCCAGAGTGGAGCACCTGCTGCCTCTGCGTGGTGTGTCAGCGCGAGGGGCCGCTCCTGACGTTCAATTTGCTTCTCCTCTGCAGCCCATGAAGTCAGAGCTCCCTGTGAACATGGAGAACCTGCACCTGAACGACAGCATCGGGCAGCCCTATGGATATGTGCTCTACGAGACTGTCATTTTTGGGGGTGGCCAGCTGCACACCAGGGACCACGTCCGGGACCGGGCACAGGTGGGGGCACGGGGCTCCTTAGGGGCTCGCTCGCCTTGGGCGGAGGCAGGAGATGGGGGAAGACATGAAATTTTAGATTAGTTCTGTGATTCACTCATTCCGGTTCTCAGCTAAGCCTCAGGCCTTATCGTTTCTAATTCAGTTTCCAGTTCCAGCCTGCTAAAACGTATAACGTCTTTAAACATCAGAATGTTGAATGTTCTGGGAATATTTTGATTATTTTATTCGCACCAGGACTGATTCGGTGACACAGTTATGGACACACTTGAGTTCTAGTTCCAGGCAGAGGCAATTTCCTCCCCGAATACAGCCTGAGTGATCTGATTATGACATAATTGATGAGCAGTTGCTCCGGTCTCCTGTGCTCTGTTCTGCAGGTGTTTGTTAACACCATGTACGTGGGGGAGCTGGACTACAACACGGTGGAGCTCTCCATTCCTGAGGGACAGGTAACTGCTGCGGGTTGCTCAGGGCATGGATAGCACAACCAGCATCACTAAAGAGGGAGAAGTCTCAGAAAGGCACTTCCTCCTAACTCCGACTAGCTTGGTGCCCTAATCAAACACCATCTCACCAGGGAAATAGTGGGATTTCACTGCCCTTTTGTGACTGAAAAGTGGGGTTTGAATGCTTTTCCATGGGGAAAATTCAAGTTATTCAAGTAGTCCTTGCTGCTCAAAATTTGCCAGCCTTACCACAGCCACAACAATGAGCACCTGGACCCTGTTTGTGCAGATTAAATCCATGCAGGCTTCATCTTCCTTAGCACAAAGCAGGTTTTAAGGGGGTTTGGAGGCTTTTGGGTCTGAAATTAAATGAGGAGGGATGTCTCTCTTTAGCTCTGAGAGCAGTTTTGCCCTGGCAGAAGCTGGCACTAAGAACAGTTTATTGACTGAGCACATTCCAGCAGAGCTGTGGTGGCTCTAGGAGCGGGTGAGGGGGTGGATGCACTGGCAGTGGGAGAGTTTATGACATGAGCCTGTCCTGTGTCAAACTCCAGTTCTGGCTCTGTGGGTGATATCAAAATGGGAATTAAAAATTCAAGAAAAAAAAAATAAACCAACCAGAAATCTTCTGTGCAGAGGCTGCAAGTTCCTCACTGTCTGCAGCAGAGAGCTGTAAAGTAAATTTATAAATTGCCAAAGGTAGTGGTGCCCCTTCCCCTCTTAAACAGCTCCTCTGGCCTGTGCTGAGGCTGATGCAGGACCTGATGCTTCTCCTTGTTTGTTTGCAGCAGGGCTTCAGGCAGCTGAGGCTCCTGGTGGAGAACCGCGGGCGCGTCAATTACGGGCTGGCACTGAACGAGCAGAGGAAAGGTGGGTCTGGTTCTGTGCTCCCAGACCCTCCCAGACACCTCTCAGAGTGTAAATGCTGCTGTGTGCTCTGCTCAGAACCAGCGAAGGGCCCAGTACAGCTCTCGTGGTGCTGGTCAGGGCTGGGAGTTGGTGGGAAATGGTGTGAGCGAGGGGATGTGTTAAAAAACATCCTCACCCCCTGTCTGGAGCGATCAGAGGGAAAGCAGAGGCTGCTCAGTGCCCCACACCAAGGTTTATTTTATCAGGGCACAGCTAAACCTGAGGCTATCAGTGGATCTGGCTCTGCTCTGGGTTTCCTAGGTGATGCTCACCTCCCTTCCCCTTGCTCTGTGAGCATATTACTTCAAGGGAGGGAAGGAAAATACCTTTTTAAATCCGTGTTTTCCCTCGGGGGTTGATATTGGAGGATCACACCATTTAAAAAGCTCACACAGTGTCAGCAGGAGGGAACTGCATCCCCTTGAGCAGGACTGACTGAAATGCTCGAGCCTGTCACACGCAGTGGTGGAGCTGCAAGAGGTTGATTCTATTTTAGTGGGGAACTATGTGCAAAAGCTCTATAAAATAGATTAATGGAGTTAGGCACGTGACTGCATTGATTTTATTTAATGCAGAAAAGTTGCATAAAGCCTCAGTGCTGCCTAGGCAGCCTCAGCCCTGTGATTAGGAGGCTGCATTAGGACCCAGGCTCTGCCTGCTTCAGGGAGAGCAGCTCTAACAAAAAAGGTGCTAAGGGTGAATCACTTACTGAGGTGCCTTCAAATCCTGGCATGGAAAGCCCTGGAGCAGCCCTGGGTGTCAGTGCTGCCTGTGTTGTATTTTGCTGTCCCTGTTAGAGAAGTGATGGACTTTAAAAAGATCCATGCATGGTGAGCTCACTGAACCCCAGCAATCCCCACAGCCCCCACCTGCTGCCTGCCCAGCACATCGCAGTGTTTTGTGCTGGGAGCGGGTTTGGGGCCCTGGTGAGCCGAGGGAAGGGAGAGAACGGAGAGGCCAAAGTTTAGTGCTGCTCCCCACTCAGTCTGGATGAGCACTGGGACCATATGGGCTCTAATTCCACTGCAGAACGTGGCTGCTTTCCATCTCCTGCTGTCGCACAGAACCAAATGGCAAAATCCATCAGCTTTAGCTGCCCCTCAACTCCTCATTACCCCCATTGCTCTTGCAGGCCTAATCGGTGACGTCTTCTTGAACAAAACCCCCTTGAGGAACTTCAAGATTTACAGTTTGGAGATGAAACCTGCCTTCATGAAAAGGTTTGTGGGATTTCAACATTTTTTTTTTCCCCTTCCTCGTTTGAAACCACCTGTTTTCCAGCAGCAATTTCAACAAGAGGGAGCAGCTACATGAGGCAGCCTGAGGTGACAGTGGGGAGGTGGATCTCTGCACTGATCAGTTCCTCGCTGGCACCTTTGCCTGAAATCGTGCAGGAAGTGGTGCCAGCTGATCCATACCAGTATTTAGGGAGAAATCTAATCCCACGGTGCAGGATTTAAAGATTTCCTTGCAGTGGGGTTAGATCAGGTAGGTAAAAACCAGGCTTTACCCCAACGGGAGGATCCCCACACACCCACACGTTGGAAATTTCGGGTCTTTCTGGAAATTACCAATCTGGCTGATATATTTAGTAATTCAGACTGGCAAGGGATGGATTAATTCTAGAAAGCTACTGATAGCGCATTAACAATCCAGATGGCTCCCTCTCTTTTATGTTGTTTTGCTTTATTTCAAGGAAGGAAATCTAGCAGGGGGATGTTGAGGAGCCTCTGTCAGCACATACAGAAAACCTCAGCAAATGTTTCAGGCAGCAGATGCCCTATGGACTCTGGCCACAGTCCAGAAACACAATTTTCAGTGATGTTTTTAATACCAGAAAGCAACTTGTGTGCATCCCCCGAGATGTCACAGCCACCCCGTTTTGTGTAGGATGGAGAGAGGCCACGTTAAACTGAAATGGCTTTTAAAAAGGAAAGAAATCCGCATCCTGAAATGTCTAAGGACAGATTTACCTGGTGCTGGGGGGCTACCTGAAGGATTCCTATTGATGGGGTAACTCGCAGCCTTTTGGACTGCAGGGTGTTAGAGGAATATTTCCAGAGAGGAGCATTAAAGCAAGTGAGCTGCCATGCTCAAACAAAGGCAAGATTAGTCACCACTACCCTCAGCTCCTGGCTGCTGACCAGCAGCACTGAAACACAATCAGCTCACAGTCCCCTCGGGGGAGGAGGGAGAGGAGTGTTGTGAAAGGAACTGTCACAGGCTTTTGGTTGAATAATTCAGTAGCAGCCAGGCTGCACTGGATCGATAACTCCCCCCAGTCCAAGAGATGCAGTTTGTAAGGGTTGGAGGGAACATGTTCTGACAGAAGCTCAAGGCTTCTGTGGGATTCTACACTCCTTATTTCCTCTTCTGTTTGTGCCCTGCTCCCAAATTGTTGCCACAGGTAAGAAATAATGTCAGACTTGCCCTAATTACTGCAACCTTGCAGGGATGTGTTTGTGTTCCTCGACAGGAGCCGTGGCAGCAACGTCTGCTTTGAATCCTGTCAGTTCTGCAGCTCCCTTTAGCAAGGCACAGACATTTAAAGCACCCTGGCGGATCTGAAGGATCCTCAGCAGCCAACACGAAGCTGAGCTTTTATCCCAGAATGGTTTGGGTGGAAAGGGCCTTAAAGATCCTCTCATCCCACCCGTGGCATGGGCAGGGACACTTCCACTATCCCAGATTGCTCCAACCTGGCCTTGGGCACTTCCAGGGATGGAGCAGCCACAGCTTCTCTGAGCAACCTCTGCCAGGGCCTCACCACCCTCACAGGGAAAAATTTCTTCCCAATATCCCATCGAAACCTCCTCTCTTGCAGTCTGAATCCTTTCCCCCTTGTCCTGTCACCACCCGCTCTCGTAAAAAGCGTTTCCCGTTGCTGTGAAGCATCGGAGGTGGTGACAGCCCCAGGTTCCTTTGTTGTGTAGCCCAGCTTGGCCTGCCAGGGCTGTGGGTCATGGGGACAGAGGCAGGTGGCCCCGGAGCCCTGGCTGACCTGTGCCTCTCTCGCAGCTTGCAGCGCGTGTCTGGCTGGAGCACGGTCCCGGATTATTTCGTGGGGCCGGCGTTCTTCCGCGGGAGGCTGTGGATAGAGCAGCAGCCACAGGACACCTTCCTGAAGCTACAGGCAAGTCCTGGTTGGTTTTAACCAAGGTTTTTGAAAAGCTGGTTAGAGAGACGCTTGTGCGACAGCTCTGAGGGATCTCTGTGGCTGCAGTCTCCCCCCCTCTTTTAGAGAATTATTCTGAGGGGCTGAAAGTCTGCTCCAGGTAATTCTGTTGAGTGTGGAGAGGTGCTGATGGGAAAACATGTGCAGTACTGACCCTGCAGAGCTGCCAGTGGCCACTTCAGTCTCTTTTTATTGGTGTACAAATGTGATTCTCTAGTTGCAGAGGAGTAATGGGCACAGGAAATAATGGAGGCCCTTGTTTTATCCCTGTCTCCTCAGTGTGACATGGGAAGAGTCACTTCTTTGTGGCCATGGCACGGGAGTTTGCATTCCTGTCATCCCTCTGTGGGAGATCGCACAGACCTTCAGATGAGATTTTAAGTATTAATAAACTTCCTTCTCTGATTTCCCTCCCTTGGAGCCAAGGCTTGTGCCCATCCTTACTGTCCTGCTCACTTTCCCATTTATTGGGAAAATTGTATTTGTTGTAAATCAGGCCAGCCAGCAGCAATTCAGTATTTCTGTCACTTGGGAAAGAGGTGAGGGCAGACATTCCATGCTTGGGAAGGAAGAAAGGCCTGTCTGTCCAAAGGGATGAAATTTCCTGTACGAGCACAAATCACAAATTGCACATTTTGGAAAGCTTTATCCTTTTAATGAGTACATTAAAGATAACTCCTGTTCAACAGGGCTTGTTTAAATGTTCCTGGCTGCAGGGATTTGCACAGGGAAAGCAAGCAGAAAAGCTGCAGAAAGTGGCTGGAAAGAACGCAAGTGTGAGAGCAGATTTGGTTTCCTGTGGGGATGCTAACGAGGCAGCAGAGCTGCATCACTAATTCCGTGTTCTGCCGTGATTCCAGGGCTGGGAAAAAGGAGTGGTGTTCGTCAACGGGCAGAACCTGGGGAGGTACTGGAAGATTGGACCTCAGGAAACACTTTACCTTCCTGGGCCCTGGCTACGGAGAGGGGGCAACGAGGTGAGAGGCTCTGCTGGGGCTGCTCTCTGCCTGTGGTGTTGTTAAAGATCCGTGTCCCAAAGAGCCAGACACGCCCAGCACATCCATTATCCTCCCTTAGCTGAGAGCCAGCACAACACACAGGGGGAGAACAGCGCAGTCTCCTGAGATCTGTGAACATTAGGGAAGGTGCTGCTCTAAAGCTGGCTCTGGCTGTGACAGCCACCAAGGGGTGATGAGGGTGGCAGCTGCACCACAAAGCTCTGCCCCAAGCTGGAGATGGAGACAAACCTGATGTGATGCTGCTGCATTCCTGCACCACGCGGGGCCGAGGCAGAGTCTCAGTCACTGCTCAGACTCACTCTGACTGATCTCTTTAAATGATGCTTCCTTCCCCTCCTCCTAAAAATACTTAAAGCACCCCAGGCTTTGTAAGAAGGGATTTTCTCTCTCCCTGTGCAGATTGTCATCTTTGAGGAGCGCACGGCGGGACGGATCATCCAGTCCGTGGACATCCCTTACTTAGGACGGACCCAGTACGTGGACTGAGCAGAGCTGCTCTCCCATGTTTGGCTCATCCTGAATATTCCTGGTTGCATGTCTGGGGACATGACGGCTCAGCACTTGGGCATGCTCATCTCCACTAGAGCCAGGGAAAGGATTTGCCCTCTCAGAGGAGAGGCCGGCCGGAGGAAGCAGGGCCGGTGTTCCATGGACGGATGGATGCAGCAGCTCATTCCCTGGACTGCTGAGAACCCCCAGCCTGGATGGCTGCGCATGTTCTGGACCATCTGGTGGATGTGGGGGAGTAAAAAAGGTGCTGGAGGCAGGTGAGAGAGAGAGAGAAAGAACTGAAGCCATCTGAACCGAAAGCTGAGCTCAGCTTTCCAGGGACTTTCAAAATGTGCTATCGCTGGCCTCCTCGTTTTTATAATTAGGTAGGGAGAAAATAGTTGGTGAACATGTGAGTAATCAGGTGTGGAAAACCATTTTGGTGTGCTTCGAGGCGGATTTCTGCAAGTCTCTCTGCAAAAAGGCCATTATGTGTTCCCGTGTTGGAAGCCAAGGTGGTTTTGTCAAGTCAAATGACTTTTAATTTGAGCTTTTTTTTTCCCACTAAGTTTTACTATGGAGGTCGTCTCTCTCTCTCAAAAGGAAAAAAAAAAGTTTTAAAAAGTGAAATGTGTTTTGTCTTGTATCAAATGTATCATTGTGTTTCAGGCCAGGCAGGAATGAGAATTTCCAAGGAGGAGAAACCAACAAGTGAGTCTTTGCAGTCCTGCACTGGGAAGCACCTAAAGATGAAATTCCCCCTTGGAAAATGAGCAGGGATCAGATTTGGGCTGGGATAGAGGCAAAGGGACTGCAAGTGGGAAAACTCAGCCCTGCTTTCTCCTTAAAGCTGCTGTGGGATCTTGGGTCCTGGTTTCTTCTTTCTTTTTGTCCCTCTGAACAGAAACTCAGGATTTAGGTAAACATGATTTTTTTTTAACTCACCAGCTGCAAGGCACAGAGGAGCTGCAGCCTCCTTAGGGAGAGGAAGAGATCAAACTCGAGCTGTGAATCCTTCAGAACCCCCAAGGAGTCGCTGCTTTCTGTGCCAGTAACAGGATCCAGGCTCTGAGAGAAACACCAGACTGTGTCTGTAACGGAGGTGCAGCGTATTCTGGCTCTTAGAAACCATCATTTTATTTAACAAATTTAAATACAGTTCGTTTAAAACTGAGAACAGACAGTGCAGCTGGAACACACTCCATCCTGGCCACGTCTGGTCACGCCTATCTCTGCTCTGGGGCAGCTGAAAGGGCCCAGGCTCCTGTGGCCAGAGCAAATATGCAGGGCTGTGTTCAGAACTCCATCCTTTGCGTTTTTCTGAAAGTTATTTCCTTCCAAGGAGGGAAGGTTGGAACCCAGCAGGGACTGGAATTCAGATTAGTGAACCAAAACATGCAGCTCGGAGAGGACATCAGCTGGAAACTATATCAATGTTATGAAAACTTGGTAGTCCTTGAAAAATGTCTCTTTCCACTGTAGGGGTTGCAGGCTGAAGGGAACTCGGAAGGCCAGTACAGTAACAGAATAAATCTACTTGAGTGCAGAGTTTTAATCCAAGATAACAACACCTGTTCCCACAGAGCAGCCAGCAGCATCCAACACTTCCTATCCAAGTGGTGCTTCAGCCATTGCATCTAAAAGGAACATTTTTGTAAAGGCTTCTGTGGCTGGGAACTAAATAATGTGACTTTTGCCCAATGGTTCTGATATACAGTGGGAGAAAATAATTTACAAAAAATATTTTCCTTTGAAATATCAGGAAATACACAATGTCATTAGTCCAAGGAGAGACTTCTGCACCATGAAGCCAACAATCAAACCCAGAGCATTTTAATAGTTCTGTGTGTTAGGGCTAAAAATAACCACGTCTATTGCAGGATTACATTTTCCCCTCAGTTCAAAGGTAAAATTGTGCTTCAGACGTTTTTGAAAGAATTGGGACAGTCGGGGGGG
>WEIT01008473.1:0-53538 GCA_013389985.1 Dryoscopus gambensis | reverse complement strand
GGGGGGGGGTGATCAAAGGTTTGACAGCAGTTATGAAGGGGGAGGGAGGGAATTTAGGGGTTTTTGGCTGGGGAGAAGGGGCCTGTTGTAGCCCAGCTGTTATCTGAGCGAGTTTGGCTGGGGAGGTGGGAGCCAGCACCCGCGGTGGCAGCACCCGGGTGCCAGCCCTGCAGTGCCCAGCCTGTGTCAGTCACTGGGCAGCAAACCCCACCCTGGGCACAGAGCGCCCTTCGCCAGCCCTGCCCTTTGGTGCCGCACACCAGGACGGGTGCCCGATGCCCTGCGTGATGCCAGCTCCAGCCAGGTGCTGAGCAAACAGAGCCCTGAGCCCAGGTCCCCTTCCCAGGGGTGCCCTGTGTCCATCAGAGGTGGCTGGGAACTGCTGCTCACTCCAGTGTAGGAGCAGAAATAGGGGCTGGCACTGAAGGATACATTCCAGTCACACATGGGAAATGCACTGAAATCACCTCTTAGCATCCAGTCCCTAGTTTGCAGCAGTTTTATTTTTTAAGAGTGGAAATTTGCCTTTATGTAGGAGCACCCTTCAGAGAATCCCACACCTAATGCTCCCAGGAACCAAATCAGGGCTAAACAGGACCAAGGTCTGGATGAATATTACGGTGTACGGCCCCAGAAATCTCATTAATCCCCACTTCCAATTATTTTAGCATTTTTAGAGACCCACATGCTGGAAACACGACTCCACCCAGCCTCAGTGGTGAACTGGTGGTGATCAGCTTCTCCCTGATCCTGTCCCTCCATCCCACTCTGGGGACATCCCCCAGGGGACAAACCTTTTAGCAGGGACAGGACGAGGGCTGATGGTTTTAAACTAAAAGAGGATATATTAGATATAAGGACATTTTTTTTTACAATGAGGGTGGTGTAACACCGGCACAGGTTGCCTGGAGACCTGGGGGATGCCCCATCCCTGGGAATATTCAAGGCCAGGAGCCACCTGGCCCAGCTGAAGGTGTCCCTGCCCACGGCAGGGGGTTGGACCAGAGGACCTTTAAAGTCCCTTCCACCCCCAACCCTTCTATGATTCTGCGAAACAACCGAGAAATGTCAGGGTGCCCCCCGAACTGCGAAACTGGGGGAGGAAAAGCAGAGGGAACACAGAGAACAGTGATGCTTCGTGGGTTTGCTCGAACCTGCCTCGCTTCTCCCGCTCCCCCGAACCCTTCCCGTCTTGTGCAGCGTAACAAACACCGATTAAAGGAGGTTTAAAATTAAGGGCTAAGGTGCCATCTCGGAAGGCAGCCGTCCCCTGCACGGCCGGGGAGCCGNCTGCCATCCCGGCCTTTCTGTGCTTTTGTCTCCGCCTCCGGAGCGGCCGCTTGTGCTCCGGGTCCGGGAGGGAGGGCAGGGGGTCCGGGCAGTTCATGTGGGCCGTGGTGCTCGGTTTCGGCAGGNGGGGGGCTGCGGAGAGGAACCTTGCGGGCTGTGCACGAAGAAATCTTCTGCAACAGAGACACGAGCAGCGTGGGTATCGCCCCTCTGCCTCGCTGCAGAGCTGCCTTCTCCAGCTACCTAGAAACAGAGACTGGAAAGGAGTAAGGGAATAAAGGCAGGGATTTATTGGAAAGGCCTTCAAAGGTGCACCCTGGGGAGCCAGAGGCTGCTTCCAACATGGACCCCGAGATGGACGGCAGGTCATGAGTTCTTCACACTGTTCTCGGTTTGGTCCATTTGCATATCAGCATAAATTCACCAATTAAAACTTTAGCTTTCTTCAATTTCCCCACCTCTCTCTCGGCCCTGGCTCACACCTTTGGGCCTGGGACAGTCTGAGTGTCCTTGGACAGCGAGCTCAGAGCAGCTTTGTGGTGTCTGTCTGGCCTAAGAGAGCAGGCAACGAGCTACAAGAGACTGCAGAGTCACACACTGGGCAATACAGGATTGGAAAAAATATAAAAGTTAAAACCTAAGGCATCAGAGCCATGCCAAAGCCCTCTCCCCCTGCAGATGCCGAGCTGTGCTGCCGGGGCTGGGGGAGCAGCGCTGGAGAGCTGCAGCCCTCGTGCAAAGCTCTCCCTGGCACAGAGAACCTGGGGCAGGCTCTGCTCCTGCCCTGCCAAGGCCACGGAGCAGCAGGCACGGCCCCATCCTGCTTCCCGCAGGGAATCTGCCATTCTTGGTACAAATTCACCACTGCTGAGCTAATCTACCCCTTTCCTGCTCTTGCTTCTCAGGACTGAAGAGCAGCAACCTCCTTTCCCTCCAGGTCTGGTTTGACGCTCCAGTTAAAGGGAGTTGTGCATTTATTTTTTTGCCCATAATAATGAAGCACATCTCCACAGGCTGGGTGCAGACAGAAGCAAATAGCTCATCCTTCAGTCCTTCAACCCCACTGCAGAAATACCCAGGGCAGGAATAAACACGAGTCAGCCATCAGTGTGTGTGTTCTTTCCTCCTTTCCACTGGAAAAGACACCCCATGCACACCTCAGGTGAACAAACACCTCAGCTGGGGCTTAATCCACACCTTCCCATACTCCTCACTGCCTCTGTGTGGCTTCAGTGTGGGTATAAATTAAATACTTCCCTCAGTGAAAGCTTCTGCCTGACTTCAAAATCCTTCAGCTGGTTCTGCTTTAGCTTTCCTCAGGTGTTTGCAGGTGGATGAATCCACACCCTTCACCCCTGAGCTGCAGCTGTATTAGACACTTAAGGCAACCTTGTTTAGACAAGGATTTTTCTTAATGGTGTAACTTCTGCCTACACTCCTACTCCCTGCATTTGTCTTCTTCCCCTCAACCTCTC
This sequence comes from Dryoscopus gambensis, assembly GCA_013389985.1. Lineage (NCBI taxonomy): Eukaryota > Metazoa > Chordata > Aves > Passeriformes > Malaconotidae > Dryoscopus > Dryoscopus gambensis. The sequence goes on along the minus strand of WEIT01008473.1, from coordinate 50,773 downwards.
ACCAGGTTTATTATTTAGCATTTTGTCTTAAAAATAGATTAACTTAAAGAGAGAGATTAACTAATGGTCTTGAGACATTTAGCAGTAAGGGAAGGTCAGGGTGGGGGGAAAGGGCATTTAAAAGAGCTTTTATCTTTCTCCTGCCCTTGGCTAGCTTCTCACAGCTGTTAGGAACACGTGCTCTTACCTGGTGCTGGTCTCCGTTCAGCCGCGCGCAGTCAGATTTCCACATTGGGATCTGTGAATCCTTTCTTGCCCTCGTTCACCAGCACAGGCTTTTCCGTCCTCGTGTGCCAGACTAAAATCTGAAGAAGCCAGCAGAAGCCGTTAGCTGCACCTCTCCGGCGCACTAACAAATATTCCTGCGCATTAAATCAATAGTGCAATTTAACCAGCCACCCTGGAGCCTAATGGTGCATCCGCCGCTGAGAGGGGCTTTGCATAAACCTTCATTTAGGCAGAGCTGCTGCTCTGCAAAATGCACAGTGCACAGAAATTACCCATTTTACAGTGTGCTGTCGTGGGACATTAACCTGCTCCTTCCCTGTAGTTATCGAGCAGCTTCCTCGAAAGGCTCATCAGCCTTCCAATGGAGTAAGGCAGCTCCCCCCCGGCCCGGGAATCACATCCCTGCCTCCCCACAGAGCCGGTTCCTCACTCTGCTTCTTGGTTATCACCTCACACCTTGGCCTGCGGAGTCACTCAGAGGGGGAATGCAAATTCCTGCCATTCGGGTCATGTTGTGAGGGAAGAGGCAGCTGGGTGAGCGCCGGCAGCCCTTCCCATCACCTCCCCTGCCTTTGGCTGGGGGAATATAAACTGAATTTTTCAGCACATCCCTGAAAATCCACTGCTAGGGAGAAGACATCAGTCTGCCCCCTAACCTCGGCATCTCTTCTCTTTTCGCTCCTGAATTCTCTCCAGAGCCTGGAAAGCCAGGCGGGTGTCACGGAGCTGGGAAGGACTCGCTGCTGCTGCAGAGCTGCTGAGGCAGGAGCTGCTTCCAGAACCCTCCCTTCTTCCCACGAGCTCTGGGCTGCACACACCCTCTCATAACCCAGCACTACCCTCTGGATCCCCTCAAAAGCCCCCTCCCCAATCCCTTCAGAATGCTGGCCCCACACAGCCACCCCCTATTCCGTACCAGGTGTTAAAACCCCTCTCCAGCTTGCTTAAAACAGAACTGAAGCTTCTCCTAAAAGCTTCCCTCGGTCCTGGCAGCAAAGTTGCACAAAGATCAACATCTGTGGAGGAGAACTGGCAAAATCTGAGGTGGCTGAGTATTTCTGGGGGGCTATTATAGGAAATTGTTTCTACTTGCTGTGCTCAGACCCTTCTGGAAGCTGCTTAAAATACTCAATTATACTCATTGCTTTCCCCCTAGAACTGGGACTGCTGGGAGCAGCTTTATCCTCCCCGAGCAGGTCTCCTGCTCCCCCTCACCTGTGCGTGGCTGTTTCCCACCCCGCGGGGTTTCCCTCTGGTTGCCATGACAATCCCCTGCACACCGAATCCCGCACACCACTTCCACCCAGCGCCTGCCTTCCTGAAAAACGAGGGCCTGTTCTGCTTCTAAAGGATGAACAAAGCCCTTTTCAAACCCTCCTGGTTCAAGCAGAGCACCTTCCCCCACCTTCCCAAGGAGCTTGTTTGACCAAATTTGTCTCTGATGTGAGCAGTCACCTCCTGCGTGGAGCTTAAATCTCTGCCGATACTGAAGCAGTAGAGACCAACTGCTGGCTGGAGTGGGTCCAAAAATCCATTTTATCATCCCCCACAAGCACTTCAGAGCCCGCTTATCAAAGTTATCCTGGATTCCAGCGCTGCTCTCCCCACGGCAGCGGCTCTGCTGCAATTACTGCGCTGCTTGCCCGGGGAAAGGCAAAACCAAACAGGGCTCACGAGCGGCTCTCTGCAGGCACCAGTGACAGCCCCAGCAGCAGAAAGGATAAACCAGGTGCTGGAGAAATCCTCTAGACAATTCTCCTCTCCAGTGGGAGCTGGTGAGGGCCCTTTACACTCCTGACCCTCCACACTCAGCCCTGCTCGTGGCGCAGGGCCTCACTCACACTTCAGCAATTCCAACCACACACTCCACAAGCAGAGGACCACAACCACACATCATCAGTGCTCTGCCTTCAGCTGGATCCCACTTCTGCACCGTTACAGCCAAATGCCAAAAAAGGCAGATTAAATGAGCTAAAATGGACCCATTTCCAGAGTCCTTGCAGCTTGATACGGCAGCTTTTACCATTTTTCATGCTGTGCTCTGTAACGTGGGAGGTAGATCACCATTTAGTACAGAAACATTTGCTTTTCCTTTCAGCCAGTGCTTGGTTTTTTTCAACAAGCAGCATGCTTTATGCCTCAGGGAAGCTTTGGCTCTCTCACAAGAGACCAAACAGTGAGGGGGACCAAATATGTGACTTTTCCTGAGCAGTGGTTTTGTACAGGTCACCCGAGGGACTCCCCTTTGAAAACACTCCTGCAAAACCCTTCCAGTCATTTCCAGCCCTGCCATGTGGAGTCACAGGACTCAAAACAGGTCTAGGAGATGACAGGGATTCATCTCCACAGCAGAACAATTCATTGTCTTCCAACAGGAGATTAAAAAGCAGACAGGAGAGTCGACCTGCAGTGGGAGGGGGTCGCAGGGTTTCCAGCACACAGACCCTCCCAGGAGGGGTTCAGCAGTTGTTGTTTGAAATGGAAACTGCAGAATGTGAAGGAAAAGAGACACCAGGCCGAAAGGGCAGCTTTGCTCCCTGTTCTCCAGCCTGACAACAAAATGTTCCCCCGACTGTGGCATTAATGGTGCCCACGGGCCCCCTGACTCTCCTGACTCTCCTTCAGTCCTCCCTGGCTGAGCTCCTGCAGATTATTCTCTGGGGCGTTAATAGAAAATGGGGAGCAGAATGTCCCCCCCTTCCATCAGCCTCACGGGAATGCCAAATCTCAGACCTCCCTCCTGTGCCAGTGGATTGAAGAGAGGATGGTTTGGTTTGGGGGAGTGGGGAAATGCACCACCAGCAGAACTCCAAATGCAGAGAATCCTTGCAAAGCCCTGCTTCCTTACAGCTCCGGGAGAAACCGATCCTTCCCTCCTCATAAGGAGGGGTAACTTTCTCCTCAGCAATTAATACCAACTTTCTTTACTTTCTCCTTCCTTTTGGGCAGTTCCCAAATCCAAGAGAATAAGCAGGATACGTGGCCTTTGGCCTAGACTTCAGCTTTTTGCAGGAGTGTGTGTTTGTGGGCTGAGCTCTGATCAATATTACCAGCACAGCACTGCTCACAGGGAAGGCAGCGTTTTTGGAGAACAGATGTCTGTGCTTATCTTACACATTCCTCTGATCCCCCCTTAATGACTCTATCTAAGCACATCATAATTTTTAATGTAAATCTCCCTGCAAAGCAGGCGTGTGGTTATGTTTAAGAGAAGCAAAGCATGACAAGTGCTGGGAGCACAGGAGAGAGAGAGAGAGGAGCCTGTGCTTTGATCTCGGGGTGAGAGGACCCCAAACCACGGCTGGCTTTGGTCCTGCTCTGCTGCTGGCCCGGACTCTGCTCCGGGTAAAATGGGGGAGTAAAACCAGAAATGGAGACTGGCAGGGAAATGGAGGCTGCTGGCAGCAGCTGAAGCAGAAGGGCAGAGCCCAACCTGCAGAGCTGCGCTCGGAGCCTGCCAGGAGCAGACAGCATTCAGCTCGCAACAAGGACCCTTGTGAGCTCTCCCAGCCCAGCCAAGAAAAGAAGCACAGGCAGCTTCCGATGCCGGGCAGCAGTCCCTGCTTCTTCCTCCCCATCCCTGACCTGTGTCACAGCCCGGCCTGGCTCCAGCACCATTTGTTTCCTCCTGCCTGGAAACAACCTTTTCCTTCCTCTCCTTCCTCCAGGGCCGTCATTCCCACCCCCAGCCTTTAGCACAGCTTCCTTCCAACAGGTGTTTATTTACAGCCGGGACAATGGAGCAAAGCCTGAATACCTGGCCGTGGAGTAAACACCCCTGATCTTCTGTACAGCAGCCTGAAAGCAGCCTGTCCATCTCTGCTGCCTGCTGGAAACATTTATTTCCACACAGGGCCCAGGAATGGGGATCTGATTTTAATCCAGCCTCTTTCCCTAACCTTGGCAGGCTGGTTGTGTTATTTGTCCCAGCGCTGGACAGCCAGACACAGACATGTGGATTCAGAGAGGCACAGCAGGTATCAGGTAAAACCCAGACTTGCTCCTTTCCCTGGGCTTCTCCTCCTTACTCCTGGATTCCTTGTGAGAGCACTGGAGAACTCTGCGATCCCTGTTTTTCCCAAGGCTGGGGGCTGTGGAGCAGTGCACGTGGAAATCAGACAAAAGGTATTAGAAACACTTTTTTTCCTGTCCCAAGAAGGCATGGAGACCTGGATCCAACACTGGGACTGATGGCAGTAACAACTTATTTGCGATAAAAGAACAATTCTGTTGGGGTAATTAAGCAATAAAGGCTCTCTAATCCAGGCTGGCTGATGTTTATAACAGACAAAGGTGTGAGAGTGCTACACAGGGGGCTCTGATCTCAGAGAGACCCCCACCACAGCTCCAGTGTTTAGGGAACCCACTCACAAAGCTTCAAAGCCCTTGGCAGCGCCTCTGTTGCTGATGGGCTGTGAGTGATGCCTGTCACACCAACCAGCTTTGTCCCGTGGTGTCTCCCACACTCCCCTGTCAGCCCAGACAGATTCATCTCTCATCCTAGGCTGGGAAGCCTTCAGGAGAACCCTCGGTGTGCTCTGGGTTTCTGTGTTATTTAGCACACGGGGCCCTGCTCCCTGACCCAGCAATGCGTGCAGTCAGCATCCATCACTCAGCTGACAGCAGCGAAGCCTCCCCCAAACGAAGCTCCCTGGAAGCCTCCTGGAGCTCAGAGCAATATCGCAGGCACTGAATCGTTTCTGTGTTAGCTCTGACACAGACAGATCCAGGGTTTTGTGGGCACCTACAGCACAGGCATGGCACAGATGTCAGGAGGGAGAAGACGACTCGGCAGCAAGGCAGAGGCTGTGTGAGCAGCCCCTCCCTGCAGCCAGGAAAGGCTGTGGCTGCTGCTCCTGGGTTACAGCTCACGTGGGCCCACGGAGCCGGACCTCAGCATGTCACAGCACCCAAACCCCCTCCGGGATCCACACTGAACAACTGACATGCATTTCTCCCTGGAATTCCCTGCTCCAGGGGATCGGCAAGGCCACGGAAAGCCCACCTTGAAAATAATATTTTTTAGGGGTGATGTAAGAAAGAACAGCTACGGGGGAAAGAAGAGTCTGCATTTCAAGGCTTATGCAACCAAAGCAGATAAGTGCCCTCCACACACTTTAGTGAGTAATCACCCATTCCCAGCTTCCACGAGATGGGGGTGTGCTCCCTCCAAACACAGAGCAGCAGCCTGGAGGAGAGGAGACTGAGGGGAGGCTCAGGGCTGCCTGCAGTTTGCTCATGAGGGGCAGGGGATGGGCACGCACTGATTTCTTCTCTCTGTGACCATGGACAGGACCCAGGGAATGGCTGGAGCTGTGCCAGGGCAGGGTCAGGCTGGAGATCAGGGAAAGGTTCTTCCCCCAGAGGGTGCTGGGCACTGCCCAGGCTCCCTGGGGAATGGGCACAGCCCCGAGGCTGCCAGAGCTCCAGGGGCGTTTGAACACCTCTCTCAGGCACAGGGTGGGATAGCTGGGGCAGCAGTTGGCTGATCCTTCCAGCTCAGGGTGTTCCGTGATTCTGTGAAGTGACGGAATGATGGGGCTGACCGGGGTTCCTCCCCGCTCCGGCTGCTCACAGCTCCCGCACGAGGCCGAGACCGTACCTTAGTGCAATTGGCAGCCTTGGGCTCGAGGTCGTTGAGGGTGACCAGCTCCCGGAGCAGGCTGCTCTCCTGGTAGCCGCCCTTGACTCCCCGCAGTTTGAAGTAGGCCTGAGAGCGCTGCAGGATGAGCCTGAGGTTGACGGCGAACCCGGCCATGTCGATGGCGAAGGGCCGGTGCGGGTCGAACACGGTTTTCCAGCCGTACACCTTCCCCGCCGCGTTCACCTTGGGCGACTCGTAGCGCAGGCCGCCCACGAAGGCCACCGGCCACACCGACACCTTCCTGGTGCTGCGCATCTGGGGGCGAGCACACACAGGGACACGCTGACCCCCACACGTGGCCTCCAGCAGCCCCCAGCAGCACCAATCCCGGCATCCAGTGTCCCAAGCTCCAGCTGCAGCCAACAACCTGCACCCCACCCCAAGCATTCCGCCCCAAAGCAGCACCTCTGTGGCTCAGGCCTCACTGCTTACCTCCTAAAGGTTGCCCATGCCAGAGCTGGACAAGCGAAGTGCTGTGGAAAGTGCCGGCTAACAACAGCAATGGCCACAGAACCGAGCCGGGCTCAGCACTGAAAACAAAGCTGCCAATAAGGAACATTTCTGGGATTTATGAGTGGGGCTTTTGTCCAGCTGTTGGGCTCCTCGTGGGCAAATCAGCTGCGCATCTGAGGGTGAGCACAGACCATGGCCATGCTGGTCCCCCACCTCTGGCTTGCACCAGCCCTCAGCAGAACCACTTTTCCTGGGATCCAGTGTCCCAAGCTCCAGCTGCAGCCAACAACCTGCAGCCCACCCCGAGGCAGCAGCTCTGTGGCTCAGGCNTCTCAGGCACAGGGTGGGATAGCTGGGGCAGCAGTTGGCTGATCCTTCCAGCTCAGGGTGTTCCGTGATTCTGTGAAGTGACGGAATGATGGGGCTGACCGGGGTTCCTCCCCGCTCCGGCTGCTCACAGCTCCCGCACGAGGCCGAGACCGTACCTTAGTGCAATTGGCAGCCTTGGGCTCGAGGTCGTTGAGGGTGACCAGCTCCCGGAGCAGGCTGCTCTCCTGGTAGCCGCCCTTGACTCCCCGCAGTTTGAAGTAGGCCTGAGAGCGCTGCAGGATGAGCCTGAGGTTGACGGCGAACCCGGCCATGTCGATGGCGAAGGGCCGGTGCGGGTCGAACACGGTTTTCCAGCCGTACACCTTCCCCGCCGCGTTCACCTTGGGCGACTCGTAGCGCAGGCCGCCCACGAAGGCCACCGGCCACACCGACACCTTCCTGGTGCTGCGCATCTGGGGGCGAGCACACACAGGGACACGCTGACCCCCACACGTGGCCTCCAGCAGCCCCCAGCAGCACCAATCCCGGCATCCAGTGTCCCAAGCTCCAGCTGCAGCCAACAACCTGCACCCCACCCCAAGCATTCCACCCCAAAGCAGCAGCTCTGTGGCTCAGGCCTCACCTCTCACCTGTGAAAGGCTGCCCATGCCAGAGCTGGACAAGCAAAGTGCTGTGGAAAGTGCTGGCTAACAACAGCAATGGCCACAGAACCGAGCCGGGCTCAGCACTGAAAACAAAGCTGCCAATAAGGAACATTTCTGGGATTTATGAGTGGGGCTTTTGTCCAGCTGTTGGGCTCCACGTGGGCAAATCAAGACACAGGAGGGAAGCCTTGCCCAAGGCCACCTGGAAAGGCCGGAATGGCACATCTAGGAAGAAAGGTGGTCTCCACTAAGGAATTAAGCTGCAATCTCAGCCTGTGTAAGGCTAAGGGCATCTCCAGAGGGAGGTACTGCAGCTCCGCGCCTCGGGGACAGCTGGGAAGCGCAGCCTCTCCAGACATTCCCGGCAGGCAGGACAGTCCTTTCTCGCCACTCCTGCCCCGTGGAACATCGCCAGGTGCTCCCAGGAGTCAGCAGAAGCAGAGCGGAGCCACCGGGCCCCTCGGGCTGCCCCCACTTGCCAAGGCAGGGGCTGTGAGCCCGCTGTGCCCGCTCACCCCCGTTCCCTCCCTGCTCCCTGCAGGCTCGGCCTCCCGTGCCGCTCTCAGCTCGCTCTCTCAGATCAGGGATCTCCCGGAGCTAATCTCATCACCGCTAATTACTGCAAACGAGAGCAGAAGAGCTCTGGCACTTGCCCCTCTGCATTACACAGCTGCTGACGGCAGCCCCTGTCCACAGGGAACAATAATGTGTGTCTCCTGCATTTCACAGCACATTTCCTTGGCTCAGTGACCTTAACTGCAGAGACACATCAGAGAGGAGAAGCCTCTACGAGCACAGCTCACGAGTGAATGAAGGAGCCCTATCTGCTTTATTCATGTGAGGAGCCTGTCTCAAGATGCTGCCAGAGCCAGCCTCAAAGGGGACGGGGGAAGAAAGAAATTCAGTCTGAATTCACTTTCAGCTTTCAAAGCATGCATACTCCTGTGGCTGTGCAAACTAAAGTGAGAGCCATGAGGGAAGGGAAAGAAGCATGCATGAGGAAATAAACAGGAGATCCCTGGTATGAAAACTGGCAGCTGGTGAGGATGGAAGCAATTCTTCTTTCTTGTCCCTTGCTGTAAGATTTTGGTGTCAAGGGGAGAGGCAATGAGTAATTTCTGAGCTGGAAGCCAGGTGAAGTACCTGGCACTGTGAGACCTGCAGACAGGAGTTCATTTAGAGCCCCACTCAGAGTGGAACAAAGAGCAAAGGTGGGAAAGCCGGGGGAAACCTTCCCCTGCTCAAGCCCAACCAGATTGCCAGGACACGCGGAAATTCAGCCCTGGAGCTGCAAACTTCCAGGGGGAGATCTCGGCGCCTCTGCCTGCTGACAGCAGCCTGGGAGAGGAATTGCTGCAGGGGGGAGAAGCTGCCCGTGTCTCCTGGCACAGAGACATCCCCCGCCCAGGCCCTGCACGGGGGGCTCTGCTCTTCCGGGAGGGGAAGCAAAACCTCTGACAAACTCCTGCTCCTCGTGTGTGCAGCAAGGCAGAGACAAGCGCGGAGAACATCTCTGAACAACACGTCCTGGAAAGGCTGCGGCTGTGCTGGCACAGCTCAGGGGTGGCTCTGGCAGGGCACTGCTGCCCCCCTCTGCCGGGGTCTGGCAGCCGCGGAATTTACCCTTGGGATGGAGCAACCAAAGGCAAACGGCAGGGAAGGAAAAGGAGCTCCAGGGACTCCTCGAATAAAAACAGACAGGAATTAACAGACAGCCAAGTGGTGGAGAAGGAAGGTGGGAAACCCCAGATCAGCTGGAAATCTCCGGGGTGAGGCGAGGAAGAAGGATGGCTGAGGTTTCTTTGCACGTCGGACAGCAGGGGATGTTCCAGCCCTAACAAGGCTCCCCACAGGGGAAGGCAGCTCCTCATTAGCTCCCTTTCCACGGGAGCTGCCTGCTGATCACACGCCACACACAAACCGGGACGCTTTGACTCTGGGAAACACACGGGGTAAGGGAGCCCCGGGGAAAACCTGAGCACAGCTGCGGTGACTACAGCCAGGACTAATCCAGAGCTCAGGAGGGGACACGTACGGCATCTCCTCAGTTCACTCACAGCATCTCCCACCCCTCCCCGTGCTAATCAGCCGCGTTGAGCCCCCCCAGCCAGGTCTTACCTCCTCGAAGAGCTCCAGGCTGTAGGTGTTATCATCGTCCGCAAAGTAAACAATCCCGGGCTGGCTGTTGTTTTTGTTAAAGGTCTCTCTCAGCCACCTGAGGGCCAGGTTCCTCTGCATGGTGCCGCGGGGGATGCGGGGGTCCCGCATGTCCCCGCGCAGTTTGTAGTTGCGGGGCGTCTCCACGTTGAGGTGGGTGTAGTTGAGCCCCGTGTCCCGCAGCAGCCGGGTGATGAGCGGCGTGCGGCGCTGGGCATCCTCCACCAGGATCCAGTGCAGGTTGGGCACGTGCAGCAGGGTGTTGGCCAGCCGGGTCAGCTCCGCCTTCTGCACGGGCCGGCTGTAGGTGGGGGTGACCACGTGGATGGTGGGCAGCGTGTCTGACCACGGGGGTGGGCGCGTGTACACGTACTCTGTCCTCACCACCTCCACAATGTCCCGGTCCGACAGGCAGTATTCCTTGGAGTCCAAGCCTGCAGCGAGATCACGCTGGGAGTCACCACCATCATCTGAGCAAGGGCATGGAGAGAAGAGAAAGCCGCATGGGCTCGGGCGTCCGGCACCCCCCGGCTGAGCCAGCAGGCTGCGGCCACCAGCGGGTCACCCCCGTGGGTGCGAGGAGAGGAAGCGGGCTCGGGCGGAGGATTTCATAAATAAGTGTACGGATAAATAAAGGAATCAGGGACAAACGCACGTGAGAAAAGAAGATTCTGCTGCTAGAAAAGCAGCGTTAAAATAAAAAAAGGCCTGAGAGGCCAGGCCAGCTGGGCTGAGTGCTCACAACAAGCAGCTTTAAAAAGCACCCGGAAGAGATAGGATCACAGAGCAATTGGACCTCGATAAAACAAATAGCCGCATGGACTGATGATCCATCATCCCTGAAGAGCTCCAGTGCTCTGGGCACCGTGCTCAGTGGGAGAGGACTCACGGCTCTGCACTCAGGCACTGGAGCCCCTGGATTGGGAGGCAGGGGAATAACTGGTGGAAAACACCAGGGCAGTGAAGTTCCCCAGCAGCGTGGCCTGGGCAGGACACTGCAGTGCCCCACTGCTCTCTGACAGGCACAGGGAAGTGGGGAAAGACACACTTCAAACCCAGAAGTGGAGAGTGGAAATTAAAGCCTGTAACTGTAGGTTTTTCCTGCAGAGACTTTCCCCTGCCTCTAACCTGCCTCAAAAAGGCCCCTCCAGCCTCTGAACATAGCAGCCCCCTCAGGGGTGCAGATGTGAGCAACGAGCTGCCTAAAGATCGGATACTCTGATCCAAACATATAAAATCCCTGCCAACTGTTCACAACCAGCTCAGGGGAAACCAGTGCTGATGCACCTGCCGCTTTTCCGGGGTGCAGCTTGCACAGTTCCCACTGCAGAGCAGCGGGAATGCCACGGTCTGCAGAGATGAAGGGGGACCCACTCAGGATTTGTAAGGCTGAGTGGGCACAGAACACTCTGAGCCGTAGAGTTTGCAAAATGAGGTAACTACCAGGAACTTGAGATGAGAAAGAACAGGAACAGAGAGCCATTAGATCTGACCCAGCAGGGGACTACCCATGGCTTTTTCATAGCGTGTTCTTCTTCCAGCAGCACAGGCTTTGATACCTGAACCAAACGAGGGCCTCGTACTCCATGGCATTGACAGAGGTGGGGTGGATATTTGGGGAACAGGGCACGTGTTGATATCAGCCCCTCCCTACTGCAGAGCACCTCAGTGTCACACAGCAGAGCTCTCTGAGAGCAGAGAACGCTGGAATCAGTTCAGAAATCAATCTGCAAAATGCATTGGACACGGACACAAGTGCAATTAGCCAGGACGGTGCCTGAGACAGTTTGCAAAGCCCTGCAGGTCAAAGCCTCAGCTGTAAGCCCTGGCACGGGGAAGCTCTGCTGTTCCGGGCATCTCCAGTGCACATCTCTCTCAGTGCCTGTTAGCAGAGCATCTCAGAAACCCTTCACAAGAGCAAAATGATTCCTCTCGAGAGCTTTCAGGTCGGTCTCTGCCACCACTCACTTTCCACTGGGGGCTCTGAGAAGCAGAGAAGTGTCTTATCAAGGTCATTGGGAGTTCTTGTCTGAGTCATTGGAGCAGTTTCTGTGCTGTGACTGCAGTGGCCATTCACAGAAAACAGCTTTTAGGGCGGTGAATCAAACTGCTGTACAGACAGGCAGCGTGTTTTCTGTCCTGCTTTAGAGCCCAGCAGATCCCTCATCCTCTGAAACCCTGCCCACCTTCCAGAAGGGATCAGAGTCCTTTTTCCCTGCCCAAAGCCTCAGCGGTGGCTGTCAGGAGAAAGGGAAAGCTGCTCAGGACAGACTACAACTCAAGCTGCACATCAGAGTGTCCAGCAAAGGGATAAGCAGCTGTGGAGGCTGGGGACAAACACTAAAAGGGGAGAGAATCCCTCAGAGAAAGGGACCAGAGAGGATGAGAGGGTCCTGAAAATGAGCTGGCCTTCTTCCCCCAGCCTAGCCTGCCCACAGCAGAAGGGCAGAACCAAGAAGGAAGGTGGCAGAGAGCAGCGTGGCTTCCTCCAGCCCCCAAGAGCCCTCACAGCCCTTAGATATTGCTGCTGTGCCAGGAACAGGATGAAGCTAGGGTGCTTCCAGCCAGAAGAACTTCCTGCAGCCCCCTGACTTGGGCCAAGGCTGTATTTACTGCAGTGTGGAAGTCAACTTCTCATAGCTTTGAAACTCCCCCACGCAGGTGAGATGTGGCTCCTGCCTTCTCCTTCAAGTGCAAGAGCACTGCTTCCTGCTTTCCTTAAAGAGTGCTCTCAGCCTCACGTCTCCCAGAGCTGCTGCCTCGAGTGGCAGCTTTGTTTCCTCTGCTCTCTTTTGGAGCTTTCCTGCTGGAATAACTCTGTGTGCAGAGCGCTGCAAAGGCCAGCAGGGAGGGAACCCTCTCTCAGGGAACAAAGAGAAGCAGCACTCTGGATTTAGGCCATAAAGAGCTCTCCAAATACAGCAAGCACATCCCATGGCTTGCAGTTTGATGCCTCTGAAGGACCCCTACGAGCTCTGGGCTGCTCCTACAGCAGAGGTGGGGAGGCTCCTGCATGGGCATGGTCTGGGAGCTGAGATGAGCATGGCTGCCATGGAGAAATGAAATGAGAGAGGAGATGAGGGCGAAGGGGGGATGCACGGGCTTGGCATGGGCTGGTTTGGTTTCTCTCACCCTTGTGCACTGCGAGCAGGGGAGCAATGGTGCTCTGGTGCCACACGGTGATTAGCAGTGTCCAGGGCAGAACTATCAGCACGATAGCCAGGATGTCTCGTCTCTTCGGCATCTCCAAGACTGACTGGGCCCACAGCTCCTCATTACCTGACAGTGAAAACCCCAGAGACAGAACAGCAGAGCACATGGAGAACAGAAATAAATGGGCAGGAAGGAGCAGGGACAGAGAGCGAGAACGCGAGAGAGGGCGAGAGCAGCGAAGGCGACACGACTCGTGGGTCTTACCAGTGCTTACAACCCACCCATTGCAGAAGCAGCTTTGCAGGGGCCTCTGCTGCTGAGCCCAGGAGCAGGAGGGCACTTCTGCAGGGCACTGCTGGAGCTGCCAGCGGGAACCTCAGGGACTCATGTGGAAGGAAACCTGCAACGCAGAGCAAAGGTGAGTAGGCACGGAAAGTACCGGAGTTCCCAAATCCTCCTCGAGAAGAACAAACCCCACTGAGGCAGTGAGCAGCAGCAAAGTGTCCCACCTCTCCAGGAGATGCCTCCTGGGTGCCCAGGGCCTTGCTTTCCCCTAGCCAAGCGAGTCCCTCTTGCCAGCCAGGCGAAAGCTGCTCGGTGCCGCAGTGTCTGAGCCGTCCCAGAGGAAAAGAACCTTCCCCACGAGCCAGCCAAGCCCACGAGGAGCAAAGACTGCTGTGACCACACCAGTGCCTGACACATCAGCACACGCTGCGACCCCCCAGATCCTCTCCCTCGGCTGGGCAGAGCTCTTGGGGTGGCTGCACCTCTGCTCCTGGGCCACAGAAACGTGATCCCGTGTTTTCCCCACCAGCATTCCCTCAGCTCAGCCCATCCTGCCGGCAGCTCCAACACTGCCAGTTTTAGCTGAGGCTTCCAGCAGCCTGCTCAGGTTCACTCCCTCTCGGAGGTGCTGTGCCTGGAGTATATTAAAGTGCCACAACGGCTTAGTTTGATGCGACACGAGCGCATACAAGATTTAAGCAGACTGCGTGTTTCCCGAGCGCCTTGGCGAGCAAAGCGCAGCACTTAGCGGGGCTGCCACGCCGGGTGGGAGCTTTGCAAACACGGGTAGCAGTTTAGTGCCGCTGCTCCCAGGTGGGGGAAGCATTAGAGGCCGCTAAAAGGGCTGCAGTGCAGGCAGGGAGAGCCCAGGGATACTGCAGAGGGAGCAGGATGCTCTGGGAAAAGCACTGCTCTCCCACTGCCAGCGATCTGGGAATTGTCAGATTCCCTCCTCAAATCGCAGGGAGCGCCTCACGCCTGGGCTCCTGATGCCACGCTGCTTGTGCAAATGTTTTCTCAGAGCTGGCTTTTTCCTTGGTTGCATGGGGCAGGCATGGAGAAATCCAGGTTCAGATCCCCGACTGGCCCGAATTGGATTGGTCTGAATTTGCCTTGGCTGCTGGGCTGAACAGCCAGCCCCCGGCACGGAGCCCACTTGGAGAGAAATGGCTCCAAGAACTGACAGGTTTTTCCTCTAAAGGAATCTTGCAATCAAGCGATATTCTAGCGGCTGGACAGAACCTGGTTCTTCCAAATTGACACTTCAACCACAAAGGTGTTCATTTACCTGGGAAAACAGGGGTAGGGAGGACATAGGTTGGGCTTTGTCCTTAAAAGTGACGTGTAAATGTCCCTCAACTAAAGTTTCAGTGAATACATTTTTTTTCCACACATACAAAACCCAAACTCGTAGGAAAATTTCCAGCCAACTCTAGCAAACAGCCAGTTCCCCAGCCAGAGCTCTCTCCTTTTTTTCAGAACTGGTGAAAGCAGCCTCATTCAGGCAAAATAAACCAGGGAGGAAGAGGAGGAATTATTCCAGCAAGCATCAGCCTTCTGCTGCATCTCTGTCCAGCTCTTGGAGCCAGAGAAATCCCGCTGGCCTTGCTCTGCCAGAGCACAGTGCCCTCAGGAAAGAGCATCTGGCCTCATCCCTGCTGTCCCTGCGGTCGCTGACCGTGCCTGAACAGAGGACACGGAGTGTTGGCATCCTCTGAATCCTCGGATAAAGCTGGAACACGTCCCTTGAGCATCCCCAGCAGGGCAGGGCCCTAGAGGGCAGCTGGAAAGCCCGAACGGCTTCCCCGGCCAAGTGCCTTCCCCAGAAACGCACCAAGGAAAGGATTCTGCTGCTGGAGAGGGGGTGGGAGCAAATGGCAGCCGAAAAAGCCACTCAGAGCCCATTCACAGCCCCTGGCAAGCTGCCACGGTGGGCTGGCATCACCAAGTGCCCTGTTTGTCACGGGCAGCTTCCTCCAGACACAGTGCCCCTGCCTTCAAGCTGCCTTTCCCCGGCCTCCTGCCGATCCAGGGTCAACTCAGCCTCCTCCCGTGGGACAGGCTGGGCTCGGCACGATGGAAAACACCTTTGGGCTGGGGTGCTGCTCTGCCTTCCAACCCCTCAGCTCCGGGGAGAACGAGCAGCCTCCAGCCATTCGTGCACTGCGCTCCTCAGCATCGATTCCTTTCATTTGCTCCGGAGCATTCAGCAGCTCCCTGGCCACTCAGCTGTCACTGTGGAGCTCCAGCCGGGCCAGCACAGCCCACTCGTGGCCCAGCAGAGAGAGCTGCCCGGGACAGGGAATGTTCCCTTCCCTTCCCTGGGCCCCCGGAGCCGGCCGAGCTCTGCTCGCACCATCGGCGCTTCGGGGCTGCAGGTGCAGAGGCTGCAATTAACGTCCCCAAAGGGACACGACCCCAGGGTGGGTCCCAGATGGCGATGGGTGATGGGAGGGACGTGGAGCCAGAGCCTGACCCCAGTTCTGGCCACGCTCTGCACCCCGAGCTGCCCGGCAGCACCCACGGAGCACCACGGGCGCTGCTCTGCTCTGCAGCGAAGGCATTTCCTCACTGCCAGCTCCGGAAGGGATTTGCTTTTATTGATGACCCTGCCTGGAGGACATGGTAAGAACTCCTTCGAGGCTGCTGCGAGCACTGTGAAACCTCCATCCAGAGTATTTCAAGCTTCCCTCTCCAACACCCTGATGCCACCTGGGGCCTCGGTGCGAGATGACGTGGGCTCTCGGTGTCACAAAGCCACGCTCCTCACTCTCATCACGTGCCAAAGCTGCCAAAGGAGAAATCCATTTCCTCCCGTGAACAACATCAGCCAGGAGTTACATGGAAGCCTGTGATTTTACACTGCTGGTGAGAGGAGTCACAGCTTCGCAGCCCGAGACGGAGAGCTTGCCCTAAATCCCAAAATTCCCTTGTTGCCAAAGCCGGGCGATGCTTTTTGTTGCCGTTTGTGGCACGAGACAAAAACTGGTCTGGGAAAAAGGATTCTCCTCTTCAAGGCATTCACTCCAGCCCTGCCCCATCGTAACACCACTCTCCTTTTCCCACTGACAGTGTTCGAGACAAAACCTGCTTTGTTCAGACTGTCAGTTTTAAACTTCTGCTATCTTCTCTTCCCCAGGGAAATGAAGGAGGAGGAACAAATTTAAACATCAATTTAAACGATCAAACTCTATTTTCCACTACAGAAAGTATCCTGCCATTTTTTCCCCCCTCACTTTTAAAAAGTGAGGTGGAAGACACAAATCACTGGCTCATGTGATTTTGAGTTTAAAGTACTCCTAAAACAAAGGAGTTTTGGACGGTTTTGGGAAGAATCAGGTGCCACGTGATGAGAGAGATCCCCATCCTCCGGCAGAGGGCAATGGTGTCAAGGAATGACAATATGGAGAGGGCACTGATCTAATCAAAAAGCTTTAATAAATCCAGGAGCCACGTGTTAGTAACACGCTGGATTATTAAACACTGAAGGTTCTTTTTTTAAATCAAGTTAATTGGCATCAGCGCTGACACTTGCCATAGGAACGACTGATTTGATCTGCAACCTTTATAGTCAGTTTTACCTTCATTCCTCCTTTGGGGCTGCTCAGCCCCAGTGTCATTAATCCTTGGTTTGCCCACACTGAAGAGGAGTGATTTAGACAATGTTAAACTAAAGAATGGCTTGATTTGAATTTGCACCTATACATCTTACTGGAGTTAAAACATTGTCTAGATGTAAAAAACCCACACTCAAAAAAACCCACACTCAAAAAACCCACCAAACAAACGTAACAAACACCTTGTTGTGCTCCAAACCAGCCAG
Organism: Dryoscopus gambensis; assembly: GCA_013389985.1. Taxonomy (NCBI): domain Eukaryota; kingdom Metazoa; phylum Chordata; class Aves; order Passeriformes; family Malaconotidae; genus Dryoscopus; species Dryoscopus gambensis. The sequence goes on along the minus strand of WEIT01008473.1, from coordinate 34,056 downwards.
GAAATAACAAACAAATGCTGCCAAAACCTGCAACAAAGAAAATAAACACTCAAACTTCAGGATGTTCTCACCAAGAGCTTTTCCCCGGATATTCTCACTAAAAGCTTTTCCCTCCAGGCCAAGTATCCCCATAATCTCAGCACGGGGTTCCTTTCACTTTTGCAACAGCAGCTGGGCCTGATCCCTGCAGAAAAGTGATGCTGGAGTGGCACAAGGCAGAGCTGGTCCCTCTGCTCTGCCCACCTCAACCCACAAGCCCCGTGACCCCAAAACCCCCTCTGAATTCACACCCAAGCCCAGGCAGACGCCTGGCACAGAAATCGGCCGCAGGGAGGCGAGTGCAGCGATGTCCTGCCCGCTTCCCAGAGGGGGAAACTGAGGCACGGGGCGGCCACAGCACAGCAGGCACTGGGGACAAGGCTGGGTCAGGACAAGGGGCCAGGCTGGATGGGGTTGGGAGCAGCCTGGGATAGAGGAAGGTGTCCCTGCCCGTGGAAGGGAGTGGGATGTTACGGGCTTTAAGGTCCCTTCAACCCAAATAATTCTGGAATTCCGGGATTCTGGAGCAATTCTGAGCTCCAGGTGCTCCGCACAGGTCCCTGCTCCTTTCCACGCTGCTTGGCAGGGGATGGGCGCTCCAAGGCTCTGTCTGAGATTTTTGGTGTTTGGCAGAACAGGCTTGTAAAGCACGGGCTAAAAATAAAGGTAGTAATAAAAGCCTCTTGCTCGTTAATTACTCTGTAAGCCATTACTGCCTGAAAACCCCATAACTTTAATGGGGGCTATTATAAGTATAGTAGCAAAACTGTGGAGCTAATTACTGTTTAGTTATTAAGCAGAACATAGCCAGACCTGAGTAATGAGCACACGGAATTGCTGCTTCTTGGAGGATTTAGGCAGGGGTGGTGTTTCCAAGCTCCGATTCTCCCGATCCAGGGGGCAAAAGGACAGAGGATTTTCAGGCCAGCCCTCCCAGACGGCTGCGAGGGGGAATGGCCACCCCTGAGCTGATCTGTGCAGCTCAGACCTCGGACTGCAGGTCAGCAAATGCATGGAGAATGATCAGAGGTGTTTCAGGTCTCCAGTAGAATTCTTCCGGCTGCAGGAGACGCGGATTCATCCACGGGAATCCAAACTGTGGAGCCAATGCTGTGGTGGAGGGTGAGCGTTTGTGTCATCTCTCACCCAGCATTTGTTTCCTTCTTTTAAAAATTAAAATAATTCCTGTGGCCAGAAATACAGAAATACTGCATTCTTCTTTTTATTTATTTATTTATTTTTTAAATTTCACAAATTCAGAGATACTGGAAAAGCCTGGTGAGGAAGCTCAGTTTCAGGAGGATGTTTTTTCACTCAATATTTTCTCCAGCTTCACCTACAAACCACAGTCACTGCACTTGCCTTGGCTGCAGAGCCATTCCTCGTGTTGCCCAACCACCACAGAAACTGAGGCACAAAATTTCCCTGACCTTGCAACAGCTGAGGCAAAACCTGACCCACGCTTCTTCCTTCCAGCCTGAGCCCTGTTGCCACAAATGGGATCAAGAACACAGATTATCTCCCAGAAAAAAAAACCAATGTTAACCAAGCTTCTCAGAACAACAGTTAAATTTTAAAGCAAGCATGAGTAAAGTGGATCAAGGGAGCTCAACACAAGCACAATTAGCTGCTGGAACTTATTGCCACAGGACACTGAGAAGAACAAGAACTTAACAGGATTCGAAAAAGGATTAGTTGTGTATGTGAATAAACTGCATATCCAGAATTAGAATGAACCACCCACCAGTTTGGAAGGCAAATAAACCCTTGAGTTTCAGAGCTTCAGCCAAGTTTTAACAAGCATCAGAAACTTTCTCTTCTCCAGATTAAAGCCCTCTCTGTGGTAGAATCAGGACAGGAGGTGTGGTGGCACGGCCCTTACGCTGTGACACTGCCTAGTCCAGAGATTTCACTGCTTCCAGCAGCAAGGCACATCTCCTGGGAAAGCCTGAAAAGATTGGATTCATGGTCCTAAATCTGTTTGCTTTCCTGTCCAGGTTCTCACACTGCAGCCATCACCACAGTGCCCAGATGCTGATTTCTCCCTAACTCCAGGCACTGCACTTCCTTTCCTTGCTCCAAAGACACACAGGGATCTTTTCCAAGGCTGGGAAAGGCAGGAATCCTTTTATTAAGTGATTTTGGAAAGGGCTGAGCCTGGGCTTTGCAATCTTCTTGCGCTAAGCAAAGCAGGAGCAAAAACTGTGTCACACACTTGGCACCAGCGAGGCTGCTGTGGGCCCTGGATGCCAGGAGAGCCTCACCAGGGAATGGCACCGGTTACTGGGGCCCTTCCTGCTCCCAGAGGATGCTCTGCTCTGCCAGGATTGGCAGCACTCTCTCCAGCCAGGAGAGCTGAGCCTCGGCTCAGGTCTGGGATGGGAAAGCCTCTCCAGCACCCAATCCTCCTTGATAAACTGCTGCACTTCACACATGGTTTTTAAACAGCGTCTCCTCCGAGATGAAAAGCTGTTTGACTTACAGCCCGCTTCCAAAGCAGAGAGGCAGCTGGGAGCTGTTTTTCTTCGGGAGAAGTTGGTGGATATTTGTTAAGGTTGCTTGCGGGTGAATGCTGGGAAAAAGCTCCAACATTTAGCTCATTTTAGGGTTTCTCCATCGAGTCTCCTCATCTGGTGACACAACACACCTTGAGCTGTCCCCTCTGCTCAGCTCAGACCACATCAGACCAGCATCAGACACACTCCCAGCTCTCTACTTCCACCTCTGTGGTCTGCTCTGCACTGAGTATTTTGTGCACCGCTGACTCCCGCGGATCTGAAAAAGTGACATTAACAAAGGATGACCCAATTTCAACGTGATTGGGCTCAATTCCACAGCTCCATAATAGGCTTTGCATATGCTTTGTCCGACGGGTTTGAAGGCACGCGCTGCCACGTGACGCCTCACGGGACGAGGTGGCAGGTCAGAATGACCAACCTCACTTTTCCAGAGGAAAAGCCTCACCTTTCCAACCTGCAGGCCAGCAAACTGCGTTTTTCTGGGATGTGCAAAGCTGAATCATCGAGCCAAATGTATCAAGGCTTCCTCTGATCATTCCTTTCTCCCTCCTTCCACCCAAGGAAGCCCAACAAGCCAAACCAGTACAACACAAGAGAACGATAAAAGGAGACAGACTGTGGTGCTCAGTGATGCTGGAGCAAGGATGACATCACCTCCACCGCTCCACAGCTTCTGCTGGTGATGGCTGAGGGGCTTTTAAACCCTGTCTGAATGAATGGTGAAGGATTCTGTGGGTGCACGTGGAGCCCTGGGCTGGTGGGACACGCTGGGAGTGGCAAGTTCACAAATCCAACCATCAAACGGGAAGAGCTGAGCCCAGCAAGCCACAAGGCCTCATTTTGTCTCCCAAAGCTCTCAGTTCCAGAGATGAGACTGCTCCCCTCCCACACCCAGTGCCAGGGGGCACAGCAGGGCAGGGCACACACCTTTGGCATCACCTGGGAGCAGCTCAGCAGCCCCACACCAGAGACGTGGCTCCGCAGCCATCAGCAGTCACTTTTAATTAAAGAGTTCTTCCCTACCCCTGGAAGAAAATAAATCCTGCTCTATTTAAAAAGAGTTATTAATAACCTGATTCTAACGTATAAAAGAAAAGGGGAGAAAGAAGCTCGCAGAGCTGTGAGCGAGTTCGGCCTCTCCCACTGCAGAAAGCCACCACTGGGCTCTCTAAACAGCTCAAAAAGGGACTTAGTTTTTAAAAACATGACTGTTCTCTTTTCAGTAGCAAACATCAAATATCTTAAAGGTGGGGGGTTTTTTGAAAAAACATGAAGGCGTCCAAATTCTCCATCACTTTTGGAAACAGCAGCTGCTGGAGGCACAAGTCCCTGAAGACAGAGCTGAAGCAGAAACGGCTTTGCAGGAGCTGCTGTTGGAGCTGCTGGCCATTGTGCCGTGTCCAGGCTGGGAGATGCCCCAGACAGGGAGCCGGGAGCGCTCCTTGCCCTGGGAGCACAGGGAGGCTGTTCCTGCCTGGGGCAGGCAGAGTGCTCCAGGCAGCGCTGTGAATTCCCACCCGGCATCTGCTCCGTGCCCCTCCCAACACGTGCTGCTCAGGGCCGGGGGACCCTGCAAGGAGCTGCTTTGGATTTCAGAAGCGCCCAGAGCAGCCACCGAGGGAATTTGAACCAAGGGGGGTCTGGGCTGTAAATTCACGTTTAAATTTCTGCCTTATTCCAAACCACCTTTTCTCTGCAGAGGAGCTGCCGGGGCTCCCACGTTTAACTGGTGCCCCCTGAGCCAGAGCCCTTGTTCCCTTCTGTCCCAGCAGCACCACAGCACACCCCAGCACTGCAAGCACAGATTTCTGGCCCAGCAGTGCCAGTCGCAGGAGGATTTCCTGCAGGTTTTCATTCCTGTGGCCTTTCAGGATGGGCCTGGCAAAGCTCGGCGTGGCACTCATGGTCAAGAAATCAGCCACGAGCCACTGCGGCAGCTTAGAGAGAAAGTTCCCAGCTGCCATCCCTGTTAGACGGCTCCTTTAAAGGGCACAAATCCTGATCCCTGCTCAGTGCTGGGTGCCCCAACAGGGCACAGAGCCCGGCAGCCTGTGACCTCTGCAGGAGTCACTAATGGCACTGAGGAATTAACATTGATTCTTTGATGCCATAGCGTGGAAAGGGAAGTGGGGCGGGGGGAGGAATTTGGGATGATTAAGCAGATGCCCAACTATAATTCAGCGGCTTGCAACGCAGTCAATCGGTGCTCGCAGCCCCGCAGTCCATTAGTGCAGCCACCAACCTGCACACTCTGCTTGGAAGCAGCAAGGTCATTTTTAAATTGTCTCCCTCGGATTTCCGGGCCCTGCCGAAATTCTGACCCTGCTGGGCCTGCTCAAAGAAGCACGCAGGGCTTCCCGTGGTGCTCTCATCCCCCTTCCCTCCCCAACTCCCTCCGCGGGGAACACGAACGCTTCTGCCTGCCTGGGAACCTTTGACATGTCAGGATAACCTGGCCCATCTTCTGTTTGAGAGGCGTTTGGCAGGGAACCATTCCTTCTCTTCTACCAGCATAAAAACCCCATATGCCAACCCAATAAACCCGGAGTTATTCCAGCACTGCCCGAGGAAATGGGATTTGGCTCCTCGAGGGAAAGGCACAGGATAAATGTACCAGTTTGTCCAGCTTCCAACCCCAGCCTGGTTCTGACTCAGGCTTCCCTGTGGCTGAGTTATTTTGGCTCTCCTCACCTCAGCCTGCTCTGGAGGTGAGATGGAAATAGCTGCCCACTTTTGGCCAGGAATCACAAGGCTCGAGGAGCTCAGAGGCTGAACGCGGCGATGGCGCGGGCGCCGACGCCTGAGGTGCTGGCAGAGCCCAGCTCTCACCAATCCCATGGCCTGGAAAAGGTAACTTCCCTTAATTTTAGAATCACTCAAGGTCCAAGCCCATCCAGATCTTCTGAATGAGAAATGGGGGAGCCAAGTCAGAGCGAAGCTGACAGTTCCACAGCTCCAAAATCAGCGAGCACGAGGTTGTCACAAAAGCGCCTACGAGATCTGCCCTCCCTGCCAGCACCACTCCCCAGCCCCTGCCCTTCCCGGGAGCATCCTCAGCCCTTGGGAAAGCTTGTCCTGCTTGGCCAAGCACCATCCTGCTGCCAAACAGTCCCTGTGGTGCACAGAGTGCCTCAGCAGCAGGGGACTCTGATCCTCAGGTGGCTGAGGGCACGCGCCCCTCGTCTGACACAGCCAGAGCTGCAGACGTGCCTGAGGGACACCCAGACTCCCCCACGGGCTTTTACTTGCAAGGTGAGGTGCCAGACGAGCCCTTGGGGAGCTCTGAGGAACTGGAGGGGTTTGTAAGGGCTGCTCTAAGAATATTGTAATCACGCGGTAATTATGGCGCATCTCAAATCAACCAGGCAAATTGCAGCGTTATTATTACGGCTGTCACCAACCTCGCCTGGCAGAGATCAGGCCGTGCCCTGCCCGAGGAGGCAGCAGGGTTAGGGAACATCCAGCACAGCCCCACCAACACTCCCTTCAGGCCTGCCCAACCCACAGCCAACCTGGCAGCTTCCTCCTTCCTAGGACCACCTCTGTACTTTGCTCAGCTGCACCTCAAGGTACCACACTTGATTAGTCAGGTTGATTTTACCTTTTTTTTTTTTTTTTTTAATTAAAGAACTGTCTTCAAGCACAAGAGCAGCCCTTGTGATTTGATTGGAACTGTCAGTCTTTCAAATGTCATTCCTACAGATGACTAATCTTTAAAAACATGAGTTACTAAACTCATTGACTCAGTTGATAATGAGCCAGAGCAGAAATGATGGGTGAGACAGAGAGGGAGGAACCAGATCTGCCTGCACTCTGAAGGTGCTGCATGGGGCCACCGTGCAGCTCGAGGGACTGGGGCTTCCTGGGAAATGCCAAGTGCAGGCTGTGGAAATGGGGATGTGGCACATCGTGAGGACATCCGGACCCTCCTGGTCCTCCCAGTCGCTGTCAGGTTGACAAAAAAGAGGATTTTCTGTCTCAGTCTCTCTGAGTGTGCTGGTTCTCAGGGCTTCCCTCTGCCTCCAGCACGGGCTGCCTTTGGAACAGGTTTCCCTGGACTCCCTCATCCTCAGTTTTCCCATATCCACCCAGTGCAGCACAGCTTTGGGGAGCGCCCCAAGCTTTACGAGCTGAAAGTGCCCCACAGCAGGAGCAGCAGAGAGGGACACGTGCTGATCCCATCCCAAATGTGGATTCTTCCCTGCTCCTCAGGCCCTGCCCCCAGCCTGGGGTCCCGGCACTGCAGAGCTCCTGCTCTGCTCTGTACCAGGATAACTCAGGCTCTCAGTGAGTTATGAACTCCTGCAGCCTCTTGCCTTTAGAGCCTTGTGGAACAAGGCAGCAAGGGCTGCCAGGCAGGGCAGGGTGCTGGCAGCATTAGCAAAGGGCAAACGGGAGAAGGAAGGAGGTGCAGGTGTGGGGCGACAGCTCCAGGGGATTGCAACAAATCCTCTGCCACCAGCGGCTCCGCAGCTGCCAGATTTCCCAGAGCCAAGGGACAGCGGCAGGGACGGAGCTCAGGTCCCCCTGCTCCCCTTCCACAGTGTCCTGCAAGTGCAAAACCCCACAACAACAACAGATTTATGGTGCTCAACGTTTCCCTGAGCCCGGCACCTGACCGTAATTCCTGCATCCTCTCAGTGCCACGGCCAGTTACTCCTCCACACAGGGCAGAAATTGGCAGCTCCCCCTCCTCCCCTCCTTGGGCTTTATTTATAGAAAGGCACCTTTTATCCTCATTTTTCCTCTTTTCCTGAGGCCAGCCTGCCAGGCTGGAGGCAGAGACAGAATCTACACCTCCAGGATCCAGCCAGAGCCCCGTGCTGCCAGGGGATTCGTCTCGGAGTGGTTTGATTCAGCCGTGCCTGCCAGGCCCCTTCTCAGTGCTGCTCTCTGAACTCTGGCTGCTGGCACTTGGGAGAATTTCAGAGCTAAAGGAACTCAAAACTGAGAGTAACTAACTCCGAGGGGGATGAGCCTTCAAATGGGCCACCCAAGAGTGAGCTGAGCTCTCACCACGCTGCCTCCCAGGCTCAGACAGAGCTGTCCTTTACCACGCAGGTTCCAACCCAGCTTTTTCACACTCCCCATTTTAGCGCACGCAATTTTTTCCCCACTAAAAATCATGCCAGGAACGATGCTCCTCGACCTGACAAACAGAAGCAAACCCTTCCAGAGCCTCGCAGAAGGCCATTCCAGGAGCTGCACGCCCTGGGAAGATGAATATGTCCGAGTCATGCCTGGTGAGTGTGCCACTATTATAAGAAAGACACTGGAAGAATTATTCATCAGCAGTGACTTCTGTGGCTCTAATCTCCATAACCAGCTGCCGTTCATCCAAGTGGATCACGGCCCGTCTCAGTAAACCCCTGGCTGTCCCTGCAAGCCCACATCACACGGCCACAGCAGCCTCTCCTGGAGCTCTGCATCCCTGCAGCCTCCGCGGGAGCTGGGGATGGCAGGAGGGAATATTCCTGCATCTCCAGGGCTGTAGGGAGCAGGCAGACAGAGAGTGCCATAAACCGGCTGGCAGCCTTTCAAGGGTGGCAGGCTGGTGCCAGATTATCCTTCTCTCTCTCCCAAATTAGAAGCAGAACGTGCCACTAGGAAGTCAGGTGAAGGCTGTCTCTCAAGGAAGAGGGAGGCTGCCTCTCAGAGCATCCTGCTGATCCGAGCACAGCCAGTGCCTCCCAAAAACCCCCACAGCTCTCAGGTCTGGCCTCTGCGCTGTCCCAAACCTGCCCTGGCAGGCACGTCCTGGGTTGCTGACCTGCAGCATAAACTGTGCTGGGATTTAATCACAGCGCCTGTGATTTAAACACGGTTCTCCTGCCATGGACACAGCCACGGGAAGCCCCTCTTGGAGGCAGAGAAATGGCACCATTACAAATATTCACCTTCACCAGCCGCAGAGCCTGAGCAGGGCAGCGCTGTATTGCACTAATATAGAATATATTTTTATATAAACATATACTTATTTACTCCTGCTGACTGTCGGACGCACAAGACGACCAGCCAGGCCCCCTCTGTGCCTCAGTCACACACATTTACATCCAAACATCACCTCTGCCAGTGTTCCAGCCCCCAGCCAGCTCCCAGGTCAGCCCAGGACTGCCTCACTCCCTGTGTCTCCCTCTCTCCCTCCTCCAGACACCCAGCCCCCTCGCAGCTCTGCCTCTCAGCAACCATCACGTGCATCTATTATTCAGGAGAAATATCAAGTTATTCATGAGCCGAAATAGGCTCCAGGTACTGCACCCAGCCTGACAAAATCCCTGCTCTGTTCCCAGCCTGGACTCAAGGAGAGCAGATCTGCCCTGGCTTGGATCCCTCCCGAGGGATCTGTGGCTTTGCTCTGTGAGGTTCAGGAGCAGCAGCCCTGCCAGCCTCTCCCTCATCGTCTGCCTCGTGTACCACCTCGGTAATGGCCACAGCTCAGGGTCCCTCACCTCCTGCACATCCACCAACTCCAGCCCTTCCCTCGGGCTGGAGTTACAGCTCCCCACAAGCACAGGGTAATGGCCACAGCTCAAGGGCACAGGCAGGGCAAGGAGGGCACGGGCAGGGCCCTGGTGCCCACAGCAGCACAGTGACTTCAGTCACAGAGCAGGGAGCCCTCCGGGCACAGCTCCACACGCCAGCTCCCGCTTCCCTCCTTCCACCCAGCCTGAATCCAGATGTGGTGGGGAGCCCTTAATCCAGTTAATCCCTGCGCTGGGTTGGACCACGGCCCCTGCGCCCAGTGAAACACCGTGAGTGATTTCTCTCTGCATTGCCCCTCATCCACACACGCAGAAAATCCTTCCAGGAGCGCTGCTCCCGGGCTGATGACACAGCCTGGGCGGGAGAGGAGGAGCAGGATGGAACGTGCAGGCTCCGTGTGGGTCTGGTTGCACCGTGAGCACCCACAGCCCTCCTGAAAACGAGCAAAACCCAGTGCAGACCACAGAAACAGCCCCAAATCCTGCACTGGAGCACCGCAAAATGCTGCAGCACTCTGATGCGCTTCTGTTGTGCAAGGAAGGGCTGAAGGCCGCGGGGAAGTGCTTCCACAGGGCTAATTCCTACCACAGGACTAATTCCTACCACAGGGTGGCCTTTCTTTTATGGACGGGTGAGGCTGACAGGAGCTGAAGCTGCAGAAAGCTCACTCGGATGCACTGGTCCCAGCACAGTTCCAGGTTTACTTTCTGAGTCACAGTCTCTGGGATTCAGATGGAAAAACCGTAAGAGATCACCCAGCCCGTGGGGCCAGAGCAGTGTCACTCCCCAGCCTTGGCTTTTGCTCATTCCCTAAAAAGCAGGACTCCCCCAAGGACTTTTCCCAGTCAGAGCAGTCCTGGCCCTCACAGCGCCACCTCTGTGAAGAGAAATTCCGTGGGACACGTTTCTTCTTTAGCTGTAGGAGCTGCTGAGCAGATGGCAAACACAAAGAGTGAAATCCGAGGAGCTCAGCCAGAACTCCAAGGTGGAATTCCACAGCCAGGTCCGAGGGGAGGTGACCCAGGCACCCACACACGCTCCGGCAGCCCCACTCCCTCACAGCAGCACACAGCAGCATCTCAGCCCTTGCTTGTGCCACCAGGACTAGAGTTTGGACTACGCAAACTCCAGCTTACCCCAAGTGAGATCCCTGTCCCCCTGACGGCGACAGGAGTGACGCTTTCTATTCACTGAGAGCCAGAGCGGGCCCCAAATCACGCTGGCTTTATGTTATGATAATGCTGGAAGTATTATAAATGCTCTGTGTGCCAGACAAATCCTGGAGCAGGCTTCCAAATCCCCTCAAAATCCCCTCTTGCGTCTCTACATTCATCCATTCATGAAATCCAGAGCAGAGCCTCAGCATCCGTCCTTCTGCTCCGAGGCTCTTTCCAGCTGAATGGAAGGTGAGGCAGGCTCGAGCTGTTTCTCCTGGATTAGCCTTTTTTTTTTGCCTTTCAGGTGCCAAATCTGCAGAGGAACCTGCAGGGCATTTAGGAATGATGTCCAGCAAGGCAGCTGAGACAAATCCCAAGGCCTTTCTCCTGTCAGAGAGTGAATTTTGCCTCATTCTCCTGCTTCCTGCAGGGCCATAGGAGCAGGGAGGTGCGCACAGCAGAGCTCGCTGTCTTTATTCCATTTGCAAACAACAGGGAGAGTTTATTTGGTCTATTTTAGGGGAATTCCTGTAGGTCAGATGAGCTGCACCCTGGAAATTCCTATTATTTTTTTACAGCTGAGCCTACACCCCAATTTGCAGAACATTAAAGCAAAGGGTTCCCCACCTTTTGGGGGTGAGCAGACTTCTCCCTCCGAGCCACGGCTTTCAGTTCCCTCTCCGCTGCTCCTACAGAAGAGCACAAAAATCCCCATACAGAAGCTTAGCTCTTGTCCTGGCTTTAGGAAAACAGCTCAGATCCAGGCAGGAGGGGGATCTCGAGCATTTCCTATTTATTGTGCTGTCACAGCCAGGCATATCGCGTTGTGCTGCCCATGGCTCACGGGGAGAGCAGAGCTGGAGGGATTTCTGAGGCACCGCTGCAGCTGGGAAATTGCTTCAAGGCTCTGTGGTACCCGGGCAGGGCAGGGACAGTGAGAACAACTGCACAGAGCTGCGCAGGGGCAAGGAACTCAGTGCCAGGATGGATAAAATGGGTGTGGAAGTGTGCTCCCAGGTGTTTTACTGCCCGGGAGTCACTTCCTGAGCCTGCCAACAAGCACAGTCCTTTGGGAAGTGTCACTTGGTGCAACCAACACACTCACAGAGGGAGAGGGACGAGAGCAGGAGGAAGGCTAAACTGGCTAAATCTTTGGGACAGAGCCCTGAGAGAGCAGGATCTGCTGCCCAGCACTGTGAATGCTTTGCCCTCTCTCTCATTCCCTGGGGACGTGGAGCTCCCGTTGAAAGTGGAGGAGGATATATTCCACAGTGACCAACGCACCGTGGCACTGACAGCCCGTGGGGGTGTCCTCGTGTGTCCGTCAGGAGACGGAGATTAATTGTGGGCCACGCCCCGTGGTCTCCGCTCAGCAAAGCCCTCATCAGCTCCTGGAGGTGAATCCAGCCCTGATGCCAACTTGCCAACCCAAACACGAAGAGTCAGGGAATGCGGGGGCAAAAGGGAGAGCCCGTCCTCACCCTTCAGCCCTCGCGCTTGGCACAGGGCACTTCTCCTGCCACCACAGGAGCAAACACGGGCGGGTGACTGATTCAGGATCTCCGCTCGTGTCCTTTCCACATGAAAAGACAACAGTTACAGAGAACAAGGACCCACGGACCAGCCACTGCAGAGGCACCTCCCAGTGACATTGATTCCGAAAGCTTTGCCTTGGGGTGGGTTGAAGCCACACCAAATGCTCCTCCAGCCAAGCACAGCTCACAGCTGCAGCCCGCCTAACTTTTCAAGGCACGAAATGAAGGCCTGCAGGAAAAGTGGAGGGTGAGAAAGCCACAGAGGGCACGGCCGCAGAGGAAGATGCTGACCAAGGCTTGCTGCATCCCCAGAAGTCAGGGATTTGCTGAAAAGCAGTCCTGGGATCCGGGCAGCCTCTGGCACTGCTCGTCCCTGCCAGAGAAAATGCGCAGAGGTGCAAGACAGGGCCATATCCTGTCCCCCTCTGGATTCAGATCCGCCCACTGGGTTTTGCTTGAAGAACTAAAAATTGCTTTTTTGCACAACTTTTTTTTGAGCCAGTAGAAATAGAACAAGGGCAAGAGAGAGCAAACTCGTCTCGAAAGGCAAGTCTGCAAAAACCACTGAAAAATGAAATGCAACATTTGCCCCGGTGTCCCTTAAAAGGCAGCTCTTGTCATTTCCCAAGGCTTCTGCTGCGGCAACAGGAGGGGCTGGAAGAGATTAAAGGGGTGGTTTTGGGTTCAGAAAGCATTATTCTGACAGGGAACAGCCAGCTTTGGCCACGGGGAGAGCGTGTGCTCACACTTTGGTCCTGGAAGGTTTCTTGGTGAGCTCGGGCCAGATCTCCCAGAGGGCTGCCAGGAGGATGCAGCAGGGCTGAGGATGCAAAACCCAGCCAGCCCTGCACTCCGGGGGCACTCACAGCTCTCCTGGCCTCAGGAGGTGCGGAAAGGCAGAGAAACCCCGGAAGGATGCACCACAACACTTCAGCTCCAGGCAGGGAAGAGCAAATCCAGCACCCCTGAGCTCAGCTGGGCTCTGTAGGCGCTGCCCTGACGAGGACAAAGGCACAGAGTCGCTGGCCCTGGTGGCACTGTGTCAGCTGCGACACGGACAGGGGCACCCCTGCCAGGGCTGGGGCACCTCGTGCTCACTCTCCACTCCGAGCCACCTCGATGGGGCAGGAAACTTTGGGAAGCCAGGTGGGAAAGCTCTCCCCCTGTCCCTCCTTGCGCTGAGGGAGAGCCTTATGGAGACCCTCTGGCTTTTTTGTCCCAGAGAATCAAAACATGAGGCTTGTGTCCCCCGTTCTGCACCCCGCTGGGTCGGCCTGGCTGGGGGAGCCAGCCCCCACTGAAGCTGTCAGGGCATTGCTGGCATTCCCACTGGAGAATCCAACAGTTTCCCCAGGAATGCCTATGGAGGGGTGCAGGGAGGGATTTGTAACCCAGCTGCATGGAACGGGAATGTGCTCAGAGCCAACATCACTGATTGCACGTTTCTTCCTCTGCCTTCCCTGCACCCATAAATATTCAAACAGGAAAATAAAAGTATTGATCAGCTGCCTTCCCATTATAGCAACACCCACTGTCCTGCTGGCTTTGGCCACTGCAAAGCCTTCACCACAGAATTAACCCTCCTGGGAGAAACAGTCTTTCTAATTATTCAATTCCTTCACCAGAACGTCTTCTACATTCCTCAGTGCCTGGAGGCTGGCACGGAAACCAGAGTTTGGTGTTTCACACAGAAAGAAGATATGTTCCCCATCTTTTCCCCAGTGCCTCCATTTTCCTTTCTGCACCTTTTCAGCCCCATCCCTGCCAGGTGATCCAGGCAATCCCAGCGCCTGTAACCTTCCAGCCAAATCCTGGTGAACCCATTCACTGAGGAGGATGTGTGGGGGCACCAACAATCCAGACGAGTGTGTGCAGACCTGTGCAGGAGACTCCAGAGTCTCTGCCGGTGCCTCACACTGGGCCACAAACTCCCTGAATGTTCATCCAGGCTCTCACAGCGGCTGGTGGCACTCTGGGGCTCAGCATTTCCTGCACTGTGTGCACACACGTGGGGACTTCTGGGACACGTCATTATTTAAGCAATCAAAGCAAACGCTTCCTAACCCCGTGCCAAGAGCCATCAAGAAGCCCCTGAAGGCACGGGGAGGAGGGGGATGTGGCAGACAGCACCGAGCAAATGGATGTTGCAGCAGCGAGATCCTGCCCAAGGCAGTGCGGGATGGCCAGGCAAGACCTCTGCTGGCTGGGAGTGACTGGGTAGGGGCTCCACAGCTGTAAACGTGGGGCTCTCCTCCGTGCTTCCCCAAACATCTGGGCTCAGACACCTCCCAACACTGTTTGAAGTTGTGCCTTCTGCTCCGACTGAGAGAAATTCAGTTTCGCAGTCAGAGACCCAGGAACTGAGTCAGAGAGAGGCCCAGCAGGGAGAGGAAAGCATCATTTGTGGGCAGCTTCATTGATCGCCACTGACTTTCTCCCTCACAATCACTATTTTCCATCCCCTCCCACACCCACTCCAGAACACAACACGGAGATGCCTCCTCAGATGGCAAAGCCTTGCTCAGCCATCTCCTGTTCCCCCAAAAGACAGCGCTTGGGAAGCTTTTCCCTCCAGGCAGCCTCAAAGTTGGCTCTCAGCACTGCTGGCACGAATGAAAGGGATTTCAGTTCCCCCTCCTCCTGAATCCCATCCCTTTCTGTTGCGAAGAACAGGCAGAGGATGACCAAGGGAAGAGAAAAGCAACTCTGCGTCGCCTCTCACCTCCCTCCCCTAATTCTGCACGGATGCACAGAGGGGTGCAGGGCCACTGGGGCCTCCGAGAGCCCGAGGGGAGCCCCGGGGCAGGTGCAGGGCTGGGAGGGCGATGCTGGGAGCTCCTGGAGGGGAGACACGGGCGGATCTCCCACAGCCCCGGCAGCGTTCCCCAGGGAAAGCAGCTCGGTGTCCTCAGGCAAAGGGGGGGCAAAGTGATCTCCAGCACTGCAGCCCCCGGGACCCGCTCCGCGTCCTTTAAATACGCCGGGAGGGGGAGGAAAAATCGCTCGGAGTCTCTCCTGCTTCCTCCCGTTCCCTGCCCGCTGCATCCACACATCCACACACCCTGTGCATAAAGGATCTGTGTCCTGCTCGGCTCAGCCATGCAGCGCCTGCGAGAGGAGGCAAGAGTTACCTTATTCCCGCAGCCGGAGCCGCCTTCTCTCTCCATCGTGGCCGGGAAGCTGCTCCCATTCATGCTTTAATCCCTGGGAACAGAGGCACGATTCAAAGCGGCTCTTCGCCCATCCGAGCGGGCTCCCCCAGCAACCTCCGCCTCCTTCTCTCCTCCCTTTTTTCCTCGTTTGTTGCGTCCGGCTTTGTGGTGGAGGTTTTTTTTTTTAATGTTTTCTTTCTTAATCCAGGCAGCAACCACGACGCTCCTTCATCGCATCCCTGCCTGTGTTTCACTCGCAAAGAAACAGCCTCGGGGAGCTCCTCGCTCCTGCTTTGCCTCCGTGGAGCTCCGGCTCGCAGGTCTGTCTTCTGCAGCGCGGTGTTCGGGGAAAGAAAGAGAGGGAGAGAGGGAGGGGGCGAGCAAAGGGGGAGGAGGAGGAGGAAGAGGAGGAGGAGGAGGAGGCCAGCGGGATGCAGGAGGAAGGAGCCAGAGCGTGGCTGCTTTGTATCCAGAGCAGCGCCGACAGCCTCCCCCTGCCAGAGGAGGACCTGCGCTGCTAATGGTCTGTACCAATTTATCCCGCTCCGGCAGGGGCACCTCGCCCTGCGACAGGAGGAAAAGCCAGGCAAGGCTCCCAGATGGCCCCTCAAGGAATTGGTTCCTGCTCTCCCCGCTCTCCGCGGCANCGGAGGGAGCGGTGACCATGTGCTGGGTGCGAGGCGAGGCTCCCCTGCAGCCCCCAGGGCGGCAGGCAGAGCTCGGCTCCGCTTTCAGCCCTTCAGAGGAGCACCCTCCGCCCCTCTCTGCCCGTGCCAGGGCTGATGGCTCCCAGCTGAGCCCACCCGGGCTGTGGGAGCAGTGGGCAATGCTCCTTACATCTCATCCCACTCCCTTTCCTTGCAGCACCAGCCTCCCCGTGGCCCCACTCCGCCATCCCCACCCAAGCACCCAGATATCCCCATGTCCATCCTAGGGGCTGACCAAGGGTCCTGGCACCGGGCAAAGGGCAGCAGGAGTGATTTCGCTTGGGAAGGAGGCTCTGGGTGTGACTAGAGCTACCCCTAAGCCGTGACATCTGCAGCCAGCCCAGCAGGCACACAGGAGCCTTGTGTGCCCTCTGGCCATGCACAGCACCACGGGGATGCTCCCTTCCTCCTTAGGGACCACTCGGAGCAGGCAGGGCTTGTGGGGGCAGGGAGAGAAAAGGTCTTATCTCCTGATACTGCCCTTTGGTAGCTGACCCAGCAGGGCTGACTCATGCTCAGCATTCTCCCAGCTGGCTGAGCAGTGACTGTGTCTCCGAGTGCCAGGTGCACAGCTGGGCAGTTTAACCCGAGCCTAAAGTCACCGCTGAGCTTGGAGGTGAGGCACCTTTCCCCTGTCCTGAGCTGCTTCCAACCACATCAATCCTCTCCAAGTGCCACCATCTCTCCCTGCTCCACAGCAGACGTGCACAGTTCCACAGGTACTCCCCTGCTGTTCCCTCTCTGTAGGGTTACAGTGCCATGGAAACCTGTAGGTATAGACAGAGTTACTTATGCTTTGCCTAAAAAGGAAGAACAAAGTAAAAACACAACATTCCAGGGACTGGGGAAAGTACGCAGGGATCTGAGACCCACAGCGTGGAGAAATCTCAGTGATTTCACCAGGGATTCCCACTGTTTTCACTGGACATTTTGGTTTAGAACCTGCAGCATTCAGACCCCAGTTTTCACTTGTGCATCTCCAGAGGACGCAGAGATTTCAGCTGCGAAGTTTGGAAATCCAAACCTTACCCACAAACGATCAGCCGTCGAGGCCCACTGACAAATCCCAGCTGCATCACCCCGGGGTTCCCACACCCCTTCCTCCTGAGGTGGGGCGAGCTGCAGGACTCCACACCACTGCCTCAGGTGGAAGTGAGCTTTGCTGAGCCTGGCAGAGCCTGTGCTGGACAAAGCAGGGAGATGATGCCTCCAAGCTGTGCTGAAGCACTATCCACGGTGATGCTGGGAGGAAGGAGCTTTAAAACAGCCTCTCCCTGCAAGCTGCACCTCCTCTGTGGAAGAACAGGATGAACAAGGGCTGCCAGCCCAGAGTCCTTCATGCACAGCCAGGCAGCTCCTGCTCAGCCACCTCCTCTGCAAAACACGGCAGCTCCTGCAATCAAAGGGAACGTGGCCTTTTTTTGTCCTTGGTCTCATTTTCTGCGAGGTACCTAGGGAGAGATCAGCTCCAAAGACTCCTTGCCTGGGAATTTTGTGCCAGCTCAGCTAGTACTAAGGGTTTCACTGAGCTCTATGTCTATTAAAAATGCATAATGTCCACTTATATCAAAAGGGTGGATTCAGACCCAGAGCTTTTCCAGCGTGTCCCAGGCTGCCCGCTGTTATGGCATGCTGGAGATGGAGAGGAAGGATCTGTCCCTTGAGGCCCATATCAGAATAAGGAGAGGGCACACTCACTGAATATTTCAGGGCTGGGCGTGACAGGGGGAAAAAAAAATGAGAAGAGACATAAAAATGCTCCTGCCACAAAACCTAAACATATAAAAATTCAGGGGGGAGGGGAAGGAGATGTGCTACACCTGAGATTTGTAATCATGGGTGAGCAGTAACATTTGAGGCTGAGCCCTGCATCAGTGTCTCTGAAGACTCACAAAGGTGGAAAGCATTGGGAAAAGTATCAAGGAAGCTCAGGAGGGACACAGAGACACGCACAGAGGCATTGCTCCATCCCTGTGGACGAAAATTACAGTGTGACGCACCCAGAGCTGCTTTTTGTGATCAGAGCAGCAGAACAACCGTGCAAACACCCTGCTCTGACATTTCCCAAGGTTGTCCCCTTGAACCTTCACATATCCACTTGTCTGCACGCTGGATGGGGGTGCGCCACACTCCCCAGGGCCAAATTCCAGCGGAGGGCCAGCAAGAGGGGGGTGGGAGGAGAGGCTCAGCCAGTCCTCCCGCAGGATCCTGGGGTAAAAGGGGGAGATGTGCTCTTGGCTGGATCCAGGGAGCTTCGCCGAGGATGCGGATCTGGAAGAGGCAGCATCGCTGTTGACAGCAGTGTGTATAAACAGAGCAGCATTTCCCTGCTCCCTCCCCCTTCTTATTATAGCACAAAACACCCCGAGTAAAATACATACACACAACAATCCACTATAAAAGGAAAACAAAGCCCGGAGCGTGAGCGCGCACACGCAAACACAGAGACTCTGCTGGGGAATACACCATAGATACAATACCTTAAATGTCTTTTTTTTAAATATTAATGTCGTGCTTCTGGCTAGGTTTATGTAAGGTTTGTTACCACAGGGCTGGAGGCACATGGAAACCTAAAGGAGATGCTCCCAGCCCCACACCCTGTGCCTGCCCCACCACCCCTGGGATCGCTCCTTGACCCAGCTCTGTCTCGCCCTTCCCGACTCCACAGCCAGGCAGCAGCAGAGCCGGGGCAGACACACTCCCTCCAGGCTTTTTTCCTGTGAGGAGGCAGAGCTGCAGCTCCCTTTTCTCCTCTCCCCCGTGTTTGCCATCTGGCAGTGCCGGGAGCATCCGTGCTTGGAGCCGCGCCGCAGCCGGGCACGAACAGGAGAGGTGCCTCTCTCCAGGTGAGCAACCAGCTCATTAGCCGAGGCTGTGAGGGGCAAAGGGAACAGCACGAGGGCAAATCCTCAGTAAATAGCAGGTTATGTTTCAGCAGAGCACGCACAAACACGGTGCTGGGCTGCCGGCAGCAGCTGGAGAGATCCCCGTGTCCATCTAACCTGGCTGTCGGCCTCTGCTGCTGCCCCGGCCACAGCTTCACGCCCCCAGCAGCACTGCCTCGTTTTCCTGCCTGAACACGGGAATCGCCTCCCCTCAGAGAGTTCCCCCAGGTTGCCATCACCTTGTGGTGCCAGGCTGGAGGTACAACTGCCTGCAGAAATGGGGAGAGGAGTGGGATGGGCCAGGTGCTGAAACGCCAGGCCTGAGCTCCTTAGACCCACCCAGGGGCAACCTCACTCCATGGTCCCACTCACCTGGGCATGCAGGTGAGAGGGGCCAGAGGCTGTGGGAGAGGCTATGGAGGAGAAAAATGTCAAAGTCTGGTCACTTTGCCAAACTAACACCATTCCACTTCTTCCCACAGTGGCTGTGGCTGCTCATACCCAGAAACCAAACTGACAAATTGTGTTCACCCTCCATGCAGCCAAACCCCCCACCCGCTGTTTATGGTGCTCCCTTCAATCACCCCAAACCATCTCACTCTCTAGAATGGATCCTTGCTCCTCCTTTGGTTGTCATTTGCACACTGGGTAAAAACATCCCCCAACAAGCACCTGCTGTCCTGGCTGTTACTCACCAAGGGCCACACACCAACGGGATTTCCTTCCCACCTCGAAGACGGGGAGACACTTTCTTCCCTGGCAGCTGGGAGGAGCTGTCCACCCCTCCAGGGCTCTGGAAGTGGATGGAGGATGTTTATGTTCTCTGATCTGTGGGTGCAGCCCTCAGGATGCTTCGCAGCATGTGCACAACACATTTAGGAGCAGGTCAGAGGCAGAGGAGACCAGAGGAGCCGTGGTGCTGCAGCAGCAGGTGGTGCTCTCCCCTTCAATTGAGCCCCAGCCTGGCGTTTTTCCACCGGGATTTCCTCCAGTACAGACACCTCAGCCTAACGCGAGCCCCTTCTTCTCTGCCCTGCTGAGAGACCGAGCCTGCATCAGCCCAGAGCCCGGGAGATGAGAGCTTTGCATGGAGCTCCCCATGGACAGCGGTGCTCCTTAACCTCCCAGAAGAAACTCTTCCTGGGCTAAAGACCCACCTCGGGTGAGCTGCACTCAGGGGAACATCCAGGAGGAAGTGGTTTAACACATTGCTGGGAGCTGGCAGGAGTGCTTCGATAACCCCCAGACTCCTTGTCCAGCTCCAGCCTTTCCCTGATCGTTATCCTGGCCGGGATCCAAGGCAGAGATTGCTCCGAGATCAGAAGGGCGCAGACGCAGCTAAATCCTACATCCAAACCATCCTCTGAGGGGCTTTAATTTATTGGGAAGCCCCCTGTCAGCAAGCAAACACCAGCAGCTCCCTCCACGTTGCTTTGTGCTTAAGCTGCATTTCCAAACCCTCCTCGCAACCCTCACACAGGTCAGGAACTCTTGGCTTTGCTGGAAGCCACAGCTTGGGGAGGGAGGAGAGGAAGCCAACTCATGCACACACTGCTGGAATGATTGCTGGGTCTCTGGGGGTGCTGAGACAACCCCAAATGGGGACTTCAGGATGACAAAAGTCGCAGACCCTTTGTTTTTAGGGGTCAGGAAGCTCTGCAGCCAGTCCAAGCCTGCATCTCTGTCTGCCTCAGCACTCCAGCTGTGCTGTTGGCACATCCTCTGCCCCATTTCCTGCTCTGCTGTCCCCACATTTCCCACCACTGCCTCTTCAGCCAGTTTTGGCTCTTACTGAGAGAGAACCCTCTTCAAGAGCAGCTTGTGACACTCTGGGATTGCAACACAATGAACTGATAAAGCGAGACATAGAAGCGCATAAATAATCATAATATCTCACATCCCAAGATCACACAAGCAATTTAGATTCTTTTTTCGTGTCCCGTTTATAAATATTCATTTCAGAGATGTTTTAAACCAACAGAGCCTGATACAGAATTGCTCCAAAAGCTCCAGCCTGGCGTTCCCAGGCAGTGTGGAGAAACTGCACCTCCTTGCAGCCTCACCTCATCCTGGCGGGGTGAGCACAGCCCTACAAATATCCCCGGACCATGAGGGCACAGCAGAACAGAACCAGCAGCAAATACCTCAGCAGCTCCTGTGGCAGCTGTGTCCCTGCTATGTCCCCATTCCCTGCCATTAACCTCCAGCTCCAAACTGTTATGTGACAGCACGGGAATCACGTCACCTTGTCTGGGTTTACCTGGCTGCCACTAAACACAATCACTGGGATATATAAAAAAACCTGTTGTGTTCATGCCTGGAAAAGAAAAATCAGTATGCAAACAGCAATAAATCCTCTGATGTGCACATTTATGTTTTTATCATGTGGTTAATCAGGAAGGAGTATGTTCAGTTTAGATACAGCTCCACACTTTGCCTCTCTAATCCGAATCCCAGAAGGGCCTTATAAAACCATAATCTGCAATGCAAAATTGCAAAGCATATGGGAGTGTCTATAGATTTTCCAAATCACCTGTGCCCTAATTTAATATGAATAACAATTAGTTTACTCTTATCAGTTAATTGTGCCCCTTGTGGATTCAGCAACACTGCATCTCGTCACCAAACGCCTTTGTCTGAACAAACTTTAATTACACTGCCTCTCGCCCAGCCCCGCTCGCAGCTTCGGCAACAAAGGTGAAATTGCTGCTAAACAAAAATCCCTCCACCAGTGACAACGAGGAGGGAGCCAGCGGGCTGCTTGTGGAGAGAAGCAAACAGAGCAGCCCGGGTTTAATAGCAGGGAGTGTAACTCCAGCTCCTCAAGAGCATCTGACATCCCACAGCATCCCAGAGGAGCATCACGAGGAGATTCTGCAGCCCCAGACAGCTCTGACAGCTCTCCTTCCCTATCTCCACTCCAAGCTGTGCCTCCCAGCCCTGGGCACCACCAGCAGAAGGTTGGAGAAAGGCTTCATTCACCTCGGCTGCTGTGATTAGCAGAAGATTGAGAGCCCAGGCACCGGGGTCCTATTTCCAGCTCTGCCGCGGATCCGAACGCCAGGCACTTAAATCCGAGCCTGCTTCCTCACCCCCTTCAGCCTTGTCATTGACGAAGGTGATGGGCTGTGCACACACCCACTCGCCCAGCACGGAGGGATCAATCCTGCCCTGAAAACACCGGTACTGCCCCCAGAAGTGTTGCAACATTTACCTTTGGCACGGGAAACGCGTTTTCTTTTCGAGGCGCAGAATTCCCCCTTGTGAATCATACAACAACAAAAAAAGAGCAGATTGAGGACGACTGTTTCTACTTCCATTTCAAACACTGCAGGGTTTTGCACACACACAGGCCTTCAATCTCAGTTACACCATCACCTTGGCAGCAAAATGTTGCCTTCTCACAGCAGAGGATGCAGGCTACAAACCCCTTGGCAGAGCTGAAGGAACAAGCCTGCAGCGCGGCAGATAAAGCCTGTGGTGTGAGGAATGCTCCCATCCCTCTCCATTCAGCCCAGGAATGCTCCCATCCCTCTCCATTCAGCCCAGGAATGAGATGCTGAAGCCACGGAGGATGTGCACCTTCCCCTCCTTGCTGGAGGAGGCTCCAGCATCCTGCTGCTGCTCCCTCTCCCCGCAGGACTGCTGGCACCGCCAGGGCTCGGCGCAAATTCTCGCTGCTCCTCCACAGCACAAAGTCCTGCAGATTTCTGCCTCACAGCCTTCAGAGCAGGTGTAAAAGGAGGATTCCCCATAATCTGTGCTGATCCCTGCTCCTGCCCAGCCCTGAGTGCAGATGAGAAGGACACTCACCCTGCTCACCCAGCGAATTCATCACCTGCCACATCAAATATGCTCCTCACCTTTCTGCTGCCTGACCTCTGCTCCTCTCTGAAACAGGGTATCTCCACCCTTACCGAGGAATAAGCTGCTGTGAATACTTAATTGCTTTTATTACACTCCTGTAATTGTTATCATGACTTTTCTATGGACTGTTTTGATGTGCCTCTCACCAGGTCATTATTTCTGAGCCATAGGCTCCAGCAGAACAGAAACATTAATCTGCTACTGACAGCGGATCCAAAGCTCGTGGTGTTTGATCTCTCCTGGTGACAAAAGGAGGCCACAAGCCAGGCCAGCTCTGGCATTCTGGCAGTGCCATGAAATCCCTGATTTTTCCCAATGGTTCCTCCCACCTCTCTTGTTGATCCCCTCATCAGCTTAGCAAGCAGCAAAGCAAAAGCAACCACAATTACAAATTTTAAATACGGCCAAGAGCAACCAGAGCGGAGTGAGCGGGGAGTCCAAGCTGCAGTGGCCAGGATAATTCCGCAGGCAGCATTAGCTGCTTCAGCAACAGAGTGAGTCACTCCCCCAGCTAATTCCCAGCTAAAGAGAAAAATCAGGCTTTGATTCTCCGTGGAGGTACGAGCAACAACACCTTTGCAGTTCTCATTTCTGCTCTGAGCCATCCCACACTGCACGATGCCAAACACACGAGGCACCAGGCAGGACGAGCTGGCAAGAGAGACCAGGGGCTGTCTTTTGACCATCTCATTCTTCTCAGAACAAAACCATGGCCTGAGCAGGGTTGCTTTGGCTGAAGAAGCCAGAAATATAAACCCAACAAAAGCTCATCCTGCAGACCTGCCAGCTTTGGCAGTGCTCATGCAGGGCTGACAGCCTCACCCTGTAAATAAATTGTTCCTGGTGAAAGCAGAGGAGCCATCTCATCCATCTCAGGTGCTGCAAATCCACTGCTGGCCTTTCTGAGAGACTGCACTATATTAAGAGAGCTGTTTAAATGGCTACCAGCTCACCAAAGAGCCTTTTCATAAACAGAAATTTAACATTTGTTATGCTGTTGTGGCTGCCCCATCCCTGGAAGTGTTCCAGGCCAGGCTGGACAGTGCTTTGAGAAACCTGGGATAGTGGAAAGTGTCCTTGCCCTTGGCAGGGAGTGGAACTGAATGATCCATAAGGTGCCTTCCAACCCAAACCCTTCTACAATTGGCTGAATTTCTAATTATTGACAATCCTTTCCTCTTTCTTCCCCAGTCTCCCAGCTACTCATTCCTGTCTAGAGAGAGACAAACTTCCAGCCAAAAGTGAGATAATGTCGTGCTCCCTCTGAGAACAGAGCGCACTCCAGGGGAGGGACTGCACCAGTCTTTGCAGGAAGGAAACCCCAAGGCCTGATTGCACCCTGGAGGGCTGTGGTGCTGCAGGAGCGGGGAGAGCAATCCCATCCCCAGCCTTCACTGATGACACAGGCACAGGCAGGAAAGGGCTCGGCACCTGGACACGAGCACAGAATCACCAAGGTGCTCTGTCCCTGCAGGAGTTGTTGTTGCTAGAGGGCGCAGAAAAGATCACATGCAGACAGGACAGATGTGAGGACAGAAATGAAATCTGAATTCTTTATTGCTCAGAGTATTTATAGATTTCTTATTATTACAGTTGATTGGAAGGTGAGGTTGACACCTCGTCAATCACATTGGCTGGACAAAGAGTCCATCAACCTTTCTCCTCATCAGAAGGGAATGTAAAGATAAGCTATTATTTACATTAACAGCGTGAGAACTGTGAAGCTCTGACTCCAAAATATGCAAACAATCAGGAAGGCTGAGAGAGCAGAGTGACAGCCCCGAGCTCTGCTCGGGCACGCAGGGCACTTCTGTGCATGGACATGAGGGCTGGGGGCACTCCCAGCCAGCAGCAGCCCCTGCCCAGGAGCTCAGCCCAGCGTTTCAAAGCACCACACTATGACAAAAACAACAAGCATTCACTCCTAAATAACCACTTTGTTGGTGGGTCTCAAAGCCCTTTTGCACAGCTGCTGCAGTGCCTCTGACACAGGCAGACAGGAACGGGGCTGAGCTCCTGCTCGGGCCGCAGGGCCGCCCTTGCACAGAGAACGTTCTCAAACTGGCCCAAAGTGTGCCTAGAACTAAAGAAAATTGCAAATGCCCAGTTTAACGCTGTGTTGGCTGCTGACCCAGTTTCTCCTCCCCTCTCAGTTCCAAGAAATGCAGCTGTTCAGGGAATCAAATCATCAGGGCCTGCTTGGAGCCGGGCTGGTCACGGCGCTTCCCTTCAGGCCTGAGAACTGCAGCACCAGGACACCAGGCTCTGTTTTTGCGACAGTCCAGCAGCTCCTGTCTGCTCAGGTAAATTAAATATCGCCCTGATTAGTTCTGATACACACAAGCATCCCCTGCCAGAAGCTGAGGAACAAACAGACAGGACAGGAATAACATTTTTCCCTCGCGATGAAAGGAGCAAGCGCAGCAAGCAGCCCGGAAAAGACAATCATTTCTCATCTGTGTGATGCCCAGCATCATTCCCACTGGGCAAGCCACATCCAGAAACACATCCGGATCAACCAAAGGGGGCTTTGTGCCCACAGCCACTCCTGGGAATCCTCCCTGAGGCCAGGCTCTGCAGCCACAAGCACAGGCGCACACACAGGGGCTGTTCCGCCCGAACCTCCGCTCGCCTTTACTCCCTGTTCTCAGGTGGGGGGGATTCCCGAGGGCACGGGCTGCTGGAGGGAGCAGAGTCTGCAAGCATCAGGCTCAGGGGCTGTCGCCTGCACTCAGCTCCATCCTCCCGCCGCTCCCCTGCTCCGAACAAACACTCGCGACTCTCCCTCTGCAGCGCCCGCCTGCCCTCGGGCGACACTCACGGGTTTCATTTCCTAAATGCTGTGATTATTATTTCATGGGAAGCCGGCTGGATGCGAGGCCGGATGGAGTGGGCCTGCTCCTCAGGCAAGCTGCTCGCTTGAAGGGCAGCACAGTAAAGCTGGGAGGGAAGGAAAATGCTGGGAAGTAGCCAAAAGCCTGCGATAGAGGATGCTCCTTCTCTCCTCTGCTTCTGGCCCTCACCCTCAGGGTCTGACAGCAGCTTTTGGTTTAGAACATGGATAAAGGAAAAGCTGAGTTTTGGAGATACCAGGTTCATCCTTAGAGCAAGGCACCCAGTCTATGAATAATGGAATAGTCTGTAGCAGCTCCACATTTGAGTTTGCACAGACATTTGCACTTGAAGCAGACTCAAATCCCTCTGCTTCACCCTTCCCTGATTGATTCCAGCATCCAAACTCAGTGCAGTACTCTAAGGGCAGGGAAACATCCCATGCAAACGAAGTAAAATATTAACTTATATTTGTAGATGACTTTTTTAAGTGTCTGTGAAATACTGCTCTGTTATTCCACATCTTTTAGCTCTCCCCTGGCTAAACCCCCAGTCACACACTCTATCTGAGCCCGGGCTGCGTCTCAAGTAGCAGAATTGAGCACAAAAATTTTATTTCTTTGGCTCTAAGACTAAAACAGCTCAGGACACTGCTAAGAATCTGATGCACAACTCATCAGCTTCTACCGAAAAAGGAAAGACTGAGTGAGTGATACCTGCCCCTAATTGCCACTCCCGGCCCCAATACCAGGACCCCAAAGACCCTAAAGCCCTGGATCTCTGTTCTGTCCCTCAGCTCTGTGTGCTGGCCCCGGCTGTAGCCGGTGCTGGAGCTGTCAGAGCTCGCAGGCTGACAGGAGCAGTTCTGCTCGGCACACTCGGCTGAGCAGCCCCTTCCAGCACAGTTTGTTATTCACATGCTCCGCCTGCTAATTGCTTTCTGAAATGGGCAAGGAACAGATGACGAGCAGAATGCAGCTCCTGACAAATTCCCCGGCGCTGTAAATACGACTCACCTTGCTGTAAACAAGGAAATGCTAAAAGAGAAGAAAAGCAGGAAAGGCAGAACACAGAGTACAGAAAAAATAAAATAAATCTCAAGCTTCTCTGCTTCCAGGCAGCCTGCACAGGGGTGAGGACCCCAATCTATTCGGTGTTTCACTCCAAAGGCACCTGGGAGCCCCTGGGGAGCACATGCTAATGCCAGCTCAGATACAAACCATGCCAGCAGAGCTGATTAGTGCCCAGCAGCCTCTTTGTCTTGATGAAGATACCCCAAATCAAAGTATCCAAGGCAGGCTCTCTGCCTTCAGAGCTACATCCTGAAGAATGGGAGCAAGGCAAGGTTTGAAAACGAAGCAAAGAACTTTATTTCCTTCATGCTCTGAGCATCTCTATCAGTTAGGAGAGGCTCCTGCACCTCCCAGGGCACAGCCCTGCCACAGAACCAAGGATCTGCTGCCTCTTTGCAGGTGTTACGTCTCTGCTATTTTAAGGAAATTATAATTTGCTCTTCAAGATAATGAGATTTAAAATTAATAAACTTGGGGCTTTAAGCTGTCTGGGTTGTGAATCCTCAGGCTACACTTTTTACACCCTTCCAGATTTCTCCTCCACAACCACAAGGCCTCAAAGCTTTTTTAAACCCAAAACTTCAAGGTTCCTACATTTCCACGAGCAGGGGCTCTACAGGGAAACATCAAATACCATCAGATCCACAAGCACACAGCAAAAATTGACAGCACTGGTGTAGAAACACCCTGAACTGGGGACTAAACTCTTGTGCAGGGTCCAACACTGAGTCCTCCCACCCCGGAGGGAAATGCATTTCAGTTCTAGATGTAGAAGCAATACAAACCCAGCTCTCATTCTTTGGGGGTAGAGGGTGCCAGAAACCCTAAAATTATGGGCTGCAAACAATGGGAAACTCAAGAGTGGCAGACAAATGGTTTCTAGAGTTCCCTGGAGAAAGACCCAAGTAGGAGAAAACTTCCACACATGGGAAATGAACTCTGTCCCTGTTTGGGGCACGAGGATATCAGCTCCGATAGAAGATATCAAATGAAGTCAAGCAGATTAGGGAAAACGACCATGGAAATTTGAATTCACGGGATCCTTTTTCTGCAGACAGATGGTCATTTCAGCTTTCTCTTCTCTAATCCCTTGTTCTGCAAAGCAAACATCCTAAATCCCAGATAATGTAGGTTTTACCATCTCGTGCGCTTCCCCCAGCGCTGAGGCTGGCCCCGGCGATGGGATACATATGCTGGAACATCTGCATGCCCGAGCAATCCACAGCCACAGGATTCTCCTGCCCGCACCCAGCACAAGCCATGCTGGCCCCCAGCCCCAGCAGGCAGCACCCTGGTAAAGCAGCCTTTTCCAGGCATCCTGGGCATTAAAGGGAGCCTTTTCCCGGGAATGGCCTTTCCCTAGGAGCTGCTCGAAGTCCAAAACCAGACATGAAACTCAGCTGGGAAGAAATCAGGCTGCCAGACCCAGGCAAAGGAGCTGATTTCTGAGGGAAGAGGGAGAGGAGCAGGAGACTGATGAGGGCTTGGTGCTCAGAAATTCATTCCCAGTTTTCCCATTTGTCAGCTCAAGTGATTCACTGAAGCAGCTTCTGAAAACCTCACCGAGGACGTTCACAATTAAACAGATATTGAGCTGAATTTCGTGAAATATGCATATTGTTTGCTTTCTAACAAGCTATTTAGATCAGGCCATGAAAAGACCAGAAATTGAGAATTAGCGCAACAATCACTCCCCAAGTACCCTCTAACGAGCTCTGGGTGGATGTGGAACAAGGGGGTAGTCTGGAGGAGCTCTGCAAGGGATGCACTGGACACACTCTGCTGGTGTTGAGAAATGGTTCAGAGCCCTTGGAACCAGCTGTGGGTCCAGCCTGGCCTCCTCACAGGGCAGAGTCTCAAAGGATGCATCACTGCAGCACAGAAATCACACCTTCGCTGTTCATAATGGTCACAGCAAAGTCCCCAGTGGGATGTCTCAGTAAATGCACTTTTTAGGAGTTCCACAGGCAGAGCAACTCTTCAGGGAGCTCAGGAGCCCCTGGCTGGGGAACAGGGCCATTCCACCAGCCTGTGAGAGCCGGGCTCAGGGACAGGGGTAGGACATGATGTCCCTTTCAGGGGCAGGGCCACCCTGACCCCAGCACGGGATTCTCTTCCCCTGCTCCGGCAGCAGGACTGGGAGTCCTTCATCCTCCTCCCACATCGTTTGGGACAGGGGAGGGGCATCCCTGACTAGGAGGAGTCACCCTCCTCCACCTGCAGCCTTGCGCAGGGCAGGGGTTGGGATTTCGACCAGGGAACATCCTCCCTGACCTGGGAACATCCTCCCTGACCTGGGAACACCATCCCTGACCTGGGATCGCCCTCCCCGACCTGGGAACATCCTCCCTGACCTGGGAACACCCTCCCTGACCTGGGATCACCCTCCCCGACCTGGGAACATCCTCCCTGACCTGGGAACGCCCTCCCTGACCTGGGAACACCCTCCCTGACCTGGGAACATCCTCCCTGACCTGGGAACACCATCCCTGACCTGGGAACACCATCCCTGACCTGGGAACATCCTCCTTGACCTGGGATCACCCTCCCTGACCTGGGAACATCCTCCCTGACCTGGGAACACCCTCCCTGACCTGGGAACATCCTCCCTGACCTGGGAACACCATCCCTGACCTGGGAACACCATCCCTGACCTGGGATCACCCTCCCCGATCTGGGATCACCCTCCCTGACCAGGGAACACCCTCCCCGAGGTTCCAAAGGCGCCCATCTCTCCCCGGGATCGCTGTCTCCCGTTCCATGGCTAATGGCTCACTGTTTGTATTCGTGCATGAGGAGTAAATTCTTCATTACTGGAGAGGGATCTGACATGCACAAACAATTGGAGTAAATTGATTGTATTTTCCAAATCATCACACAGACTCTAATTCTATCTGCAAGGCGCACTAATTTGCACTAGAATTGCCTGCTAAATTAGGAATTAGAGCTTTTGATAGAGAAGAGCAATGGCTGTCCTTGTGTCACAAGGCTGGGTGGGGGCGAGGCTGCAGGTCCCTTAGCAGCTCACACCAAAGAGGCTTTTTGTCCCTCAGAATTTACTGAAGGGTGGTGAAGGAGAGAGCTGACTAAAGGAGCTTCCACCCAGAATTTTTAAGGGAGGAAAGGAACAAAGTGTTCCTTTTAAAATGAACAAATTTAAATGTAATTGTTCTATACCCAGAACATAACTTTTTCCTCACGCAGGAATTCCCTTGAAAACTGGACAGAGAAGGCTTTGCACACCTTTTTCTCGGGTGGAGATGCTCAGCAGGGAGCAGCACTGAAAATCAGGTCTGTAAACATGCAGGGAGTGGATTTGTGCATGCAGGAAGCAGAGGACAGGGTGCCCTGTGCTCTCCCAGACATGAGGTCATCCATGCCAGCCCCCGAGGATGGCAGGGAGACGAAATCGCTGATTTTATTTGAGTCATGCCCCCAAAAAGCGTCGCTGTCTGCAGGAAGGGAAGGGATCAGGGCGTTCTGCAGTGCCCGAGATGCCAGACACGAGGTGTGTGTTTCTCACACGTCACCTCCTCCATCCCAAACACGGGTATCTCATCCTGCTTCCAGTCCTCACACGCTCCTTTCTCAGGGAAGGGACAAACGAATGCGGAGACAGACGTCAGTCACATTGCTGGAGCAGCGCAAGGAGCAGCATGACAAAATAAAAGCTAAATATATATGGCTTAACACTCAGGTCATTCTGTGGGTGGTGGAACCACAGAACCCTGAATTTCCCATGGAAATGGATGGAAGTTTAGGCGCAAAGCAGCTCTTCCTGTTCCTGGGACATTTGTGATGTCTCCCACACGGATCCTGGTTTCTTGGAAGGGTGACCTTACCCTGCAGCGCCCAGCACTGGGATTGACACCCTTTTCTCTCCCACCTGTGTTTATGAAACTTACAGAAACACAGGATTAACACCCCTTTTTCTCCCACCTGTGTTTACAAAGCCTGTGGAAAAACAGGATCAACTCCCCTTTCTCTCCCACCTGTGTTTATGAAACGTATAGAAATATAGGATTGACACCCTTTTTTCTCCCACCTGTGTTTGCAAAGCCCATAGAAATATAGGATTAACACCCCTTTCTCTCCCACCTGTGTTTATGAAACTTACAGAAAGGTAGGAGTCTCCCAGTCCCTTTGGGTAATAAAAATAACATCCCCATCGAGTTCTCTTTGAGACTGACACACGCTGCAGAAATTTGTTGGAAATTCACAAATGGTTCAAAAGCTATCAGAGAGCCAAAGACAGTGGGATCTCAAAGGCCCCTGCCTTGTTTGAAAACCCAAGGAAAACCATCTCAGAGGAATAAATATAATTATCACCACAGCCCAGAGAACGCTCACAACTTAAGCTGGACCCGACACAAAGGAATAGATAAATAATGGAGAGAGAAGGGGGAAGCCAACACTGCATCTCTCAGATATGCAAAACCACCCAGCTGAACCCCAGGGAGCCAGAGGACTGCCTTTGTACAGGCATGATTAAAGACAAAACAAACACCACTGAGTTTTTTCCCCTTTGCCTTTCAGCTCCAGCAATTATGGAAACTTAACCTGAAGCCCACTCTGTGTGCAACCAGTTGATCTGCAGAGCCATGCAAGTTCTTGATCTCCAACCCAGATGGTGTGGGAAAGTGAGTTCCGACATGGAATGTGTTGTTGGGAGACAGGACTCGTG
Source organism: Dryoscopus gambensis (assembly GCA_013389985.1). Classification (NCBI taxonomy): domain Eukaryota; kingdom Metazoa; phylum Chordata; class Aves; order Passeriformes; family Malaconotidae; genus Dryoscopus; species Dryoscopus gambensis. The sequence goes on along the minus strand of WEIT01008473.1, from coordinate 3,123 downwards.
ATTTCTCCCTCTATTCCATAACACAAATTTCCTGGGATGAATGGCAGAGCCGTGGAAGCAACACCTGAGGTCAGTCAGGACTGCCAAAGCATTACCAGCCTCTGGCAGCCTCTCTCTAGGACACATTACCCAGGCCACTCAGACCCTAAAATGAGCCAAGACAGTAATTTAGGAAAGGAGGAATTTCACCTCGGAAAAGTGTTTAAATCTGCCTCTGGTCCTGTGCCACCCACAGTCTGTTTCCAAAATCATTCTGTGTAAGCTCAGAGCAGCTTCACTGTTCTGCGCAACAGCCACGGCCACACTCAACTTTGTGCAACTCAGCATGCTCAAAAAAAGTGTTTTCCTGGCTTTTAACTTTTTTCTTTTTTAATCTTTGGAGGGTGCATTCCCAAGGTTTTTCCCTCTGCCCACAAGCACCAAGAAGTGAGAGATGATGAGTGGGGGAGAGAAAGCAGCACACCGAGAAATGAATCATAGAATGAAAATAACGTAATTCCAGGAACGAGAGCTTTTAGTGAGGAAACAAAAGGGGAGAAGCCAGGATTATGGACCTGTTCAGCAGGCTGAGAGCAGTGTGGGTGCTCTCAGGTGACAGCAGAGTCTCACTTTAGCTGGAACAGCTGCAGCCCTGCCTCTCAGGTGTACAAATGCAATATAACATCCCCACGCACATCCATAGCAGTGCACCCGTATAAATATGAAGGTAAATGATCAATGGGTTATGGGGTGAGGTTTTGGTGTCTTTATTGGCTGTGAGAAGCTGGGCTGGCTCAGGATCCTGCATCCCTTTGATTGTGCAGACACAATCTCCCACATTGTCCTGGGAACTTGGGGAGAGCCGTGCTGGGAGAGCTGCTGCAGCTGCAGCACCCCCGGAGAAACACATCTCTGCTCTCCTCCAGCACAGGGGAAAGTGGCCCGGGATGCTCCTGCAAAAAAGCAGCTGTGATTTGTTGTTTTCGGGGTGTTGTCAGATTTGTTATTTGGAGTTATTATGATGAGTTTGCCTTCTCTTCCCATGTAAGTGAATATCCAGGGTTTATGTTGCCACTCCTCTCCGGAGGTGCCCAAAGCTGCAGGCAAAGGGCAGCTGGTGCTGCCGTCTCCTCAGGCACACCCTTGGCAGGGAGGATGAGGCTGTGGCTAAAACTCTGCATTTGCTATCACAGCAATTTCTCCCCAGCTCCTCCCCTGCCCTGTCACAGCAGCAGCGCGGCGCTGGGTTTGCAACTGGAGCCCAGAGATGGAACCGCTGCCACGGCTCTCTGTGGGAAACGCATCTGCTATTGCTTGAGTTCTGTGGATTGGATTTCTCCAACAACCTTGAGTGTTTAAGTATTCCCTGGACAAAAGCTGGGTGTGTGTCTGGACGCGGAACAAGAAACCATTCAAGCAGCAGTGAACGGACTGTCCAGTACCCACACGAGTGTGAAGCTACTGACATTCCTGGACTCCTGCAAGCAAATCAAACAAGCTCTGGACGCAGAGAAGGAACACCGGCCAGCACAGTAACTAATGGAGCTGCTGTAACCAGAAATGTTAATTATGGTATTGTCTATGTTTTTATGCTTACAAGTCAATGTTACTTGAATTTTCGTATGATTATAGAATCAGTTTTGATTGCCTCTCCCTGCCTCTTCAAGATAAAACACAAGTAAGCAAAAACAATTAAGTTTCATTACATCCTTGATTCCCCTGAGACAATCGATCCATTCTGTANACCAGCTCTGGACGCAGAGAAGGAACACCGGCCAGCACAGTAACTAATGGAGCTGCTGTAACCAGAAATGTTAATTATGGTATTGTCTATGTTTTTATGCTTACAAGTCAATGTTTGCAAAGTTGCACCGCGGCTAATCAGCCATCCCAACAACACCAACAACGCTGTTTTCCCTAAATAGCAACTGTCACCCGACCCTTGGAAGGGAAGGTCACGTGTGGAGCTAATGCGAGCTGTGACACTGGTAACAAATTTTGATTGCTTGCTTGTTCTCAGTTCTCCATTCACTTCCTGAAAGTACTCAGATTGTGAGAACTCCCCACCAAACAGATCCTCTAAAAGCCTTTCTCCAACTGGATCAATATTCCTCCTGAAAGGAGAGACAACCCAAGTCTCCATAACTCAACAAAACCTGATGATACAATCAGTGCCTTAAAAACAAAATTTACTGACCTTTCAGAAGTAATTGAAGAAAATCAAATAACTTTGAATTTACTTTTGGTTTCCACAATTACCAACGACAGTTACTGTGTATACACAGATCAGACTCTGAAAATACAAACTGATCTGAAAGAAATTAAAAAGAACACTAGAATCTTTCATGAAATGCAAAAAAATCAAGAAAAATATATTCAGTGAGATGATCTCATGAATTCCAAATTTAAATATGACCATGAAGAAATTAATTGGTATAATTACCACATCCTAACTTTTATGTTTGAAACATAAATTATATTCCAAATTTACAAAATTAGATTTAACAAAATGTGTAAATCTGGCAATAACCATTTTCTCTAAAAATCTCCAGAGAATAAATTTAATTGTTCACATAACATTAAAACCTTACTTAGTACTATTGAAGTACCAAATTATTTGATAGTTTTAGTTATTTTGATTGGTATTTGTATATCATTTGCAATTTCACAAGTATTGCTTTAGAATATTTGTGCCTTCCCTCTGTTGTCACAGTGGGTAAAAAGGGTTTCACCCTGAATATTACTTGAATTTTCGTATGATTATACAATCAGTTTTGATTGCCTCTCCCTGCCTCTTCAAGATAAAACACAAGTAAGCAAAAACAATTAAGTTTCATTACATCCTTGATTCCCCTGAGACAATCGATCCATTCTGTAATACATATAAACATATTTACTTAGATTATTGTAGAATCGTCTAACACTCCATATGTTAAGGAAAGCTGAACTTCACTGAAGAAAGAGACTGAACTGAGAAGTGCAAGGGAAAATGAAAAGAGTCACCGACCATCCACTGAGCTCCTTCCATCGCCACAACCGAAGAACTGCCTCCACGAATTCCTCTCCGTTCCTGGTTTGCATCTCATCTTCCGAGGATCTCCAGATTCAAGAGGTGAGGGAGCAACCTACCCTACATGGACTAAT
>WEIT01008472.1:1568-12005 GCA_013389985.1 Dryoscopus gambensis | reverse complement strand
CACCTGTCTTCAAACCGAGACAGTAAGTTATGTCAGGTTGTGGAGTTTTTTGTCATGAGTGGTTCTGGTTAAAAGTTTGTGTGATTAAAATTGCAGTGTCAGATTTGGATGGGTGATACATGTGTTCAAGTGATGGATCTACATTTTGGCAGTGTTTGTCAGGGTGGGTTTTTTTTTTTAATGGCTTAATTTTTAGCTAGTGCAACTGGTTATTCTTTTTCTTTTCTTCAAATCTGAGTCTCTTCACACTTTGTGTTTCACTGTCCATTTTCCTCAATTCCTGTTCTTACCTGATTTCCCTATCTATCTGACCTTGACAGGATTCCTGTTGTTTGATAACTGAGGACAGGATGAGGAAGGTATCTTTGAAACCTATTGCATAACTTTATTTTAGCATTACGAGGTCCAAGTGGCAGAGGAGATGATACTTAACTGAAGAATGAGTTCTTCAGGGCATGTTTAGAGGAAGTATGATCATTGACTTGCAGGACTCTTAGATGAAAGAACTGATAGATTTTTATATACTATTTAATCACTGTTGCTTGGCAAAATATGCAAACTTACCAACCCACAAAAAACAAACAAACAAAATTGATTAGTAAATGCCAAGGTAGTAGATCAGGCTGTCTTAAAAATTCAAGAAAGAAAACACTAAAAACAAAGGAGTCTTATCTTCTAATGGGTACACTGTGTTAATCTTATTCTGAAAAGTCTTGCAGAGCAGTCAATGTCATATGATGCTGTAGTAATGTGTTCCATCTAGCATCATGCATTGTCTTTTTACTGCCCTTCTTTTTCCCAAGGGACAATGGATGCCATTAGGGGAAACTTTTTACTTTTCCTAGTACATGGCAAGAGCAAGTCAGCACTGCAGCTTTGGAGAAGAGCCCAACCCAAATTATGAGATTCTCAGGTTTCTGCTGGGATTTAGAAACACAGTGGATTTCTCTTAACACAACCAGCTGAGGTACATGGATTGCCTTTGGAAGAGCAATACACCTTCTTATTAATTCACCAGAATTCCCTTTAATACATTCTAAGAAATTCTTAGAATGAAGAAGAGTTTTCTTCTAGCAAAGAAAGGCTCATTTATTTTAGAAGAACCTGCATCTTTGGGTAGTTTGTGATGCTTGTGAAAACACATACCAATCTCTGTTTTAAGTTTTTCTGGGACTGGGCTTATCTTTTGAAATGTTGGACTCTTTAGCAAGGCATCCCTTAAATCTGGCATACTTTTCTGCCCATAATGTCAGAAAAATTGCAGTTTCCACTGATTTCTTCCTCCTGAGCTGTATGATTTGCAGGGTGAAACTTTTTCTTCCTGCAGAAGAAGTAATGATACATTTACTGTGAACGTTTTAATTTCCAGTCTATGGGATGTCACTGGATATTCATAGATCTCACGTGGTGATAATACAAAGGCATGTCCACATTCTTTTAGGCAGATACTAATGATTTGTGAGTGGACTCAACACTTTGGCGTAATACAGCAGTTTCCCTTCTCTTAATTTCTGCTTGTGTATATAACATCATGAAGTACAACCTCTCGTTTCTCAGTTTTCCCATTGCCACACCCTGTAAAAAGAACTGAAATTACTTTGTGTCAGGGAAGGAATAAGTGTTAGAAGTGATTAAGTTAACAACATGAGTGAAAAGACTGGGGAAGTCTGATTATCCCTCATTGGAAGTGGGGATAACTCCAGTACTACCTTTAAACTTGTCTCCTTTGTTGGGACAATTCCCCCCTTGGAGAATGGTGACATTGTAATGCGGCTTTATTTGGCCTTCAGGTTGACTTGCTTTCTTCATTTCCCCTGTGTAAAACTGAGCTGCTCCCCTGTCCCACAAAGTACCACTTAAATGATGAGGAAGATTTTAAGGAGCACTTCTGCTCTGCAGCTGGTCTAATTAGGACTTTGAACTAATTGCAGTAGGTCAGCAATCATTACTGTCTTTCATACATCAATGCATGATCTCTGAACAGTCAAAGTCATGAAACAATCCACTTACATACTTCTTTCTGTTTTGCTTTTTCAACAGTTACATCGCAAACCAGCGAAATTTAGAAAGTATCAATGACAATGAGGTTGGATTTTATGTTGGACTTAAAAATTTGTGAGTATGGGATGCATTTTATAAAGCTATTTTTTTCTGTGTTTCTTTTAAAGAAGCATGTAGAAACCTTGTTAAATTGTATGCTGAACTTTGTGTGTTACTGAGGAAAGTTGTAAATCTTGCAGCTGAGCCTTGTAGAGATTTCATCCAAACTCTTATTTTAATAGTTATTATCATTACACTTTCCATTGTATTTTAAATGAAAATTCTAACAGCTTTATTTATTTTCCCAGGACTGTGGTGGATTCAGGCTTAAGATTTGTGTCCCGTCATGCATTTGTGAAAAACGTGAACCTACAGTACATGTGAGTAAGAATAGTGTCTGCATTCTAAGTCAAAACTGCCCAACTCATGTTAATTTATTTATTGTTAGTTTACTTCTATCTCTTACCATTTGCTTCATTAAAAAATATTTTAACAAGACAGACTTAGAATGGTCTTCTATCATTAATTACCCTTAAATAAGATATATATGGTAAGGAACTGGCGGATCATAAAAACATAATATATGAAAAGACCATCCAGTTCATTATTGTGTCTCTAACAGTGTACTTTGGCTGTGTCTTTTGTGGTAAGTAATGTAGCAGAAAGAGTGCCTATCTTGAGGGTATGATGTCCACACTGTGCATCAGTGTCACTCAGTGACGTGACTTTGACTAGCTCTAGTCTGATTTGATGAGCTGAACATATTTTAGCAGCTGCAGTGCAGAAGGTGCATGCATGGAGCGCATCTAATATAATTTGACCAGTATATGTGCCCAGAGACTGTGACACAACTGTGCACTGGAGTCCTGGGGATGATTCACTTTGAAAGCTCACCCAAGATCAGAACTCATGCCCTCAGGGCAGAATATAGGAATGCTGTTGCTTTCACACCCAAATGTGATTTGTGGTTTATGACCTTCAGGAAGTAGAATTTGTACCTGTGCAGCTTTTTGACTGTGTTTTCCTAGATTTGATATTCTTTAGATTTAGCAAAGGCTGAACTGATCAAACTTCTCTTTCTAATACAACTTTTGTGCCTTCTAGTGGGACACACATAGAGTAGCTCACTTTGCTACTTACATGGGAAACTCTGGATTTGGTTGTATAAAACACTGTGATCACGTGAGTGGCTCAGTTCCTCACAAGTACCCTGTTTTAGCCAAATACTCCAAGTGTGTGCTTTAGTCCATACATCTTCAATAGATGAATACTAACATGTATTAGCATATAACTGAACCCTTTGCTTTTATCGTAATGAGACTGAGAAGACATAATGCCAAACCTTGGCTTTGTAAGATACTTCCTTGTAAAAGGAAAGAACTGTTGAACGTAACACAGGGTTGATTTGATTGCTTTGCTCATGAGATGGAATCACTTTCTGACTTGTATTTTCCAAAGAACAGCAATTAATTCGTGTAAGGAAGTGGACATGAATGTCCATTTCGGCCTAGATAGTAATTGCTGTCCTTAATGTGGAACAGTCACCGGAGGAGTGTGAACCAGATCTTGTGAGCCTCTGAAACTTGTATTACTTCATATAGTCATTAATGAAGAGCTTTTGCTATAATCAGTTGGTAATATAAGGGAAGTATGTTTCAGAGTAAATTCAAGTGTTTGCCTGTGTAACAGTTGCTCAGTGAATTATGGTTGTAAACTATGAAACTCCATAAAGCCGTATGCACGTGCATTGGCTGTGGAAATATGCAATAAGAACATACTGTTTGAGAGGCATATTTGCAGAGAAAGATTTAGTGACTCTGCTGGGAGAGAAGTGAGATTCTCTCTCTGTGCAATGAGGCAGAACAAAGGAAATTCAAGTCTGGGATCAAAAGGAATTTTGTGTTATATTTTTAAATCTCTTCCCCATTACCTTAGCTGCTGTGGGGGAATCTGTTGGAATACTGTATACAGATTAGAACACCGAATCTACTCATCTTGAAAGATGCTACAGAGAAGAGCAATGGAGCCATAAGGAATTTGCAAAGCAAGTAATATAAGGAGGCTCAGAGCCTGAGTATGTTCAGTGCAATAAACAGAAGATTGAAAAGGAACATACATCACTGCAATAGGACAAAGAATAAGGATTTGAAAATGAAAGAGGGTTGATTTAGATCAGATGCAAAGAAGAAATTTTTTACAATAAGAGTGGTGGCACAGGTTGCCCAGCGATGTGGTGCATGCCCCAGCCCTGGAAGCATTCAGGGTGAGATTGGATGGAGCTCTGAGCAAGCTGATCTAGTTGAAGATATCCCTGCCCATGGCAGGAGAGTTGGAATTAGATTGCCTTTAAAGATCCGTTCCAACCCTAATTATTCTATGATTTTATGCCTCTGTGCTCATCTTATCTTTAAAAGAAGAGTGGTTATGATGAGGAAAGCTATCAGTTCTCTCCATGACCACAAGTACAGTGTGAGAAATAATGAGTTTAGTTTGGAGCAAGATTAATAGAATTTTGGAAGACCTTTCCAGCTATCTGAGCAGGTAGACACCACAGAAGGTGCAACAACTGGTAGGATCCTCTTGAGGGGCTTTTTTGCCGGTTGCATTAGGGAAATGACTTTTATGTAGTCACAAAGTGTGTCTGTCCCCAGTGGTTGCTTCTAACCAAAACTTACCCAGGTAAACAAGTTTTCAGAAAACTGACTGTTGTAACAGAACAGAAAGATCTTATTAATGTTACCACTTAAGGGAAAAGTATCACTTGTACATACCTGAGCTGCTAGTCTTTACAGAACCCACTTGGATAAGATGCCTTTAAAATGTTTCAGCCATAGGAAGAGTTGCAGCTGGAGCATGCAATCAAACTGGGAATACATATCTGCTGGTAAGCAGACTTTGTTACAACTGTAACTCATGAAGCTCCTTGTTAGAAACAAATTAGACTGACTTGACATCTGTTCCGTTTATGTAGATGAATTCTTTATTTTGAATATTTACATTATGAACCAGGAGCTTATGCAGTCTCATACTGTGTTTTCTTTCGGTGGGGATTTAGTAATGATAGCAGACATAGGATAAGCCCAGATAAGAGGGAAAATATTAAGTGGCACCAGCTGCTCTAGATGCACAGGACAAAGCAGTAAGTATGGAGGTATTTTTTACCAAGGCTGATCTGTTATCCCTGCAAAATGCATTTGTTTGTTTTCTTTGTGCAAGTCATTGTGCACTTCTGAAAGCCTCAGTGAATCATGGCTTGTTGTCATCAGCAATAAAAATCCTGTTGACTGCCTATGAAGGAAGCATAGCTCCTGTTGTGGTTGGGACAGTGAAAACTATTAAGAGCTAAAATAATTTCATTTTGCAAGGGTAATCTATGAGTACAGGTCTTTGAGAAGTCTTACATTTTATTTTGAAACAAATTTTTTACTATCCGATAAAGAAAACAAAAAGCATTTTTCTGAAGGTTGATGTAACTATATAAGCATTAATTTTGCTATGATACTATTACAGCTTCCTTTTTTTGTTCTATGAAAAATTGTTTGATGTAGTTAAGGAGCTGTATTATATGAAAGTAGTATTTATTTCATGAATCATACAAGAGTATCAGTTTGAAAGAAACTTACTAATACACATTTCCTTAAGCCCTTTTTTGCCACTCCCTTGTTTTCTTGGGAGAGCTTATGTAGCCCAGGTGTAGTGGTCTAGTTCGCGTTTTTACCTTCTGTGAGATAAGAATCCGGAGAAATGCAAAGCAGGCTCCATACTTTAAAGAAGATAAAGAAATTTATTAATAGAATTAAAAGAAAAAAAAGAAATAACAAGGGATCAAAACAAACCCCTTTTTTTCCCTCCACCACCTCCCCTTTTTATCCAATTCACACAAAAGAGAAAACAACATGGGGCTGGTCAGTGTTGCTGTTCTTAAACGTCTCTTCAACATTTGGGAAAAAAAGAGTGTTCTTCTGCATAATGTGGTTTCCAAACTGTTAGCTGCAACAGTCCGCCCGAGAAAAAAACCTGTTGCAGGGAAAACATCTCTCCCATAGGAAAATTCACGGTCTATCCATACCACAGTCATAGGCCCATAGACATAGGGTTTCAGTCTTTTTTAAAGATGAGTTATTCTGGCCTGAAAACAAAGCCTCTCTTCTTCATCAAGTCTCTAAAAGCCTTTCACTGCTTCTATATAGCGTGGCATAGGCACTTCTCACATCTCCGTAGGCCGCACTTCAATTTCCCATCTCCCTATGTACTTCAACTCGGATTACAGAGACAGAACAGTCTATAACATTACAGTCTTTACCATGACCTGCAGAAATAATTTTTAAGCTATGCGCAAAAAACCGCGCCTCCGCCTATTTTTCCCCGCCGCCGTCTTGACTCTGTCCCAGGTGACTCACTTTCTCCTTCTTCCTGACCTAGGGGGCTGCCATGTTACGAAATCAATCTTGTTCAGGCTTTATATTGAAGAAAGCCTTGCTCCTGTTATGCTGCTGGCTGCATGGTGTCTTCTTCAGTCAGCACAAACTGTGCTGGCTGCAGGGAAGCTCTACTGACCCCCCGGCTTTGTGTGGGGCCGTGCCGGCTGTGTGGAGGGGAAGGGAGGCTTGCTGGTCCCAAAAGCTGTGCCAGATGGTCTCGGTTGCACAGCAACTCATAGCTGCTCCTTAGCTGCCTGGTGGTTAAGGCTGATCCTGGATGCCCCTGGAGCCGGGATGGCTTTTTTCCCAGCAGCTTTCTGCCTTCGCCATGGAAGGGGGCCTGGCCCAGCCCAGGCTGGCCCGGGCCGGCTGGCCCCTCCAACCCCCCGACCCCTCCAAGATGTCCGTTTAACCAGCCTTTGATGTGGTTTAAATATGTAGATTTCGAGAAGCATCATTGGTTTAAACAACTGTCAATCAACCCAGGCTCAAACCGCCACACCATGNAATCTGATAATGGAACTCATTTCAAGAACAGCCTTTTCAATACCTGGGCTAGGGAATATGGCACTGAATGGGTGTACCATATCCCTTACTGTGCACCCGCGGCTGGAACAGTTGAACAGTGCAATGGATTGTTAAAAACTTCCTTGAAGGCACTGGGTAGGGGAACTTTCAAAAACTGGGAGCAGCATCTAGCAAAGGCCAACTGGTTAGTTAACACCTGGGGTTCCACCAACCGAGCTGGCCCAGCCTGAGCTGGGCCCCTGCATACAGCAGATGGAGGCAAGGTCCCAGTAGTACATGTCAGAGGAAAGTACATGCNCCCAGGCTCAAACCGCCACACCATGTATCTTTCTAAAGTTACCTATCATGAGAAGATTTGAATAATAACGTAAACAATAGGAAAATAAATGTCCTAATATATTCTATTAAAGTATAATTAATAGCCTTGCTCATCTAATTCTGGTGTTTTCACTGCCCATAGACTCAAGTTAGCCAACAGTCTCATTTTAAGTAGTGCTCATGTGCTGCTAACAGTAATTTAATGGACCTGTGTAATACACACATGGTATATTGTCAGTGCCATTAAATGTGAAAGCATTTCACAGCAAGTGACTGTTTACAGAAACTTTAAAAAACAGTTGTTGTTACCTGCCAGGCTGCATCTAAACGTCTGCTGAATCATAGATTGTGAGTGTAGCGTTGTCTTGGGGTGACTTTGTGATATTGTATCCCCTATTGCCACTCTGTGGCCAGACATGAATCTTGTGCCTTTCTGTGCCTTTAAAACTGGATGCAAGAGAGAGAAAAAAAATAGCCAGATGAACTTTTTAAAGCAGTTTTGTGTTCAAGGACACAGAGATAGCTGCTGCTGCTGTAGAGCAGAGGAAGGCACCTTCCTGCTTTTCAGCCAGCGCTCAGCTCTGTTTTCTCCAGAGAGACATGGAGAGTTGAACTTGGTTTTCCCTGGGACTTTGGCTTCTTCTTTTCTTCTGGAACTGTGCAACAACACCAAAACATCATCTGGGAGGCCCAGAGGGGGCCCACACCAGCCCAGCTCCTGGGAGGAGGAGAGAGACCACACCCACAGAAGGACTTTAAAATCTTCCCAGGTTTCTCTCCACAGTGAGAAAGGTTTCATTATTTAGCATTATTATTCTTTTCCTGTATGTTTGTTAAATACATATTTTTTTCCCTCTTTCACTTTACTCCGAGGAATGTTTCTTTCCTGAACCTGGTGGGGGAAGGGTGGCTGTAACCTGCCTTCTAAGAGAGGACGTTCAGATTCGGATGTTCCTCTGAACTGTGTCTCAAATAAGGACAAGTGTATATATACAGCTCCAGGTATTAACATGTGTTTGTATCTCTACACTGTTCAGGTTTAGGTAAGGCAGCCAAAGGAAACCATTTGAGACCAACCTTGCTGCAGATTTCCAATTGTTTGCACACAGGGCTGGTTCCAGCCATAGGCAGAGCAGGCTGTTTCCTGTGGAGGGAGACTTGAGTGTGGCAAAATGGCCATTTCTTCACCTCTTCGCCCCAGTTCTCCTTAGATCTGTTCCCTCCTCTTCTTTCTTGCCTCCTCGTTTCAGAAGCACTACAGATGATAGAATTGTGCCCATGTTGCTAGCTCTGTAAATCTTTGTGCTGCTTCTCAGTCTGGTTTTGTGCTACTCATATTGTTGCTGATTTGCTTTTAACTGAACTAGGGCTGGCAAGTTTAAAGTAAGCTTGATATTTTCATGTAAAATACAGGCATGCTTTGACTGAATTTGGGTTCTCTCCTTGAGTTTAGCTTTGGGCCAGGCTTTGTACTCATGACTTTTTTTTCTATAAGAAAAAACTCTTTAGAACCTCAGATGGATTTTCTTTGGGCTGCTCGCTGTGGTCTTTTTATGTGTAGTTGAATTGGGAAATTAATTCATGCTCTCCTTCCATGAAAGTGGAAGTGTGATCATTAACTACTTCAGTATAAACCTGGCAGTGATTTTTTTCACTTAACATGGATTAAGGAGACTGCAGTAGACATCTCTGTAGTCAATAAAAAGTGCCCACTTTATAAAAGATACATAGAAAACTGAATTTACTGTCAAAGTATTGCTTAAGGCAATAAATTTATAACCATGGTCTGCAGGTAAAGCCCACCGTATATCTGGTTGTCTTTTGGGAAAGGTAGGATTTATTTGCTCTGCAGGTAGGAGAGGCAGGTGCATGCCTTGTTTGGTAGTACTGCGGAGCCTTCCACACGTGCTGCTTGTCAGTGTGGGAACAGGAGGGATTCTTCTGCATGGTGAGTGAAGAGTTGCCCATGGAGGGATGGGGTTTGATGTGGCTCCATGCTGGAGGCAAAAGCCCAAGTCGGTATAAGGATCTAACTCCTTTTATTCAACCTCCCAACACAGAGCATATGCCTACTAGGAAAAAAGGCATAGTGACAGTTTTTGTTTAAATGCAACTTCTGTTCTATATGCGAATTGTGCTTTAATGTTGATTTGTCCCATCAGGGTCCATGAGACATTTCCACCAACATCTGCCATAGGGCAGTGCGATTCACTTGACTAAAGAAATAGTAGCTCCTATCTTTTGCTCTCTCGCATAAGGACCAGTCAGTTTGTAAACTTCAGGCTCTTGTCTGCCAGAAGGAATCAGTGATGAAATAGAAATATAATCTCTTTGATTCTGTTCTAAACATTTGTAGAAGATCCAACTTGTAATTTATGTGAAAGTTATCTTGTACTCAAAGATAACGACTGAAAGTTGGGAAGTAAACACTGTGTTCTTTAGTCAGATTTTAAAAAAAAGATATATAATCCCTTGTTTTAAATGCAATGCAACTTTTAAGTGTGGAGCCCCTATGGCGCTTTTATAATACCACATAAAACTCATGGTATTTTGGCTCGTAAAACTGATTTGCACTTTACTGCTGGCAGTTAAATAGTTTACTGCTCTCACTATCTTTAATTGGTAGACTGATAAGACTGTACAAAAACAGCATTATTTTGCTTTGGGGTGGAGAAAGCAGTTTTGTAAGCCTATGAAGGGAGGGGTATTTCTGGTTCAGATAAACATTTCTTTCCTCTGCATAATGGGAGAGGACCTTTCACTTAATTACCACGAGAAAATGTAAATGCTTAATTGACATAAAAAAGCCCAATACAGGCATTTTACAGTTTTCCTTTTGATCTTCCATGTGGGTGCATATTGCACATACAATTTGAAAAGAACAACTAAAAAGCTCTGATGTGGATGTGTGCTAGCATGTGAGGAGGGCTAATATGAGTACAGAGTTTGGTGCAGCATCAAAGAAAGGGATACACCCATTTCACATGAATAAATTGAGCATATAATTAACACCTGGACTTTACAAAATACTTTTGAAACACAGTTAAATCTGCTGCTTTTATGCAATTGACAAAGTGCTAAAAGTGAAAATATTGATCCCTGTTGAGTTTGATTTTGAATGTATTTGACG
>WEIT01008471.1:33762-54172 GCA_013389985.1 Dryoscopus gambensis | reverse complement strand
AAGGTTCTACATTTCTTTGGTTCAATTTCCTCAAGAGTTTTTGTAGACTGTATAACAGATTTTGCCAGTCTGTAAACCTTTGTGTTTTGCCATGAAGGTGTTAAACATAACAGTGTTCCTTTGTGGCTGTACTTGTGATAATCCATGTTTTTACTAATATCATTGCTCATTAACAGAGTCTGTTGCTTTCTTACTACATTAAGCTCAATAAGCAAGCTTTTCCATTGTTACTGATCTTCGATTGGTATAGATACCTGCTAGAATTGAGTTTCAGAATTGAGTTCCACATTTGTAAACTGGTGCAGCAACCTGTATAGCAGTGGCTTTTCATCAGTAAGAGGACAGTAAGATTAAATGTTTTAAATACTAGATTAACAGTATGTATTTAGATGCTGTATGTTTTTACACTTCCAGGGACAACTATCCCAAGTCTCGGATGCCAAGAGCACAGAGCTATCCAGATAATCATCAGGAATTCTCAGGTAGGCAAAAATCACTGGAGACACACTAGATTTCCAGAACTGTTCCTCTTGCAAATAAAAGAGCTTAGAAGGGATGTTCACATTGAGATGTATTGTATCACACAAACAATATGGTAGAAGAAAGCAAAGCAACACCAAATACACACAGTAAAAGATACCATGGAAATACAAGAAATTCCAAATGTTTTCTTCCAGGTTATTGTGTGTGACACCATTCTTAGTGTGCATAATGTAACTACTTGCCTCTGTAAAAAAAACAAATGTTGTAGTGCGTAGGGGCATGCACCACTTAGTTAAACTGGACTGTAATATCTGTCTCTAAGTTGGTGTATATCCATGGTTAATTTATTTAATTTGGAGGTGATGTGGTTTAACCGCAGTAGGCAGCTAAGCCCCACACAGCTGCTCACTCACTCCCGGCACCATGTGAGACTGGGGAGAGAATCCAAGGGGAAAAGTAAGAAAACTCTTGAGTTAAAATAAAGGCAGTTTAATAGTACACCAAAAGCTGCACATACAAAACAATACAAGGAATTCATTCACCATTTCCCATCAGCAGGCAGGTGTTCAGCCATTTCCACGAAAGCAGGGCTTCATCACTCCTAGTGTTTACCTTGGAAAGAAAAACACCATCACTATGAATGTCCTCCCTTCCTCTGTCTTCCTCCCAGCTTTTGTTGCAGAACAGAACCTCAGATAGTATGGGAGGTCCTTGAGTCATTTGGGGCCAGCTGTCCCAGATGTGTTCCTTCCCGACTTCTGTGGCTCCCAGCCCACTCTACGAGCTGGCAGGGCAGTGTGTGAAGCAAAAAAAAGCCTTGATTCTGTAAATGTGCTTCAGCAATAACTAAAATACCCCTATGTTATCAACAACATTTTGGCCACAGATCCAAACTGTAGCACCACATGNCAATACAAGGAATTCATTCACCATTTCCCATCAGCAGGCAGGTGTTCAGCCATTTCCACGAAAGCAGGGCTTCATCACTCCTAGTGTTTACCTTGGAAAGAAAAACACCATCACTATGAATGTCCTCCCTTCCTCTGTCTTCCTCCCAGCTTTTGTTGCAGAACAGAACCTCAGATAGTATGGGAGGTCCTTGAGTCATTTGGGGCCAGCTGTCCCAGATGTGTTCCTTCCCGACTTCTGTGGCTCCCAGCCCACTCTACGAGCTGGCAGGGCAGTGTGTGAAGCAAAAAAAAGCCTTGATTCTGTAAATGTGCTTCAGCAATAACTAAAATACCCCTATGTTATCAACAACATTTTGGCCACAGATCCAAACTGTAGCACCACATGAGCCACTATGAAGAAAATTAACTCTATCTCAGCCAAAACCAGTACATGGAGCCTTTGTGTTCTTCTGTGTGAAATAAGGATCACATTGAAGTGCTCATGACTTCTGTAATTGAAAGCACTGCAAAGTGAAAGGATGGAGAACTGTTGCCTGTGCCTATAAATTAATCATCACCACTGATGTTTTTTTCATACAGTACTCTGGTTTGAATCCAAGGTGTTGTGCAGGGCTCAGGCTGCAAGGTGCAGAGGGTCACTTTGAAAGTGCTCTGAAGTGTCTTCTCACAGGCATGTCTCACTACAAAACTTTGCTGTTGAATAGTAGCTAGTTTCCAGAAAATCAAAAGAGTTTTGTGTTTCTTCGGTCTATTCCATACTTTGAGGCTTCTTTTTATTTTGATTTTGAAGCTTTATCCAGATAAATGTGTGATGGTGAGTTTTTCCTTTTTAGAATTCTAGAATGCTTAACAGATTGCACCACTTTTAAATGAATATAAAACTAAAACTATGTATAAGAAGCATATAGGTGGCAGAGATAAGTACCAAAAGAGTTGGAAATGTCAGAAATTAGTTTGCCTTTTGTATAATCCTAATCTAGTTTATTTGTGTTCATTACAGTTACTTTTCTAATAAGATCATCTTGCAGTATTTTTTTATGGGGGCTGTTGGGTTTTTCCCCCATGGGGTATTCTGGTATTGCAGTTAACAGTGGGATACACAGCAATCAGTAATTCCATATTCAATATTTATTCTCATGATTTGATGTGTAACAGAAGCAGAAAAAAAGTCCATCTGGCCTAGTCTTTCCTCCTGCCACAACCAGTACTGGGCTTCTGTAGAAGAGTGTGTAGTGTTCCTCTCTCAGAATATATTCCTAGTCATGTACTGCTCAAGGGTTCTGCAAATGCAAGATGTTCTTCTGTGATTTGGTGGATTTTTTCCTTCCACAAATTCTTCTTGTTCCTATTTCAACTTGTATAAACTTTCTCAGCATCAACTGTAGGTTGCGACACAAAGTTGTGCAATTTATTGTGTTTTATGAAGAAGTATGTGTTTTGTGATTTATTTTTAAGGCTTTTTTTTTTTTTTGGTTACTGTTTTTCCAGTGGATTTGTTTGGTTTGTTTTGGTTTTTTTATGGGCCTCTTTGTTTCCCTTTGAGCTGTTGCTTTCCTAGTATATAGAAGCCTACATTCCTTATGGAGAAGCAATTTTGTGTCTTTGATCATCTCTATACTTGTAAATATTTTACAGTTTTACTAAATCTTTTGTAATGGAGTAGACCAAAACTTTGTTCAGTTACAGCGTTTAATTTTCTTCTCAGCTAATGCAAAGATTTCAGATGCTGCTTTTTTGAAAGTCTTTATCACAAATCTTTACTGAAGCCTACACTAAATTTCATCTGCAACTTTAGTATCTAGTCACATAGCCTCTTAAGGGTCTTCTCTAATTCTTCTGTTGGTTTTATTTCTCAGAGTGGTTTTGTCACCTCACTGTTCCTTGTTCTGTACAGAGAATCCATGGATAATTAAACTGCATGAGTTTTAGCCTAGATTCCTGTGGAACTGTTGACTGTTTCCTCTCTTCTTATGTACTTATCTTCTAACCAGTTATTTATGCATGAGGGACTTTTTGCCTTATCTTATACTTTTCTCCTTCAATAACTTTTAAAAAAGGATCTATTGAATGTGTTTTAGTAATTCAAGCTGTGTTGACTTATTCACCAGTTTTGCATATTTATACAACTTTAAATTATATTATTTGGAATCGTTTCTCCTCTAGAAAGTTTTTAAAACTGGAGTAATCCAGCATGCTTCAGTCCTCCAACATTGTTTTAAGCAAGAGGTTACAAACCACTTGAGCTGCTGAATTCTTAATCCTTTGGGACTTTTGACTGAAGTCCTTTTAGTTCTTGTGAGTTGTGTGATTTTGTTCTGTAATCTCTTTTTGCTCTGATGCTTCAACCCTTCATATCCTCTAATACATTCACCCATTTTAAGTTTGTATTACCAAAGTGAGTAATTTAACATGCTTTTGTCACATTTTAAATTTTGAAATGAATCCTTTTATTTTGTAGTAGAGTATGATATCCCAATATTCGAGAAATTTGGAAAGGGGGGGACTTATCCCAGAAGATACCATGTTTCATATCATCAGCAAGACTACAATGATGGTAAGTATGAACACTGCAACAGTTTTATTAATCTGTTTTTCTTGTATGAAAATGTGAATAAAATTATAAGATCTTAATGAAAGGAAATTAAAATATTGAAGAAATTGAAAGCTTAAATTCTTTCCCCAAACTCACTTGCTAAGCTTCTAATGATTGATAGAACCTCTGAGTAGTTTTATTTCTGGTAAAGTTATGGATTACGGAATTTCTGACTCATATGCACAACTGTGGCAAAGTTTACTGTCTTTGGCCCCACACAAGTCATGCAGTATAAGCTTTTGACCTTTGTGACTCTTTTCTATCTAAAGTAGGTATGTCACTTTGTCACTTCTTGTTTTGCTTTAAGAAATCCCAAGTATGGTGGAGTTCCTGTTAACAGTTTCTTAGATTAAAAGAATAAATAAAATTTAAGAGCAGTGATTTAAACTGAGAATTAACAATTAGCTGGTAAAATAAATTGTTGGAATGCGAGGCAGCACCTGCTAATGTGTACACAAAACTGGCTTGGACAGTAATAACATTGATATAAATTTAACATGGGTTAAATTTCTAAAGGAGGGAGAGAGAAGCAGCTGAAGGATTTTCATACTTCAGGCTGTGTCAAATGCTAGTTGAGAAGTGTTAAGAAGAAATTTCTCCCAAGACCAGATGGCTGCATTTGCAGTGTGGAATGAGCCCAACAATGACTGAAATTATGTTACAGGAATCACAGAAATATCAAACTGAAGCCCTGCAATGCAGCTTCAGTCCTGTCCCTTGCTCTAAGGCAAGATCGAAAGAGGCAAAGATCTGCCACACTGACTTTTTAAGTAAACTCTAAATTGACTTCAACAGAAGACATACGCACTCTCTTTATGTAACCGACTTCCAAGATAGCTTATCTAATAACTTAACTTTCTCTGTCTCCCAAGACATTTTTCCTGCAAATGCAAATGTTAACTAGTTACTCCATTTGAACACAGTGAAGAATTGGTCATTGTCCTTATGTAACACTACATCACACATGTACCTGTTTTCTCTCCTTAGTTTTCTTCTCCTGCTTTAGCTGAGGCTTTTCTCGTGGCTGCTTTATGTATAAACATAGGATATAAGCAGAATTTGGTATGTAGCAGTCACATTAATATATTGCAGAATGACTCTGCTTTCTTGTCACCATTCTGACTGCTCTGCAGTCTGTAGTTACATTTCCTGTATGCTTTTCTACGTGACTTTAGGCCAACCAATTGCTTTGCACTTTGTAAGTTTTTGCGTTAGATTTCTCTTTAAGTATTTATATTGTAGTTCCTTACTGAATTTCATCTTGCTGATTTTTGAATCATCTCCAACTTCCAATACCACTGTGAATTCTGATTTTTATCTTTAAATGGACTTTAGCCACACTTAATATGATGTCATCTGCAATATTTCAGTGTGTTAAGTTCCATCATATGTACATCATGAGTTAAAATAGCGTATGGAGATGGACTGAAGATAAACTGTTGGGGGTGTCCACTTCAGTTATCTTCCCCTTTGATGAGAAATCACTGATAACTGCTCTGAATCTGTCTTGGGTATAATCTACATAGTAAACTGGTCTGCAACACTTCATGAGTTGGCTTGTGAGAATGTCCCATTGAAATGGGAAAATTGGATTAGCTACATGTGACAAACCAATTATGACTGGTTTATCACCTTTCTTATCTTCTCAGTGGTGAATAAAACTGCTTAATAACTTGTTTGCATATCTTTCTTGGAATTTAAATTGTCCAGACTAGTATATAAGTCTGAGTTGACTATTTCAAAGATTTCTTATCTGCTTTCTTCAGTCCTCTGAGAACTCTTCCTCTAGTGTAATACCTAATGAATCAGAGACTCCTTCAGTTAATGCTTAGTTCTGTAGAATGAAACTTAATCAAGAGATGCTATCCTGAAAATAGTTGTGTTATCTAAATAGATGAACATAAATTGTGTTAGTCATTTGGTTGTAATTAATATGTTGAAGATCAGTGCTCTGTATTTTTTATTCTGATGCTGTAGCCACCTCCAAATTTTGCATTGCTTGTGTTTTGGTTTTTTAAATACTTTTGAGGTCTTCCTGTTGATTCCATGTGTCAGAGATTATGTAGAATTCATAAAGTATTTGCATGCACACTTTGCATTGCAGTATTTTTTTGTAGTGTAACGTTCATGTTCCATGTATATCATTGAAGGTCGTAAAACTTTTCCAAGAGCCAGAAGGACTCAGGGGAGCAACTTCCGATCACCAGTTAGTTTCAGCCCCACTGAGCACTCGCTGAGCACCAGCAGTGGGAGCAGCGTCTTTACGCCGGAATACGAAGATAACCGCATGAGGAGGAGGGGCAGTGACATAGACAATCCTACCTTGTCAGTCATGGACATCAGCCCGCCCAGCCGCTGTAGGTTCTGGCGTTTTGTGAGCCCCGCTGTAAACTCTTACTTTTCAAGTATATCATGTCAAAGCCTACCATGTCATCCAAATACATGCCATTAAATAACATATTTTTATCTCTCTAACAGGCAAAGGTCAAGCCTATGCTCATCAGTATTTTCATTGCTTATGTTGCCAACCTTCCTGTAGACTTTCAATTCAAATTTACATCTGTGATAACAAAACATTGTAAAAATGATTCATTAGACTCTTTAGGACCTGAGAAGGATTTTGTAGGTTGCAGTTCCTATTTATTTTTGCAGATGTTGGTCATGTTTTCAGTTAAACTATACATCTTTAGTGGTACTGCTTCATACTCGTGGTAGCATTTCAGGAGCAAATATACTTTGTGATGACTTCAGTAGCTCATACCTTGTAATTATGCCTCGATTTTTTCTTAAAAAGGAAGTTGTTTGTTTAACATGCTTTTTCTGTTTTTCAGATTAGCTATTGCTAGTTGTTTTAAGTATGTCTAGTTCTACCACAAATTATTTTGTGAATAAATTAAAGTAGCTCATATTTTCCATCTTACAGGAAGTTTTACTGATCATTGTAATTTATATGATGGGGTTTAGGACGCACAGTCTCTGTTGTTGAAAAGTAGTCTTTTAAAAAATTATTTTCTATGTATTCCAGTTTTTCTCAATCAGCTGAATAGCATGCTCATTTGAAAACCAAAACATTTATATTTTCAGCACCACGAGCTCCAACTAACTGGAGACTTGGTAAACTGCTGGGTCAAGGTGCATTTGGCAGAGTATATCTGTGTTACGATGCTGATACTGGAAGAGAACTGGCTGTTAAACAAGTTCAGTTTGATCCCGATAGTCCAGAAACCAGCAAGGTAAGTGATACAAAAGAGAAACCTTGGAAAAGGCTTCTGCTGAAGTGGTGTGTTCTAGACCAGACTCACATTCCTTTCCTTGAACAGGATGAACATGTTTTAAACCATGTTGTGTTAGGAAACCATGTCCTTGTTAGGAATTCTGTTTTGTTAGTACCACAGATAATTAGTCTGCTTACCTGATTTTAATACTACATCACATTTTTTAATTTTCAGACATATCCTTATGCTGTTAAGATGCATAATTTGATTTGATGCAGTCTTGGTCTCTAAAATTAAACAATCTGTTATGAAGTGTGCTCTGAAATACATCATTTTTATACTAACAGGAATTAGAAGAAGTTCCATTTATAAACAGAAAAGGCTGTACTAATTTAAGTGTTCCTGAAAACAAATTCCTGAAAACAAATAGGTTTTGCCTATGAAGACAGTTTGAGATGCTTACCTATTTTTTCATCTTTTTGGGGCGTATTTGTGTGTTTTGGGGTTTGTTTTGTTTTCTTTCTTTCAAATTTTGTGCATCAAGACTAGGTGCTGTTGCACACTGTGTTTCTCTCTAAAGAGCACAAGTTTCCTTGTTTATTCTCTCTCTAAAATTGAACTTGTCCATCTTTAAATACTGGATGCTGAAGGAGATAAACTATTTAAAGGTAGCACCAATCCTCTATTTCTTCTTTTCCCAAACCATACTTGCTGCTTTTTACAGGATGGGAACAGAATTTTTACTTTCCCTACATTGTGACTGCGTTCTGCACTGTGGGGAGCAAGGCCGGGGAAACAATGGGTGTAAGCATGATTGCAGAATTGAGTGGCTGCCTGTTATAGTTGCTGCTATTAGTGATGTAGGATCGAGGAAAAAGCCAAGAATCATTTGTGCTGTAGATTCCTAGTGTAGTTGTTGTTGCTACTTCTTTAAAATGTATAACAGAACAACTGATTATGTTTTGGAACTGTTAAATATAAAATATGGTAGATCTCTCCTGAAGCAACAGTTTCGTGACCTCACTTATTATGGCATTTTGTAGTAATGTGTGCCTCTGTGTGTAAAAAAATCTATTTCCTTTCTAGCATGAGAAGTGTGAGGGTATTGGTAATAGGCTATGACAGATAAAAATTCAGGTTTTGATTAAAAACTTCCAGGTGAAATTTGGAATCGAGTCACGTTTGAATTTGTGGGTTAGTATTTTTCCAGCATCTAATTGTGCAGTCCATTTCAAAATATCTTACTCCTTTTGCAAAATTCGTAGTATTTTGGATAGCTCCAGAGAAAGCACCAGTTGTTAGTGTTTTCCTTTGCTGTACTTCATTGTTACAATATCAAGTGGTACTCAAAGGCATTTTTAAAGTATAGACTATGATCCTGGAAAAGTGAAGATTTAATGCTAATTACTCCACCACAAAGATTAAAATGTGGGGGGTTTCTGTGTTTTGTTAGTTGCTTTTTTACCCAGTTGGAGGCTTATGACATGTTGCATAATGATCCGTGACCTCATGCACATATTGATATCTGCTGTGCTCTGAGACAAACATAACTTCAAAAGAAGAGAAACAATGAAAAACCAGCAAAATCATCCCAAAGATAATGTATAGAAAAGACATCGTTTTGGTTGTTTTTAATTACCTCAATTTAGCATTGATATTTTCATGTTATAAAACACAAAAACTTTACATTAGCTGCAGGAGTAGTTTGTCACTTAGTTTGCATAACACTTCAATATGTACATACTGCTCTGCTTGAAAAAAATGAAATCCAAAATCCTAGTTTTACTACATCAAGTATGGTAAATCTTTCCTGTTTTGTCGTTTCAGGAAGTAAATGCACTTGAGTGTGAGATTCAGTTGCTGAAAAATCTGCTGCATGAAAGAATTGTTCAGTACTACGGCTTCTTGAGAGATCCACCCGAAAGGACACTCTCAATATTCATGGAGTACATGCCTGGGGTAAGCAAGAGAGCTCATCCACTTCAGCCATCATTTGTGTGCAACGTGATGAGCACGCAAGCATTCAGCTTTGCATAGGTGCACACAGATACTTAAAACTGTCCAAGTCAAAAACAGTCACCAAAGATGGGTACTGACGAGTGCTTGCAGCCTCCTATCTTCTCCATTGCTTGCTCAGGTTTTCAGAATTACAGTGGTTTGTACAAAAGCTCTTTGTGTTTGTTTTTGGCATAAGTGGTGCCTGGCAATGTCTTTGAAAAGACAATACTATCATTAGTAAACGCTTAAATCTTCCTGAATTTTAATGTTTTGTTTTGCCACACTTAGAAGTATTTCAGGAAAACAAAAAGTAGCCAAGATGGGAGTAGGAATAAGTGCATACAGAAAGTAATCTTGGTGCTTGCTTTTTGTGTAGTACCTAGTACATGCTGAACTGCTGCTCTTCTGCTTTGTTAGGAAAATTACAAGGTCAGACAACTGTAGATTTTCATTTTCTCACCAAGTGGGGTCAGCAGAGCTAAATAAAATGTGCTCGTATAAAAACAGAGGCTCTATTTCTGAATAGTTAGAGCAGTCTACTTACTATGAGACTCCACAGGGGAAAAGCATTGTCTGGGCATTGTTTTCTTGTGGTGGATTTTTTGTTTGCTTCTTCATTTTTTGAGTTCTGGGCTTTGTTTTGGGGGACTTCTTGAATTTTTCTGAGATTTGCAGGGCAATGTGACAGAAGTAGTCTTAGCAGTTTGTAACTGTGTGGCAAAGCCACGTTATACAAAAATAGTTGCAAAAACCCAAGAGGTTTTGATTTAATATTATTTTAAGCTAAGACTTGCTTACCTCTTAATTTTTACCTAAAGCACCACCCTACAGCACCTGGTGGTTTTTTTTCTGAGAATAAACTAACCCAAAGGGCATGTGTTACGTCCGTCCTGAGTATCACCACTCACACATCAAAAAGTTTGAGGGTGGTGTTGGAGTGGTGCTGTTCTTTTTCTGTACAATGAACTAGAACTATTCAGCTGCTTGCGAGTTTTAAGGTTAAATCAAGAAGGATTGTAATTTTAAATGTCTACATTTCAGGTATAAATTTAATTGGATTTCAGTAGAATTCTAAAAGTGTTAGTGTTTTATACTTCTGTGCCATAGGGTTCCATCAAAGACCAATTGAAATCATATGGAGCACTCACAGAGAACGTGACTCGTAAATACACACGGCAGATTTTGGAAGGAGTTCACTATTTGCACAGTAATATGATTGTCCATCGAGATATTAAAGGTAATGATAGTTCTGTGCACAGTTCAGTGCTCTTTATTACTGATCCTTTTCCAATCTTATGTGAAGAGCTAAAATGCAATTAAGTTTGAAATACTGAAATACTGATTTAAAATCAATGTGATTGCTTTCCATCTTTTAGTCTGGGGAAGCTGGGGAGGGAAAAATAATCAACTTGGGGATGTTACAGCAGACTTCCAGCAATGTTTCTTTCGTCTCCGTCTGCAAAACAATCAGGATAAATTCCTTTGATTTTATTTTACTATTAATAATTTTAAATATATTGGAGGATGATTTCGTCAGAAATAGAATGTGCAGAGGGAAGCACCATGACTTGAAAGTTTAAATATTTAGAGTTTTGTTTCATCAGTTATATAGGAATTACCCACTGGTACAAGAAGTGACCAGCAGATGTGACTTGCCTGATCAGACTTCTTCCATTTTACTGCTAGGAGGCGTGATGAAACATTTACTGTTTGCAGATAGGTACAGGTGACTTGCAAGAGTGGCATAAGCAAGGTGCGAATATGTAGGAAGATGGTGATGTGCACAATAGGTGTGTTGAACACAATACTGTTGTATTCCCTAATATTTTTTACCATTTTCCTGTTGGTTTGTATCAACGGTGCTTTGTTCCAGAGTAGGTTGAGATATCACAGTCAATTTGTACATTCTTGGGCAGACAACTGTTTTCAATAAATCTATAACACAGTTTGAGATTTTGCTTTAAAATAGTATGGAGACATTTTCAGTTGTGTGGAAACTCCTTTCCCATTTTTTTTAAATTTCCCATGTATGGCACATTCCTTATTTTGTCAGGAGGGCTTTACAAAGGGACTGCCCCTTCCTGGAAAAGGCCTAGGATGCAAACCAGTTTGTACAACTCATTATTTTCTGAACTCCAGAATAGTGTAGTAGGAATGAGCAGAGAAAGTAAAGTCTCTGGCTTGAAAGCCTAGGTTGATGTTGAATTGTATCCCAGAATCCAAACTTCTGTTACTGTTTTCCACACCAAAACCTTGAGCCTTTCATGAAGGTAATGCTGTGTTCCCTTCCTTCCAGGAGCAAATATTCTGCGGGACTCAGCAGGCAATGTGAAGCTTGGTGACTTTGGTGCCAGCAAACGACTGCAGACGATCTGTCTTTCTGGTACAGGAATGAAGTCTGTCACAGGAACTCCCTACTGGATGAGCCCCGAAGTTATTAGTGGAGAAGGGTACGGCAGAAAAGCAGACATCTGGTATGTTAAAAAAACCCCTTCTCTACTGGAAAGTGTCATTTCATTTTCAGCAGAGAGTTAGGTGTTTGTTATCTGAGGCTGCAGTGTTTCATTCTGAGATTTAAGCTGAAGAGGGTGGCAAATGTGAGCACTGACAGTCATATTTGGAGAGTCTTAACACTGAAATTTAATTTTTCACGTGGCAATTTCTCAGCCCATCAGTTTAGAGATCATAAGAGAATCCTTTGAACTGACCTTGCATGAAGTTAGGATTACCAAACTGTTTTTTAGTTCTGGAGAGGTACTGGCTGAAAGCAATATGTGAGGCTTTGAAACATCAGTCAGTGTCTTGTAATGAGACTTCAACACCAAAATACTTCTCATGCAAAGCAGAAAATAAAATGCTAGTCCTCTAAAGGCTGAACACTTAAGAGTGAATGTAACGGATTTAAAAGGGAGTATCAAAAAACAATTTGGTTTAAGTTGTTAACAAATACTTAAGAACTAAGAGAGAAAGGTAATTTTCAAAAATGAGAGTTAGTGAAACATTGTGTAATATGCCATAGTCTAATATGGCTCCAGCGCAGTGGACAGATGACTTTGGCAGTGAGACTCCTTGCCCTGCTGCTGATCTGTGAACGTGCAGTAACGGGCAGCAGCAGATAGGCAGGAGTAGCAACACTGTGTGTTTAAAAAGGAACTACATTATAGCCAACCAATGGCAATACTTTTAACCTCACGGAAATTAATTCAGGCTACTTCAGATTACTTAGTAATTACTCTCATACACATGAATAATAGAGCAACCTTATAATTTCAAGCAGCTGACTTGTTCAAATTTGAAGTGTTAGTACCAAGGTTGTTGTGGTTTTTTTTGGTGGAAACTTAAGAAAAAATACTGAAGTTGGACTTCTGTCAGTCAGTAAACCCTTATTGTGTAAAACAGTGTACCTCTGTTTAACCACAAAACTTCTTGCAAGCATCTTGGAAAACAGTCACACTTTCTAAGAATTGGGAAATTATTCCAGCCTATCCATTTTGCAGTATCATTCACTTGTTGTTGGAAGATGCTGATCTTTCAGAACTTCTGGAACAAAGTTTCTCTGGCAATATGTACGCCCTTCTGCTTTCCTGAATTCTTTAAACATGAATTTTGTATACAAAGATTGTTTAGGAACTTAATATTTTGTGTGTCAATCTAAGTATATTTTTAGTACCCTTAACTAAAAGAGAAAATACCATGAAGTAGGCCTTTTGTTTTTCAGCTGCACACTATTCACTGGTGATAACTTGTGCATTTCTAATGAGCTGGCAACACACGTGGTATGCTCAGAGCATTCCTGGTGCTTTGCATTTCTGTTTGGCCTCAAGGACCAGGAAAGCTTCTAAGTGCAGTGCTGAGTGTGTGGCCTTTGTCAGCCTGCTGAGCACTGGATGCTGGCAGTGCCCTACCACAGTTGGTATTGCCTGGATAAATATCTCATTATCCCTTCACTGAGGTAGTAGCTTTTGGCCTAGGGAAGTAATGAAATGGAGACATAGGTAGTGATCTGTATAACTTTGAAATAAAGGTATACGTGCCATTTTTTTTCCAAAGCCTGTTTTGTGCTGAAGTTGCTCTGTAGTGCTAAGTAGACACTCCTTATTTGTGATAGTTTAGCCCCTCTCTGCTGTTTGTTGTTTTCCTGCGAA
The DNA here is from genome assembly GCA_013389985.1 of Dryoscopus gambensis. NCBI lineage: Eukaryota > Metazoa > Chordata > Aves > Passeriformes > Malaconotidae > Dryoscopus > Dryoscopus gambensis. The sequence goes on along the minus strand of WEIT01008471.1, from coordinate 40,827 downwards.
TGGGTGACTCTGTTGTAACCTCCTGTTTCACTTCTGCCTCTGTTTCAGGAGTGTAGGTTGCACAGTGGTAGAAATGCTCACTGAGAAGCCCCCGTGGGCAGAATTTGAAGCCATGGCTGCCATCTTTAAAATTGCCACTCAGCCAACCAACCCCCAGCTCCCACCTCACGTCTCCGACCACGCTCGGGATTTCTTGAAACGGATTTTTATTGAGGCCAAGCTGCGACCGTTTGCAGATGAACTGCTGAGACACACATTTGCACACTATCACTAACACCTGCCTCAACTCAGCTTGCATCTACTGCATTTATTTTCTATTTGACTGCACTTTTATTTTTCTTTTTTACAAAGAAAAAGGAGAAGAAAGACAAGAGAGAATATTCTCTTGAATCTTTGTTTCACTTAGATTGTAAACAATTTAAATTTTGTATCTAAAATGAGAATCTTCTCTCCCCCCCTCCCACCAGGACTAGAACTTTTTGTTTCTATGATGTACTGATGTGGTTGATGTAGATAAAGCACTTTAGTACATATTTGTTCCTTATTTAAAGAGGAAAAAAATTACAAATGCTTGGACAGTCAGGAACTGTTTGACTTTTTCTGACACCGCTGACTGACTCAGGGTGCAGGGAAAAATAGACATGCAGCTGAAGGACAAGAAGGTTGCTTCTATGTGATTCTTCTCTATACTGTAGGTACTTGCAGCAGAGAGTTCTAAGTTCTTACTACATTTTAGCATTTTAATCAGTTTCTGGAATTTACAGTTTAAGCAGGAACACGTGGTTCTGAGAGTTAATTGATGAAGCTGGAAGAACTTGGAACTCTTTGTACAGCAGCATGTCTAGCTGGTACTTCTATGTGACCAAAAGAAAATAACAAAAACGCGTGTAAAACTGATGTACTAGTTAGAGGTTTTGGTGTAGAATTATTGCATTATCTTAATAGGAAAATAATTACAGATTATGGGCCCAGACTCCTAGAAACTAGTATACTGCAAAGGGGAAATTTTCCATGCTAGACAAGGTTCAGCTATTGGATGTAAATATTTAGGAGAACACCTCCTGCTCTATCTGCCAAAGAGAATCTCTGTTGCTTAAGCTTAGAGGGAGACAGTTATCTTAGCTGATAAAAAATAGTGATGTTGAGAGTCAGTTCTTCTCCACAGTCCCACGAATGGCTGCAGGGGAAAGGGAGTGACTAATCCTTGTGCAGTATATGAGTTGCTTGATTCAGAATGAGCTATAAGAAATGTTTTCAAAGCTGTTAAGAGGCGCTAGGATGGAATGTATGTCAACATCAAGTGCCTGAATAATATAAAATTCTTCCCATTCTGCACTAAAAGAAAATGGTTTAGTAATGCAGGTCAGTCATCTAGGATGTGTTGATAATTCCTGAAATAAAATCAAATATCTCCAAACATCTCTTAACATCAGGAATGAATCACTGAGAAAGCTAAGACTCCAGTTATATTTTTAATGAGGTAGCACTGATCAATCCTATGAAGAAGGAAGCACAGCACAAAAAATTGTACGAAGAATAGGCCAAAAATGCAGAGAGAGCCAGCAGTTAAATAACATTTGTGATTATTCCAGCCTGATAATCCAGATTGGTGTTTGTCAGATTTCCAACTGTCGTAAAGTGTACATTAATCACTTTTTCTATTTCTGAAAGAGCATAATAAAAGAAAAGTAAAAATCTGAAATATTGCTTCTCAGTTGAGAAGCCCAGGTACTGATCAGGTGTAGTGAATAACTGACTTTTCACAACAGAAAAGTCAGGTTCTCATATTTTTGTAGAAGAACAAAACATAAATAATTTTAAGGGGCATTTGGAAATAAACTATTGGACTACAGAACTGAAATGATGTTTACTGTTGTGGATGATTCATTGCTTGCTTTTGCTGTTTTGTAAAGGCAGAGCAGGCTGGTACTGTGACCCTTGTCTAGTCTGACAATGCTCTACCTGTTCTGCATCTTTAGAGGACTATCAGAGTTACAAAGTGCATGGAGACAGAACAATAAGCTTTCCCATTCCCAGAGTCACTCATGTATGAAATTTCTGAATTTATTCTGCTGAATTCCATGTGTTTTACCAGAGCATAAGCAGGAGTATGGATCTATCCTTATCACGTTACCTGTAGTGGAGTGAGAATGACTTTTTTGTGGCCATCTCTCCACAGACAGAGTGGTGACTTCTTCAGCTTATGTGAGTATTTTTACCCAGCTTATAATTTTCTCGGTCAGGCTACACAACTGTGCAAGGTTTCCTGAGCACGGGGAGAACTAGTCAGACCAGGAAAAGTGTAAAAGGCTGAAAGGAAAGGCAGCTTGTACTGACTTCATTTGCTTGTTTGTTTCTCTGTCACTAGATAAAAGCTATGAAGCAGCCTTTAAGAAGAATTGGTATTTACTCTGCTGTAAGGGACCTTTGCTTTATAAGCAAAATACAGTGACGGTAGGGATGGGAAGTTTAATATAGAACCTAATAGTTTATGTAGGTAATTTTAAAGGTCATGTGATTGAAATGATTTATTTCAAACAGACTAAGAAGGTACCAAAACCAAGGTGAAAATATATATAAAAATCAGTAGTGGTCAGTGATACCTGAAAAGGTAAGGAAATTTTATATTACCAAAATAGGACATTAAAGGGAAAACGTAACCAGTTTTATCTGTAGCATTCATAACATTTAAATATACTATTCTAAAGAGAAACTGTACTCTCTGAAGCTTGAAAATTTTCAGAATCTAGTTTTCTTATACTGTGTCCTTTCTGTGAGACAGTGCTGGATCATGTATATTGCAATATCACTTCCTTGTTGTGATTTTTAATTACTGAACAATCAAGTTTGCTGCTTTTGTGCCTTTTCTAAAAAAATGGCATTCAGTCATGACAACGGTCAGCATTTTGGAGCCAGGAAAAAATCAACTTTCAGAGTGCATTTTTCATCATGTCTTTGGCACGTCAGAAAGCTGCCAAGAAAAGACTGTGTTTCTTAAATGAAGCTGACATTTTCCAGTGTGCGTGATTCTAGTAAAATTTTACGAATTTAACCCAGGTTAGGCTTGAGCTAGTTTTTTTTCACCCTAAGGAGAATTTCTCTACTGACTTCAATAACTTACAGTAAATGAGTTGGTTATTAACACAAATGTTTTGGGCTAGAAATAATTACAAAGCTAAATCAGGCTTCTACCAGAAGGCTGGCTATTACTTACCCATAGTGGGGTAATGTAGCAAAATAACCTGTATACAGGGTTTGTTAGACACTTACAGGGACTCCGGGGTGATGGCGAACAACCCCTCGTTCTAGAATTTGTGAGGGCGCATGGAATTTCATGCATTAAACTATTGGAGGAGGATTGCAGAGCCAAGATGCCACCAGCATTTTAGAATCACGGATTAGTCTTAATTGTTGAATCCAGTTATAAGAAAATGACAGTCAAAGCAATACTGCTGCAGGGTTGGTTTGCTTTTCTGTAAACACCACGATGAAGCTATACTCTCAAAAAATAAGAGTTGAAGTTCACGGTGAGTATGTGTATTTTTAAAAGTCTTACTTATCTTCTAATGAATTTTAGTATTCTGTCTGTTGCACATATTAAGTGACAAAAGCTACTTCTGTGGTATGGTTTTAATGGTGTAACTAACAGTCCTGTTTAGAGCATGACTCAAGGTTTCAGTTGCGTTGTGTTAGAGAAAGTTGTTTATTTTGTATTTGGGTGATAGAAATATCCATGGAAGAACTCAAAAAGGTATGGATCTAATAATTGCATAGTTAAATCTACAGTCTTCTTTTCTTGACAGTTTAAATATAGTCTTAAAACTTTAACTTGATTTACAATTCGATTTGCAGCTAAATAGTCCTTTCAGTACAATAAAATGAAAAGTTTGGGGTTTTTTAGCTAGTGCCTTTTTGTCTGTATGCCTTAATTTTGTTCATGTTAGAACACCATATTGAAATATGTCATACAATTCCATGTCACCAAAGCAGTCTTAGCGAATGGGTTTTTTCAAAGTGCCCAAACCAGAGTTCGCCTAACTGCATTGAACAGTGTGCATGCATTATAATCTACAGCAGACATTCAGATTCTGAACTTTAAAGTGATTTTTGGCTTCCTGTGCTAATACAGGTTTTGTATTTGCATTCTGGAGATGGTACACTGATGCACATGCCAGAAAGAGGATTTGTCTGCATGCACGGAAGTAACAGAATTGTCAGGATTTGACTTCCTGGCTCTGGGTACCAGACTCTGCAGCAGAGTTTCTCACTGGGCTTGAAAGCCAACTTGGTACATTTGTAAGCATGGTACTGTATTAAAAGCTGTTTACTTTCAGTGCACAGGAATATGATCTGTCCAAGCAAACCAGCAGATTTCTTTCCTGTGCCTTTTGGATAATCCTAATCCTGCCGTTGTCTTGACTGAAAGCCTCATAGCACCTGTAGGTACAGTGCAGTACAGCAAGCCATTCTTTTGGACAGCATAGAGCGATGTCTAACTGCAGCTTCAGAGACTTGAGCAAATTGATCAGATCTACAGTTATTTATAACCAATTTCTTACTTTTTTTAATCTTGAAAGACTGTCACGCATATAGAAAAGTATAATGTGTGTGCTTGAATGTAAGTCCCTGTGGTGTTTCTGGAAAAGCGAAAGTATTGCTGCCAGTGTCATTTCTTCTTGCTGGTAACTTGCTGTCTTGTGGCAATGACAAGTCTGCAGTGTAGAATCACATAAAATTACCAAAGCTTTTATATCCCATATACATATAGCCAAAAGTGATGTTTGATGTCACTTATAAATAGTGTATATCCACCAGTAAGCTGTTGCTGACTGAGTAAAGCAGGTACTAGTAACAAGTGAGACACTGCCCATATTTCAGACATGTGGGTGTTTATAGTTGCTGTTCTGATATGCAAAATTCATGCTTGTATTAAAATGAAGAGTTTTCTTTTTAAAAGCTCTTTCTAATTTAATCTTACTGTTGTCATTCTAAAATTACTGCATAAGCTTGGTGACTAAAACCTGGTGACTTCTGTAGCTGGGTGTTTGAGCCTTGGGACATTTAAGGAACACCATAAAGATAAAACGGTGACCTAATCTGTTTTGTGCGCCATAGTGAGAATGTTCCAAAGCTCCGGGAAGCAGCCAGTCCTCTTTACGTGAGAGCCGGATGTCACCCACAGTTACCTGGGTGTGGGTGCTGCCCTCTGGAGGAGCCACTAATGCACACCAAGTGGTCAGACAGGTTTGCTATCAACCCAGGGCTTCTGAATCAAAATCTGGGATCAGAAACAGAGGAACTTCTTTCTCATTTGAATTCCCCCACTTGGCCCACACGGTTTATTTTTCTTTCTAGCTGGCAAAGCTTAAGTCCTGCATAGGTGGTGGCCCCGATAACTCTTGAATAAGGTGTGCGTCCAGCTTTAGACCCGGGAACCCATCACTTGAACCCAATCCTTGGGTTTCCTCTAGCAATAGATACGTATACAGAGTTGAGGGATGGGATGGGATGGAGGAAATGAAATTTCTTATGTTTCAGAGCAGTCACACCTCGGCTAGGGCTTAGTTTTCATAAAGTTATTTTAAAGGGAGAGGAACTGGATTAAACGGCATAGAAGTTTTATCTCATGGTTCAACCCTTACGTTGAGTCCAGAGGTGAGGATTGGAGGTCAGGGTCTTCTGTTGAGAGATAAGGAAAAGGATACTCCAGCTCCAGAGTGGATAGTCATAGGAAATACATCAGAGCTTTTTTGTGGTTTTTACCCAAAAACTAGGCGATCCTTTTCCCCTAGAGGTTTATATAATGTGGATATAAAAACAAGGATTGCATTTTCTTTTCTGAACAGCCATTAGATTGTCAGTTCCCTAGTGTTTGTTTCTTGTTAATACCAGTAAAAAAAGGTGGTGTCACCCTAAAATTGGAATGGTTTATTAAAGCATTCATGTCTGTCATCTCAGACCTCGCAGGAGTCGTATAATGGAGTATCACTGTAAATACGTGGAGGAGACTTAGATTAATTGGAACGTAGGCTTTTAGTTTTCATGAAGCTATGAATAAAAATTTGTAAATTTACTCTTGATCTAATGTACATTTTTATGTAGCCATTAAATTCTCTATTTAATCTATCAGTTTCTCACTGTAAATGTTTTTACTCTCAGTTGAATGCTGGGCACAGTTTGTAATGTATGTACACAAAGGTGTTTTTTTCTATCAACGTTGACTTTTTTGCACATTTTTGGAAATATTTAATTTGTACACTGATTTAATACTCTGACCAATTGTTGATGGGTGTATGAGAATCACGTGTGTGTGCAATGTACTACTGTCTGGATGTATGGGGTTTTTTATTACTTTTGAGATGTTGCTACCAGTAACTGCACTGCTGTTGCTGCTTTACATGGAATATCTTGTGTATAAAAAAAGATAAAAACAATTAAAAAATTAGCCTATGGTTATCATGGTTGAGGAACTCAGGAGTTGGGCATTGCTTGCTAGTTCCATTGTCTGACACCCTTCCAAACTTAAATACAACCAACCCACCCCGCCTTGTAATTCTGTGTATGCATTGAATGTGTGTGTGTATATATCCCAGTAATCTTATTCCACAATTTCATTTCTACATTTTTATGAACTTGTTTTTTAAGGGTACTATGTTTAGTTAGAATAATTAAATATATAAAAGCTTTGAGAGATGATTTACTAGATAAATATATTTTCAGCTGGCTGATGTTCAAAATATTTTTTTAATTTTTGTTTTTAACCATTCGAAATGTATTTGTATTTCCAAAATCAGACACGAATTGTACTTAGAAATATATTAAAACACTCTGTAGGGACAACAGTGTGATTTCTCTTTTAAGAATTCTGTACTTCAGAACACTGCGCAATGTCACTCTTGTACCTCAGTTCCGAGTTGGCTTTTTATTGTTATTTACAGTGCGCTTTCCGGAAGTCTCTTCAATTCCTTTGATATATTTTTAATTATTTTTCCTCATTTCCCGCTGGTCCGGGCGCGGCCCGGGGTGCGGCTGCCTCCCGTGCCCGAGGCCCCGCCCCCTGCCCGC
>WEIT01008471.1:7666-33415 GCA_013389985.1 Dryoscopus gambensis | reverse complement strand
GGACGCTCCGGGCGGGCCGGAGTGTGCGGGTGGAAGGCCTCGGGGTCGCCTTGGAGCGGGGTTTGCTGCGGTTCGGGGCGGGTGCGTCCCCTGCAGCGCCTGTGCGGGGACAGCCGGGACGGGAGCCTCGGGAATGCCCAGGGAATTGCTCCAGCCCCAGCAGCCTCCAGGCGGGGCCCCCGCTGTCGCGGGTGCGCCGCGGACCGGGCAGGGCACAGGAGCATCTCAGCCAGACGTCTCACGGGGGGCTGAGAAGAACAGCGCGTTAGCTGATGACACGAGAGGGATCTGTCACCGCAGTGACGCAGCAGCAGGGTTTGTATGTTGGAGTGAAACAGCTTTAAGACAGGCTGCTCTCATCTGTAACTGGAGCCGTTTGTTTTCTCTGCCCTTTGAAAGGGACGTCAGTAAACTCACGCAAGGTCTGGCCAGTGGTGCAGCATCTAGGGAAGAGGTGGTTGCCCAGACAGCGTCTGCAGGGTGCCTGTCACTGAGTGCTGTACAGGCACCTAGTGCTGTGACACCCAAGTGCTATCATTCATTCATTCATTCATTCTGCATAAAATGAGCAAGGACTTTTATTGTTCCAGGGGAATGGGGCTGGAAGCTTAAGTCTACTCAAGCAATTTGTTTAGCATTAAAAAAGAAAAAATATCCTAGCATGTCAGTCTGGAAAAGCCTTTATTGATCTGGGTGTGGGTTATTCACAGTGCCGTGGAAGGGACACGGACTGTGCTGGGGACATGCCTGCACCATTTCAGAAGACAAAAGTAACATGTTTATTCTTTTTCTTGTAACTTTGTTTAAAGATTCAGTTCAACTGACACTGTTGTGCCTTCAGCATTTCTTTTCATTTTTGCAGGCTCCCGATGGCCATATATTTCTGGAAGCCTTTTCTCCAGTTTACAAATACGCACAGGACTTTCTAGTTGCCATTGCTGAGCCTGTGTGCAGACCCACCCACATCCACGAGTACAAGCTGACTGCCTACTCCCTGTACGCTGCCGTGAGCGTGGGCTTGCAGACAAGTGACATCACCGAGTATTTGCAGAAACTCAGCAAGACTGGTGTCCCGGATGGAATAATCCAGTTTATCAAGGTAAGATTATTTTATGGCATTGGAAATACATCTGTTGCTACTAATGAATTCCTTTCCTGCTGCCTCTGCCTAAATGATTTATTATTTTTTAACTATTCATCGTTTTTAACTGTCCTATTCTTCTGTTACTCTTTCAAGAGAATGTTATTTTTTTTCTGTCTTTTTGCGTAGCATATTGCTGCACACATACTATTTTCATAATATATCCTGTGTGGGATTTATAAAAAGAAAAGTACATTAAAGTGTCTGTGTAGATACTTTCAGCCAGTACGACTTGTACATGGGGAAAGTTTCCTCAGATTTGTCCTGAAGGAGAACTGAGAATGTGGGAAGCAGTCTGTAATAGTGGGGCACTGTAAGACAGCCTGCCTTATCCTGCAAGTATGCTCTCACAGTCTTGGAAGCAGATTGAAATTAGGTATAAGAAGTGAATATCTGTGCCTGTTCTCCTGTGTGAGATGATGTGAGCATCTTCTGAAAATACCTTTTCAGGTTTGTTCCATGAGCATACCAGCATTGCAAGTAAGTGTTTTGTGGTTATGGTGCATCCTCACAAAGACCTAAGGCCATTGCAGTGTTTGGTCCTAAATATGGAATCTCTCTTTTGCATGTTCCTAATGGCTGCTCTCTTTGTTTGTAGCTGTGCACTGTCAGCTACGGGAAGGTGAAGCTGGTTCTGAAACATAACAGGTAGGTGGCTTCTTCCTTAGCTCTTGTGGCAGGAAGCCCTCCAAATGCACGCCTGTGCATGAGTGAGTGCTTCAGGAGCCCTGGAGTGTCACAGCTGCCAGCTCTGTGTAACAGCTCTCAGGTATCACTTTTACAGCTTTTGGAAGTATTTAATACGTTCGCTGCTGAATTGTGTTTAGCTGTCCTGAACTAGTGCTGGTTGTCGTAACATTTTTAAAAGTAGGTTGCAAATTTGATATTGTAGCTTGTTTCTTTATTGCTTTATGTCCTTGAGGTCTTCAAATCCTTCCTCTCTCCCTTCCTCTCTCCCTTCCTCTCTCCCTTCCTCTCTCCCTCCCTCCCTCNCCCTTCCTCCCTCCCTTCGTCCCTCCCTTCCTTCCTCCACAGCTGTCCTGCAGTCTTGTGTATTCTGACTTGTGTTCTGTTATTCAGGAAAGATAAGCAAGTCCAGTGACAAGAGATGGGTGCTTGTGTCTGGGTTGAATCTGATTTGTTTTAAAGCTAAAAGATAATGCTGGAAGGGGCCTGGAGAAGTCAGCTCATATTTTAACTGTGATCTCCAACCAGCATCATCATTGAGGAATCCCCAGGGTGCACTAGTTATAAATTTTTAGGTGGTTTGTGTTGTGGAAGTTTGGGGTTTTGTCTTTTGGGCTTTTTTTGTGCTGTGGACAGGACTTGAAAACACCACATGCAACCTTTTCACAAACTCACCTCAGTTCAGTCTCAAAACAATTTACTTCACTTGCATGTCACAAGTAAGATGTGTGTGTGAGAGGTCTGTGTGGGCAGTTGTTCTGGAGTTTTGCCACTTGTGTTATGTTAGAGAGTATTTGAGCAAGATGGATGGACAACTGCACAGTACATAATGCTTTTGGTATGAGGCATCTTTTAAAAGTTTAGGTTGCCATAACGTCTTTATTTTTAAATTAGCACCCCAAGATTGGATGCTTGAGTGCACCTGGGATGGCTATGCATTTAATCATCTATGCCACTCTTCCTGTGAGTTATTCAGTTGATGAGTTCATACAAATGTTTTCCTTTATTCTTTAATTTTAGGTATTTTGTGGAAAGTACCCACCCTGATGTCATTCAGCAGCTTCTGCAAGACCATGTAATTAAAGAATGCCGCCTGAGAAATGCTGAGGGTGAAGAGACAGAGCTCATTACAGAGACATTCACAAGTAAATCAGCGGTATGCCCAGCCATATTCTAAAATTACTGCAGTAACTGGAGGTAAACTCTTAAATAGTTTGGACTGGTTACTGTTTGCTTTTTGCATCAGCTTCATTTTGCCAGCAACAAACTCTGCTCTTCAATGAGCCCAAATTTGAGGGGAAGAGGGGACCCCAAGTGTGTCTCTAATGAAATCTTTGGTGAAAATTCATGTTCCTCTATTTCAGATTTCCAAATCCAGTGAAGGTGGCCTTGGTCCATCAACTTCACAGGGAACAGATGCTCAGAATAAGCCAGATGTCCCAGCTGACTTATTTGAGTTTTATGAGCAGATGGACAAAGATGAGGAGGAGGAGGAGGAAACGCAGACGGTGTCCTTCGAAGTCAAGCAAGTATGAATGTTGCACAGAAGCACATAAGCATGAGAACTTACTAGGAAGTACTGTGGCTCTTTTTGTTTGGTAGGGGCGATCCCTGGAAGTCATTAATGTTTCTTTCCTTTTACCTTCCAAAATTTAGAATCTTAGAGGGTGGCAGGCTGGGTGTTGTTCCTTCCCAGCCTACAAAGCACAGTACTCTCAGGCCCATCACATTTGGCTGAATATTACTTAGTGCAAGACAAGTGAGAATTCAGTGGAGGGCTGTTTTCAGAGAGCTTTTTTTTATCTTTTTTTCCCCCTCTAGCTTTTGTTTTGTAATTCGTGGTTGCAGAAGGAACTCTTTCTTGGTGGTTCTAATTCACCATCACTTGAGAAGGGGAGCTGGAGGTTGGAGCGCAGTCCTTGCTTGACAGTCAGAGAGCTTCTATAGAATTTCTCAACTTGTTTTTTGACTTGATGATTCTAATGATGCCTTAGTGGGGGGGAAAGGAATTTTAAAAAGGATAATGTTGTAGCTGTTTTGTTTATTTGAAAAAAGCCAGGGCAAACCAACAACCTCTTGGTGATTGATTCAGCCTATCATTGTCTTGGAGTAACTTCCATACAGGGTATGGATGTTTTCAGGGTAACAGATGTGCATCTTTGTGTAACAGAGAGAACATTTGGTGTCTGTTACTGAACTCCTTGTTGCAGGACATCAGGGTGTAGTTTAGTCATTGCTGGGTAAGCAACAATCTGAGGTGAATGTGTCATGTTCTTCCATCTCCCTAAAGATCCCTCTCTAATAATAACTGCTGTTTAAAATGTTTAGGAGAGGTGGGGTAAAATTTCTGGAATAAACCTTAGCTCTTGCAGACCTCATAAAAACTAAATATAACTTCACTTGGTTTTATATAACCTAGTTGTTTTCAGGGAAAAAGAAATTAATTCAGATGTGGAGAATTTATCAACTGAAGCTTTTTTTCCTCTTCAGGAGATGATTGAAGAACTTCAGAAGCGTTGTATCCATTTGGAGTACCCCTTGCTGGCAGAATATGATTTCAGAAATGATTCTGTGAATCCTGATATTAATATAGATCTGAAACCTACTGCTGTCCTCAGGCCCTATCAAGAGAAAAGCCTAAGGAAGATGTTTGGGAATGGACGAGCCAGGTCTGGTGTTATTGTCTTGCCGTGTGGTAAGTTTCTGTGTTGGTACTTAGACAATCTGTTCTTTATTTGCCTGTAGTAAAGTGAATTCCAAAGATGACAGCTGCCTGGATTTCAGACGGCAGCGGGGACCGTTCTGGTCCCGGTGTGCAGAGTTCTGGTGGGTTTTAGTGAGCAGGTGGTGAGGCTGTGCGGAGGGAGAGCCGGGTCACAGAGCCTGTCGGTGTCCCAGCAGGGGCTGCGGAGCTGGGGAGCAGCTGTGGTACCTTCACACTGCCAGTCGTGCTTCCAGTCTGCCCTCTGCCGCCTCTGCTCATCTTCCCGTGAAATGTTAAGCTGTTGGCATTGGAATTTGTTCCTTGGTTGGGAATGGGGAAACTGGGGGGAGCTGGGAATACAAAGGTGGCATAAAGGGGCATCCGAGGAGGAAAAGAGCTTGTGTGCACAAGTGCTGGGCAGGGGAGTTTGAGGAAGAAATGAGAAACATGCAGACTGAGACAACCTATAGAAAACGGGGGGGGAAGGAGCGAACAGGAGAAGGTGTGCCAGTGCCCTTGGTATTGGGGGAGGAGGAGACACATGGGAGATGCGATGAGGGCCTGAGTGCGTAAGGAGTGCTGGGAGAATGTGAAGAATGGGAAGATTTATGGACTTGCTTTGTGGGGGAATGTGCATAACTGACAGGGACAAGAGGAATAGATCGCCCTTAGGGAAGCTTTCTGTAGCCACCTGTAGTTTAACATTCTTTTGAAATTAAAAAGCATTAAAATGATTGTTTCTAATTGTCAAAGCCATTGAGGAAGTACAGTTGTGTTTAGTAGACAATCCAGCTGGTTTTTTAAGAACCAAATACTCAATCTCTTTAAGACTATTGTAGCAAAGAAACAACAAAGAATTTGCCCTTACATGATTTCATATTCTCTCAGTTTTCCTTTGCTCTTTTGTTTTGTTTTGCTCCTACTCCAGTGGTGTCTGAGAGATGGCTAATGAGTGTCACTCCTCCTGCCCTGCAGGTGCTGGCAAGTCTCTGGTGGGAGTGACGGCTGCGTGCACTGTGCGCAAGCGGTGCCTGGTGCTCGGGAATTCCGCCGTGTCTGTGGAGCAGTGGAAGGCCCAGTTCAAGATGTGGTCCACCATCGACGACAGCCAGATCTGTCGCTTCACATCTGATGCCAAGGACAAGCCCATCGGCTGTTCTGTTGCCATCAGTACATATTCCATGTTGGGGCACACGACAAAAAGGTCCTGGGAAGCAGAAAGAGTAATGGAGTGGCTTAAAAGTCAAGAGTGGGGCCTTATGATACTGGATGAAGTCCATACCATACCTGGTAAGGAAAGGGCATGCAAACCTTCCATGTTGCACACATTGTTAATGTCCCTCTGTTCTTTTAAAAGTGGTGGTTTTTTGCTGTTCTTACGATTAATGGAGTGAGTAAACCCATGCTTCAGGGTTTTGAGACAAGTAAACTGCCTTGTTCTACTTCTTTTTTTTTCCCTGATACTACATAGTTTAGCTGACCACTAGTTTTCTGAAAGCCTTCAAATTAGATACTGTGTTTTTTGTAATGGCAGTGTAAAGTACAAGTTCCTTCATGTAGGTTGATAAAGTGCTCTTAAAATACCTGAATTACATTTGCATAATTTTGCTGCAGACATATTTGAACAGGAAAGGAATTCATCTGCCTCCTTGTCTTAGATGCAGTAGCACTGCAGGCCAGCTTTTAATATCTTTGAGTAACCATAGTGATTGCCATCCAGAAATAACTGTTGTCTTTGAAATTGCTACATAATTGAAATCTATACTACTGGAAAGTAATAATGTAGTATTAAAGTGTCTGTGGAATAACCCTGGATAAAAATACCACCCAGGATTCTGTTAGCTGTTCTACCTTATTCTCATTTGAGTGTAATTTGGTGTCTACAGAAGTAATGGATTTAGAAGTAGACATTGGTGATTAATTGCCATTTTATCAAAGTAGGACAGTGCTGGCACTGTTCCGTCACTTTTGTTCTCGCTTGGCTTTATAGAAATGAAGGTATAGCAGCTCCTCTGTGATCTCTGGCAGTACTAAAGATGAGTAATTCTGCCATATCCTGCCAGTCCTGAATGTGGCAGTCAGCCAAGAGTCCTTGTGTCATAGTTCTTTCTAGGAAATAATACAAGCCATGTAATCTCTGAATGTATTAATTTTCTCTTGGGGAATGGGAAATAATAAAGATGCCAGAAAGTTTATTGGGATTTTCAGAGTACGCTTGACAATGCAAAATAAAGCTGCAATCACTGTGAAGTTTTTCTGTAACACGGATTTGTTAGGAGTATATGTGCAATGGGGTACAATTTCCCAGTGCTGTGCTTGCCTTATGTTCAGGAGTTGATGAAAATGTCTTTTAAAGTTACAGTATTTATGTTCTAAAACCATTCAGGAAAGTTAACATAAAATTTATCTTGGATTTCTTAGCAAAAATGTTCAGACGTGTGCTCACTATTGTACAAGCTCACTGTAAACTGGGGCTGACTGCTACCCTGGTCAGAGAAGATGATAAAATTGTTGACCTGAACTTCCTGATCGGACCAAAGCTCTATGAAGCCAACTGGATGGAGCTGCAGAACAGTGGCTACATTGCTAAAGTCCAGTGTGCTGAGGTGATGCTCTGCTTTTTGGTACTATTAGTGTTTGTTTAGTATGCTTATAACTTTGAGAAAAATTCTTGCATTCTTTAAACAAAGAATGATAGTAGAAATTTTAAAAAACATGAGAAAACACCTGCTTATTTCAAGCCTGAACATATGAGGTTGAAACTTTAAAACATAGGACTGGTTCTCACCATTCTTTCCAGCTTAATGGTGTGACCTCTGTTCTTTCCAGCATATGGGTGAGAGGTAAATCTAGTTTCGAAAGAAGTGAAAATCTTTCACAGGCACATTGGAATGTTACAGTAATCTTTCTGGGTCAGACTAAAAGGCTAACTCAGTGTATTGTCTCTGATAATTGACATGGAGGATACTTAGGGAAGAGTATAAATTTCTCCAGGCTCTCTGTTATTTACAAGGTTTCTGTGTAAGCATTAATGGATTGCTTTTTCATGAACTTGTCTGGTCTCCTGTTGAATGGAAGTAGTTTTAGCAGCTGCAGTGTGTTATGGTAGAGTTTTACAAAAGTTTCTCCATTGTTTGGGGGTTTTTTCCTCCATTGTTTGTGGGGATTTTCTGTCTTTGTTTGCTGGTTTGGGGGGTTTTTTGTCTTTTTGTTGTTGTTATTAATGTGGTGGTTTATTTTAAGCCTGTCTTGGTAATTTCATGCAATTCTCCCTAGCTCTGGTACTGGAGTAGAAGATGCAGATGTAGGTCAGCTGTTCTCCTTTTGACCACTGTGCAAACTGGAGGTTGTAGAAGGAAAAAACCCCAGTGTTTTGCACTCATAGAATGCAAGTGAAAGGCACCTAGAAAATAACTGTTGGAGAGTAAGCAGTCCTCAAATTGAGATTTGCATTTAGGCACTTTGGTTAGTTCTGCTTGCAAGTATAATTCTCAGTCCCTGAACAGCCCTTTAGTCACTGAAAAATGAAGCATGGGCTACCTTTTGTTCTGAATGATGGGGAAATTCTGCAAGTTTATATTCCTTAGGCCAATGTTTTGAACTAACATCTGATGACTCTACCAAAAGCAAAGAGTGAAAAAGCCCGGTATTGATGGCTGATAAAAAACTAGTCCAATATGTGCACAGCTGCTTTGCATATTTGTTTGGATTTTCTTGGCACATGGTGAGGAGTAGCATCATTAATCAACTTGGCTTATTCCCCACAGCCAGGAAAGATGTCTGGCTCACTCCTAAAGAGCAGGTCTTTGCAAGTGGCCGAAGAGGTGGTGCTGATGTCTCATGGGGCAGGTCGTGGTCGTTGCAGGTGCTGCTCTTTCACTGCTCTATAAGAGAATGAGCAGCACAGTTTAAAAACTTACACAAGGTTTAAAAAAAGACAACAAACCTGTTCTTTACCTGTTCTTTCAGAGTTTTGTAATTTACAAATAATCCTTTTCTGACCAGCCATACTAAGTCTTTAGATTGGAGTGCATGTCTTGCAAAATGTAAAAATGAAAATATCATTGGGGCGAGAAGTAGATCTTACCCATTTCCTAATCCAGAAGAGAGTGCAAATGCAAAATACATGGGCTTGCCATGTATACAGAGAGGCATTAAGCAATAGATGAATTTTTTTACTGCAGTCAAATATTCGGTATTCATATCTCATTGTCACTTTGATGTAATTGTCTTCTGATTCAAGAGTTTTAAGTCTTTCATGTAGACAGTGCACAATAACAACAGAGCCTATTCAGTGCATGAATTTATTTTTAATGTAGTCAAAGGATAGTAAAAGCATCATCTGGCATTTAACTCACTGGAAAAATATTTTGAAACAAAAAATTAGTTCTAATCAGTACAGAACAGTTCATATTGTTTAAATAAACTCCTGTAAATCATCATTAACTTCCTTAGCTGAATGGTGGTTATGATAGAGGCTTTTCTCTGCAATATTTTGTTAATTTCTGTTGTGCAATGGACATGAGGGGATAACCTGTGTACAACAGAGTGAATGTTTCCTCAATTATATGCCGTGTGGATAGTGTCATACATTATCAATAGTGTCATTTCATTGGCTTAAACTTCATAATTTCTTATTTTTTCATGCTACAGTATTAAAAATAAGCCTAGACTTATTGAAGTACTATGGTAGTTATTTACACAATAAAAGGATTGCTTAGGGATGTCTGTTGAAAACTTCTAACCAATCCTAGTGTTTTGAAAGTTCTAGACTCAATAGCTGGTAACGTAAAGGTCACTCTTTTGTAGGTATATGAAGAAAGGTGGGTGAATTTGTTCTGTAATGAAGACAAAATGTGTCTCAGCTTTTGGAATATGGACGAAAATTAGTCTTTATTAGAAAAAGCTTTGACTGCTGTGAAAGGGAGACTACACAGACAGTTCATTCCCTTAGTTCCTGCTTTGTAACAAGTAGTAGCATTTAGTAAATTCTTTAAGTATGAACATAAAGAAACTATTTTTCAGTCTTGTTCCAGTCCCACTGCCTATTTCTGTCATGGATCTCAATGCCAAAACATTTTGGAACACTGAAATGTTGATGAGGTTAAACAGATTTTAGCAGTGCTGGAGACTTCACTGATTGGCAGCCTTCATTTTGGTACAGAAATGCCTTTGTTAAAACCTGTAGCCTGCACTATACAGAAAGTCCTAATGCATTATCATCCCCCAATATCCACTGGCATTAAATAAGTAAATAACAGAGTGTTGCTTTGTCTGTGTCTGTGTTTTCTAACTGTAGGTCTGGTGCCCGATGTCACCTGAATTTTACAGAGAATATGTAGCTATCAAAACAAAGAAAAGGATACTGCTCTACACCATGAACCCAAATAAATTCAGAGCCTGTCAGTTCCTGATTAAGTTTCATGAGCGACGGAATGATAAAATCATTGTCTTTGCTGACAATGTGTTTGCACTGAAGGAATATGCAGTCAGACTTGGGAAGTAAGTGTTCACTACCAGTGATGGCACCATTGTTTTCTTCCTTCCATGACAATTGCCTTGCAGTCTCACAGCTCTCAGTAGTCTTTGATATTTTTTGTAATGCTGTAACTCCAGTCCATCTGCATGAAAACCTCAGAAGGGTATTTTTGGATGGACCTTATTGGCACTGCAACATGATTTCAGTGTTTGAAAAGAGTCTCTGTTTAGCATTTGTTTCAGAAGAGTTTACCTCCAAGATTTCTGTGAAAGATTTTGTATTTTATTTTATGTTATTTTATTTTATTTGTATTAGTAAAAGCCAGTGGAAAAATGAGGGGCTTTTAGAAATATCACTAGAACTGTTTCTTTAATGGATGGTAGCTTCCCCTGTCTCCCTGAGACAAAGGTTTTCAAATATATACACTCTGGATCTTCAGAGATGTTCTGAGACCCAGGGCTTCCCTTTTCAGGTTCTCAAAAGGTTTTACCCTTGTCTAAAAAAACTAAGACAAGCTCTTTTGGGATCTGTGCTGCATTAGTGCACTACCTAGAGCTGCAGTAATTGTTTAATAAGCCTAAGGATGTTTCTTCCTAGGGCTCCTTGGTTACCTTAAATGACTGTAACACAAGTGCAGTTACGGGAGGCTGCAAACAGATTTTAGTGAGGGGTCAGCGTCAGCCTGTTGGTAGGATTTGCGGAGGGATGATGAGGAAGTGTTTGTCAGGGTCAGGCATAGAGCGATTATTGGGAAACATAACCATATAAGCTGTCCTCATCCTTTCTTTGACAAGCCCAAATAATGCCTTCCTTGCTGGAAGCTGGGGGGCATTTTGATGGTGTATGATTTCATGTCTAGGAATTTCAGCAGTTCTCCTCAGCAAAACCACAAACAAGCCTTACACTTTACAAAATTCATGATCAGTTCTGACTGCAGTTTAAGGGCTGTGTTGTGCTGTCATGCTGAGACATTAAATAGCTGGCAGAGCTAATGGTGCTGGGTGAATTCCAACACCCATGGTCTCTTTCATAATTTTTTTAATCTGTCTGGACAGAGATTAGCTGTAATGATGCCTCTGGAATGTCTCTGGCACTGTTCAGTGCACCACAGACAAAGCCTTTAGCACAGGTGATGCTGGGAGGGGGGGATGCTGCAGAGCACAGCAGTTGTAAGTGGTGTAGATGCTGTGGAAGCGTGGCAGAAAAACCAGTTGAAGAAATAGTAGGTGGCCCCTTTTTATGTTTTGGCATGCATTCTGTGTTTCTCACATCATTTATAGAGCTCCAGGTTATCCAGCTGTCACTATTAGAAAGAAAGGAGGCTTGCAGTGCTGGACAAAGGTGAGGGAGTCTTTGTTTTACAGAACCAGCGAGTTTTGTATCAGTTTGCTGTGAGCAGGCTAAACCAAAGGGAACTGTTAGTTTGTGCAGGGCAGGAATTGCATATGTGGAGGAGAGAGCAGCCCAGTGGGTCCAGCAGGAGCGCTGTGCCGTGTGCCCCGCAGGAGCGCTGTGCCGTGTGCCCCGCAGGAGCGCTGTGCCGTGTGCCCAGCAGGAGCGCTGTGCCGTGTGCCCCGCAGGAGCGCTGTGCCGTGTGCCCCGCAGGAGCGCTGTGCCGTGTGCCCCGCAGGAGCGCTGTGCCGTGTGCCCCGCAGGAGCACGGCTCCCGCTGCCCTTCTCGTGGCCTGGCAGAAGTGTGCGGGCTGGGTGGGCTCGCAGATGGGGGCAGAGGTGGCCACAGTCCGGCTGCCTCTGCTGGCCCCTCCCTTAACCCCCTTGCCCTTGGTAGTGGGGAACTATCAGGGAAAGACCATGCACATGACAGGAATTATTTTGACTGCAATTTTTGGGGCGATAGAAACCAAATTTGCTTGGCCAGCTTTCCCTCTGTCATCAGTCTGTCATCCAGTATAGCATAGCTCGTGTGCTAACTGGTTTTACTGGTGTTAGGAATATGTTTAAATCACTGTTTCTGGAGGACTGTGCCTCTATGGTTTTGTCAAATAATGCCAGTTAATGGGAGTGGAATCTATTTTTGCAAATCCTCAAGTGTCTTTTTGCAGTAAGGAAAATGAGTCATTGAAAAAAGAATCCATTTAGCACTTAATGTTCTAGATTCAGAAAAGTACTCAGGAATGTCAATGAATTACTGTCAAGTAGGATCAAGGCAAGTTAAAATGAAGGATTAATAGCCAGGAGTTCAGGATTATTTTCTTAATACAAAATGTGTTTGAATGCTTTCTTGGTGGTCTTAAGAAAAGGAAGGCTCAGAAATGCTTCAGTTTCAGTTTAAATCTTCCATTTAGCTTCACAATTTAGATACGAAATGAAATTTAAAGTAAGACTTAAAATATTACTGAATGCTACTAATTGAATAACGATGATACTTTTTCAGAGTTGACTCACTTGCCACTCTTATTTTTTAGCTTTTTTCTTCTAAAAGTCTGCTTAAATACACTGAGTGGAAGAATTAGAGGTGACTAGGATTGTTTGGTAAAAAGCCCTAGAACAAAGTTTGTAGTAAACAAAGCAAGAGGAGCCAGTGCACAGGAATTAGTTGATAAGAATAGAAAACCTTAGTCCTGTGCACTGCCATGTTTATGTTCAGCTACCATTCATGTATGTGCAATACTAAATGAAAATTTTGAGCTTGGTTCCTTGTGTTAGAAATAATTTATGGCAATGTGAACAAAACAGTAATCAGAAAACTTAACTCCTATTGTTTGGAGATGCTTGCTAAACTAGCATTTGGAAAATTAGTGCAACAGATGACAAAGCAGTGGCTGTGCTATCCTGCATGCTTCTCACTGGTTTTGTGTGGGCTTTGCTCTTTCTAGCTTTTTGGTTTTTTAGCTCTGCTTAGGCAGGATTAAAACACTCAGACCCTGGAAAATTCATAGCAATCCAGGTTACTCGTGGAGTCTGTGGGTGACTGAGAGTTTATGTGAGCCTTCAGGATTGAGACATTAAACGTTCCATGTGATTCATTGTCAAACATTAGAAACCGTAGGTGAAATGCCACTATGAGCTGCTCATGCAATGTTTGGGGCCTTTTTCTCATTTCAGTAGGCCCAGAAGGTATTAGAAAGGAGCAAGAGGTTAGCTTTAAAAGCAAAAATAATTTTCCCAGAACAACACCCAGCAGCCCGTTTGTGACACTCAGTATTCTTGATAGAGAAGCCTGGATTTTCAAGTGTTTAAATAGGAAGCAAAGGTTGCAGCTGTCATTGCGCTAACTCAGTACGTTTGAGGAGAAAAAAATCTCTTTATTTTAGCAGCTGCCCTCAGTCTTCATGTAGGCTTAGCAAATGTATTCAGTCTGTTGATATACAGCTTCCTTGGTGCATGTAATTTCAAAACATTTGTAACTGTCAGAATTTCTTTCTGGCTGACTGGGTTGCTGCAGGGGGTTCCAAAAACCCCTGGGCTGCTGCCATGAAGAGCCAAACAAGCTAAAAGTAACCTAAAATCTGTACCGGAATCTGGTTTGTTTTCAAATCTGCCTAAATGTATACTGCACTCCCTGCCATGGTACCACATAAGAAATGAGTGAGAAATCTTTAATTTATTTAATTTGCAAATGTTGTGTTCTTTTCAGACCCTATATCTATGGTCCTACTGCACAAGGGGAAAGAATGCAAATTCTTCAAAACTTCAAGCACAATCCAAAAATCAACACTATTTTCATTTCCAAGGTGAGTGAGTACATTCACTGTGTCCTTGAGCCTGTCTTCAGAATGAGCTTTAGAGTCAGCTGCATATGCATGGTGTGCATTTGACATCTTCATATCACAGCTCACAAAGAAAGCTGTGCTTTTTATGTAGTGTTGGCTGGGGAAATGTGGAAATAAGAGACTGCTCAGAGGGTGCTGCTCTGTTGCAGGTAGGGGACACGTCCTTCGATCTGCCCGAAGCCAATGTTCTCATTCAGATTTCATCCCATGGTGGGTCACGGAGGCAGGAGGCTCAAAGACTGGGACGAGTGCTGAGAGCCAAAAAAGGTAAAAGAGGTGGTGGCTGGCCTCTGGGCCTTGGGTCATCATATCCTAGAGCGGGAGGAGCTGGATGTTCATGAGGTTTCTTTGTACTGTCCTTGGATTATGTTTTAGTCAAAGAGTGAAGAGTACCAGTGAGTGAAAATGAAGCATCTTCTGGGTCAGTAAATTTAGTGATGAGAAAACTTCCAAAGGACAAAAAAAGCTGAAAGAAAACTGACTTTTTGTTCTTTGGCAGTTGTCTCACTTTTTCATTCTTTGATATCTTCTTCAACATGAAATTGTTTGTAGAGAATAATGGTATTACTCTAACAAGCAAGCCTGTAGAAGTCACATTTTTGATACTGCAGACTACTTGCTTTTAAAAATTGGATTTCGTTTTTTGACTAGCATGTTTTTGTAAAACATGGCCAAAGAAATTTTTTTTTTAAGAAATATTATTCTTAAAATACTTTCTACTTGGACTTAAGCTCTGCACAGACTTACTTTATGTGCAGTTTGTGCTTGTTACAGGTGAGGCTTTGTTTGAAAATGCAAACAAAACCCATGTTAGTGAATTGACAAAGTCTTGGTGAAACCCTGGATTTTAAGAGAGAACCCTGTTACCAGTGTAACAGACCTTAAGGACTGTAACTGTAAGAAGATAATTTATACACAGCCTGGTATATGCTGATCTTCAGATAGTCCTATTAATTCTTAGCTAAGTATCTTTGTCTCACTTTTTTAATTCAAAACCACCGCAGACTCTAGTTTACACGGATAAAACTTTTCCTATGTCTTTTTCTGTTGCACTTTTTTGACATGCATGGCAATCCTTGCTCTTGACTTTCCACTTCTTCTTGACATAATGGACTTAAAAACAATATTGTCTCTTACCTTGCCTAGCAGAATAAAGCAGCAGATTCTTCTTAAAGCACCCGTGTGATTGTGTTAGTCTACATATCCTTTTCTGGTTTTGTCTTTTCACATATCCTTGAATTATTAAGAACGAAAGTAGGAGTTCCCATGCTGTGTCAGTTTATGCAAGGTCTGGGTGCAGCTAAACAATGCAAATAGTTTTTGTGGAGACAAACACCTGTTTTCAGTGTTTATTCCGTTGTTCTCTGTTGCAGTGTTCCAAATGGAACGAATCACTGAGTGCTTTTGTCTCCTAGGCATGGTTGCAGAGGAATACAATGCCTTTTTTTATTCCCTTGTATCCCAAGACACTCAGGAAATGGCATATTCAACGAAACGGCAACGGTTTCTTGTAGATCAAGGTTATAGCTTCAAGGTAACTTGTCCCTTCTATTTATTATGCTTGGGGCCTAAGAATATAATTTTCATATTGTTTAATGTTAGTATTCGGTCCAGTACTTGAGAATTCCAGTTGTGGAATGCATTAATGAAGGTTTTTCTCACAAGCAAGAGCTGCTCCGGTATTGTTTTATCATCTGTTTTATTGTGAGGGCAGATACAGGTAGCATTGTACAGCTTCTAGAAAGGTAAGTGCTGTAACTTCAAACCAGGCACGCTGCAGAGTGGTCCTTCGTGGTCGGTTCATGTTTGTGCAGTTCAGTTGTCCATGTGTGCAGGCCTCCCATTACACATTATCGCACCGGCTCTGCATGAAGCAGTGTTGGGTGTTCCTGTCAGAGTCTCCAAGTGGGCAGCAGCAATTGAGACTTGCAAAACTTAAGAAGTGGCAGATAAGTTCCAAAGAGCTCCAGTCTCAGACCAGTATTTTACTATGTTGTCATCTTCGAAACACAGCATTTCATTTCACCAAAGCTCCTCTATATTCTAGATTTCATGATGTATCTCATTTCTCTTTTAATGCATGGACTGCCCCATATGCTCATCTGTTGAGCTGCTAAAGGCAGCAGAGTATCATGATAGCTCTTGGGTTTAGGTAAATTATTCCTTTACAAAACTGGAGCTTATTGCTCTGATTAGAAGCCTTCCCAATGAGAAGCACTGCTGAGAAGAATAAAAAATAAGGCTCCCACATCTGGCTGTTCAAGAGCTTGTCTGCATGAAGCACCGATGGGGGACATCCCCCTGCACTGCGGGGCTGGAGTAAATCACTGCTCTGGAAACAGCAGTGCATTAAAGAGCTCTTTAGAAACAGACATGTCACAGTGTTTATAGGTAAAAACTTTGTTTCCCTTTGTAGTGAATGTGTTCCTCTGACTAAGTTGTAGATCAGTAGTAAGCTGCAACTAATTACAGCAAATGCATCTATGTAGCTATAGCCAGGAAGATGAGAGCAATCCCTTTACTTATATTTGAATGCCTTGGATTCTAGAACTAAGAAAAAGGTTAAAATAGAGGGATTTCATTTTGCAAGGAAGGAGCTCTTAGTCCTAGGAGCTTTGGTGTAATGTGGGACAAAAGCCGTGCAAGTGGCCAGCTGAGTATCTGGAGCAACATTTTTGCTGACCAGTACTGGAATGTTCTTGATTTGCAGATTAGAAACAAAACACTAGAATATCTATTTTCTTCTGTTTGCCAAACTTAATCATAGCTGGCATCAAAGAATAATAGGGCTGAAAGAAACTTCCAAAAAAACATCTATTGTGTTTCCTCGTTCCGAGCAAGGATGATCTATGTGTATGTCATTCCCAGCACATCTGCCTTCTTAGTCTTCCAAACATGGAGACTCTACCTCTTCTTTAGGTAATTATTTCAATGCTAAAGTCGTCTCCTTCAGAATTTGTGTTCCTGAATAACTAAAAATTCATTAGTAGTTTAAAGGGATAACAGTTTTCACTTTTTGTTTAGGACTTACTTTCTTCTTGTCATCTCTCAATAGCTCCATTCTCTGCCTTTCATCAAAAAGAGAACTGGGGCAATGTTTTTGCTAAATCCACATATCTTGTCTTTGCTTCTTAAATATCAGCCTTATTACAATTTACTGCTTGGAGTGTACTGCTAGCTGTTTTTTTTGGTTAGCTAAATTTTAAACCAGTAGCAGAAGAACTCTATATGTTAAAAGAATTGGGGGTAACTTTAAACAGGGCATCAGCTGGACAGCTTAAAAGATGAGGCAGTGGGAATTCTTTCCATTCTATGAATCATGATAGCACTGTTTTGCAACCAGAGCTGGAAACAGGCAGATGCAATTTCAGATTGGTTTTTGTGACTCCTTTTTCTTTATTTTTGAGATGACCATAGCACATATCCTCCTAAATAAACAAGAAGGAGGACCGTAGTGTTCCTTTAGCCACGTAGGACAGATTGTTTCCATGGGTGGATGCTTGAGGCTCAGACATTTTCTCAGGAAAACATCCTTTTTCAAATTAGAAATTGCCACTAATAACAGCTCACACCACTGATTATTCATTCCAGTGTTTCCCTACCCCATTTTTAAAAAACGGTACTTGGCAGCTAATATGGATTTGTTTTACCTTTAACTTTATTTACGGTGGTTTTGTGATCTGCTCCAGCCAAGACTGCTGAGGTAATTAGTTAATGATTGTATTGACTCTAGAGGTAAGCAGAAAATACAAGGAGGGGAAACACTACATAATCAATGGCTTAATTAGAATGTCTTTCTGAAAACCTTGTCAAATTGAGAACAGTGGGAAAACTGATTGTTATGTATAATCATATGCTTACAGAAAGCATTTAACTACAGGGAAAATTCTTGTGAAATCTTCAAAATACCTCTAGTTAAGAAAGTAAGCTGCCTGTTGCAAAGCTTATAACAAAAGCTTGAGACCTTTTCAGTTCTTTAGAAGTGGAGGTTTGTCAGCTGGTGGAGCCCATGGCACTGCATTGCCAGTAGGTCACATGTGCACTGCACCCACAGTTACCAGATGAGTTACTGAGAATTCCAAGGAGAACAAACCTAACTGAAGTTACCCAGGGTCTAAGTACTCAGAAGCTGGAAGAATCCTTTTGCTCTGCTGCTGATGCTCTGTTGCAGGTTGCTGCACTCTCAACAGCTGTACATCTCAGTTTGTTAGGGTTTTTTCCCATTGTCCTGAATGCTTCTTGCTAAAATTCTCAGTCTCTGCAGAGCTAGTGGATTATTTTTGTTAAATATAAAATTCTGGTTCTTAAACTAGACAAATCTGGAGCATGACACTAACCTTGCAGTAAGCTGAATACATATCTGAGTTATATGGGCTTTGGTCAGGTTCTTGGTCAAGCTGGTATAAACAGTGTTTAGCTGACATCCTCTGCCCAGAGCTTTTCTTTCTTCTTTTCCTTTTTTTTCCACCCCCCAAAGGTTTGTCTTTTGCATTTCTAGCTAGAATATAACAAGAGATGTGTGTGTATGTGTGTGTCGGAGCTGCTGATGTGGCTCTAGAGGCCACAATAATGACACATGGACAGGAGAGATGTCAGAAGGGTAAGAAGTAGTAGAAGTAGAAGCAGTTGAAGCAGAAGAAGAAGAAGAAGCCAAAGAAGTATCTTTATTTTTACTTTACAGTATTTATACATTTCTTATAACTACAGATGATTGGAAGGTGATGTTAACACCTTCTCCGTCACATTGGATGGACCAAGAGTCCATCAACTTTATCTATCATAGAAATGGAATGTACAACACAAGAAAGCAGTTACAAAACAACAGGTGCTATTTATACAAAGTGTGAGAATCTCTGATTCTCTGACTCCAAGATATGTAAACAATTAGAAGGCTGAGAGAACAGTGCAACATATGTGTATGTACCTCACTTAACAAGATTTTATATATATGTATGCTATCTGTAGTGTGAAGTTGTTCTAACCATTGATAAAAATTGAAGGCAGTTCCAATGGGATATGGAATCAGAAATCCTTGTCTTGATTTTGAGTAGCTGACAGGAGGAAGAGCCCTCACCTTCTAGTGTGCTCTGTTTCTTAGGTAATCACAAAGCTGGCAGGCATGGAAGAGGAAGAACTTTCGTTTTCAACCAAAGAAGAACAGCAGCAGCTTCTCCAGAAAGTCCTGCAAGCATCTGACCTGGATGCTGAGGAGGAAGTAGTTGCTGGAGAATATGGTTCAAAGTCAGCTCAGGTAATGAAGAATTCTTTAATAACCATGACCACAGGTGGGATGGAACCGGACCATTTCACTTCCATCCAATTCTGAATGTGATGTTGTCATTGATGACCTGGTATCTTTGTGAAACATTAGAGAACAGATTTATTTTTCTAACTTGCATTAGCCTGTAGCTATTGGAATAATTCACTTTTTGGGCACTTAGGAAAAATTAGACATGTAATTCATGTATTTCTCCGTGATATTTGAAGGAGAAGGTAGCAGATCTATTGTTACAGATTTTGCAGTAAATCTTCTAAGTCACATGCAGTGACAATACTTTTAAAACCTCTGATCACACCCTAAGCACGTTTATGCTCCTTGTACTTGCAGGTGTCCCGTCGTACAGGCACCATGAGCTCCATGTCGGGAGCAGATGATACCGTTTACATGGAATACCACTCCTCAAGGAGCAAGGCATCTTCAAACAAACACATCCACCCCCTGTTCAAACGCTTTCGGAAGTGACATCTTCACGTGGGCGTTTTGTTGAAACTGTGGATCCATGTATTTGTTCCTGTAGCTGAAAAGATGGAGTTGAAATTTATGACAGGTCCTTTAAAAGACTTTTTTATATGCATCTGTATTGCCACATATTTACTTACCAATGTATGTGCTCTCATAGGTGAATGGGAAAGCAAAGAAGAAACTAAATCTTACCATGAAAATATTTTTTAAAACTTTAAGATACAAATATGTCACAGCACATACTTTTTTGGTGTGGCACTGGCTGCTTTTCTTATGCCCTCATTTCCTCATGCCCAGAGGGCAGAAGCGTACAAGCCACTTCATTCAAGAGAAGTACTTGTCTGGTTTTCAGGGTAATTAATAGATTTTATTTTTATCAGCTGAAGATCCTTTTTCAGAAGAGTCCTGAAAAGGTTTTGTAAATGAAGTTTGTACTGATGTTTGAAATATTTATCTGATTATTGTGTCTGGTCAACAATATACTGTTTTTCAAAATGTCTAAATAAAATCATTCAGTGAGCTGAACAAATCCCAAGAGGAGCACTTTACATTATATTTTTAAACTGAGAGCTAATTTATACTTGTGACGTAACCCGTATTAAAATTCTAACAAATTGGTCAGAAATATTTTAGAAGGTGAAGACAAGAAGCAAGAGGGACTCTGTCTCCAAAGTAAACTCAAGGAAAGCATTAGTAGTAAATACAAATAAATTCTGTACTTGTTTTCCTCATTTTTCTAGCTACTGTTGAGAAGTTGCTCAAATAAAAGCTGTTTCTCTTGTTATTTATATTCTATTTATTAACCATGCAATAAAACCTTTGCTAAACAGTGCACTGTCACCACGGAAGTTATTACTGAATCAAAAAGCATTTTGACTTCTCATAAGGTGAGTTGGAAGAATGTGTGAAGGAAAGATTCCTGACTTTGTTTGTTTTTAATGAAGACTGCAGTATAATTCTAGAAAATTATAGGAGAAATGGTGGTGGTGGTTTGTGGCAGAAGAATGCTTTCTAAATAGCATCTGCTTAATAATGTAGCGTGCTACTTGGTGTTGTATTAAGAGGTGTTATTCTGCTGATTGTTTGTAGAGCTTTAGGAACAACCTCTGTTGGTTCAAAATAGGTTGGTATGAATCTTTACCGTACTGGAAGGAGCATGCATGGTACAGCTGTCCTGGTTGTATGACAAACATGATTCTGAAGAATACTAAATTCTGTTTCCTATTAGCATGAATTCACAAATTGAGACTGTAGAAATATTGGAAGCATAACTGAGAACAGATGGTGCTTGGTTTTGGTCTCTGTATCAGAATCAGGTCATTTTTGAAAAGGGAACTGATCTGCTTCAGTTTAAACTTTGTTTAGGCTCTGAGCCCTGCCCTGTAACACTTGGTTCTTTTCTCTTGTGCTGAGTCTTCTACCTCACAACCTGGAAGCAGCCATGGCAGTGCTTGAGTGGCTTATATAGAAGAGATAATTGTGCAGTATTCTGGTGCTGATTTCCTCTCTCCAATTTAAAGCACTATTTACTTCTGATAGTAGTTTGGGCCATCTCTAATGGCAACAGTTAGTACCAAAATGGTAATTTAGTGTAATGGGAGGGGCCTGTGACAAGTTTATCTGAGCAAGTCGGCAGTGTTCTTCTGCATAATTCTCTCTTAAAAAGCTTTATGAATTGCTTTGAAACTGCTCTCCACCCTTCATAAACTAGAAAAAAACTACAACCTACTAAATGCAAATGGCTTAATACTGAGTGCTGTAATTGTGGAATTACTAGTAGTAGCTGGGTTTAGGACAGCACTGTGGTTCTTGTGTAGTAAATCGTGACTAATGAGCTCACTCTTCTGAGTAATGTCTGTGTGGGATGTTGTACATTAAGCATCAAGTAAAGCATAGTAATTCTGTGAGGTATGAATGACTCCATGCATCAGTGATAGCATCTTGGTATTCAAACTTTAGAGTTCATTACTTTGATATGATTAAATACGATAATTACTGCCTGCTGTTACTCCAGGCTGTAGCAGCAAGTGGCAGACTGGTGCCTTTACTCTCTACAGCCAAGGCACTGGAAAAGCGCCAAGGCTGGAGATGGGACCCCGATAAACCCATCTCTCTTGCCATAATAGCTAATAAATGTCAACCTTTTGCAGTTTTGTTCTAGTGGTTTGCTGATGACAGTGATCCCTTGCATGTGTTAGAGTGGCTGTTTCTACTCAGATGGCAACAAAGACTGTGTGCAATCTCAATGTTTGCGCAGTTGATTATGAAAGGCAGAGAGTGGCTGCAGACACTCAGTGGCCAGAACCCTCATGTAATCTATGTGCTGCAAACAAAGAAAACCTGTCATGGTTGTTGTCAGAGAACACTATCAGTTGCACTTGCACACTTTTCAGGACAATTGTCTATTCACTACCCTTCACGTCGCCTGTGGACGGAGGTGGGTAGCCTCCCCTTATATGCAAAACGCTGCTGCAGTGTGACCCCTGTCGGCGGACTGCCTGTTTTTATGGATGCATCCAGCAGAACCAGCAAAGCTGCAGTAGTTTTGTGTAAGGGTGACTCTGCCCAATGGCATAAAAGGGTTCTGACATTGCAAAATGCTTCAGTGCAAATTTTAAAGTTAGCCACTATCCACTATGCTTTTCAATTATTTTCACGCAAACCACTCAGTGTTGTAACTGATTCTGCTTATGCTGCTAATGGACTTTTTCATTTAGAATCTGCCTATTTGCAGAATGTTGATAACCCACTTTTATTTAGAGAACTGCAAACACTATGGCTTTTGATTAACAACCAACAGCATGACTTCTGTGTGCTACACCTTCATTCTCATACAGGTTTACCTGGATCTATTGCAGAAGGTAATAACTGTGCAGATACCACTGTTGTGCCAAGCATTGTGCCAAATAAGTTTGCTCAGGCTAAGCTATCTCGTGACATTTTTCACCAGAATGCACACTCTTTACTCAAGCAGTTACAATTAACCTCCTCGCAAGCTCATGACATTTTGCTATCGTGCCTTTCTTGCCATGAAGTTGCTCCTGCTCCTTTGGCAGAGGGTGCCAATCCTCGAGGCCTGACTGCCAATTCTACCTGGCAAACTGATGTTACTCATGTTCCAGAGTTTGGTCGTTTAAAATATGTTCATGTAACTGTTGGCACGTTCTCACGCTTCTTAATGGCAACCGCTCATACAGGAGAGACTCGTGATGTCACTCAGCACTGGCTCACATGCTTTGCTACTTTAGGCCTTCCTGACCTATTAGAACAGACAATGGGCCTGCTTCTGCTCCTGAACGGACTCACCAATTCTTACAGCAATGGGGTGTCTCCCACAACACAGGTATTCCCCACTCTCCCACTGGGCAGGCTATTGTTGAACGTGCCCACAGAACACTGAAAACTATGCTTCAAAAAGAAAAGAAGGGGGAGTTGGAGTGTCCACATGACTGGTTAGCAAAAGCCCTGTATGTTTGTAATTTTTTAAATCGAGGCGGAGCTGGCCAAACAGCATGCGAAGGCAATATTCTTTTGATACAAGGGCTCGTCCTAGGCCTCCAGTGGTGGTAAAGGACCTGTTAACAGGGCAGTGGGCAGGACTTGTAGATTTGTAACATGGGGTAGGGGTTATGGTTGTGTCTCCAAAGGTCACCACATGAAATGCGTTCCTTTGCGGTGTGTGCGACCATTTGTTGCATCATCCTGATTGGTGAAAGCACTGCGAGTATCTTACCCCCTACACTGGGCAGCGCAAACGTAAGGATCACCCTTGCCAATGCTACGCGCACAGATACTACGTGCATCTCTACGACAACCCCCAATGATCCTTTCCACACGTGCCTGGTAGGGGTACCCATTGACAAGAAGCATTTTGGTAAGCTGTATAATGAAACCGTGCAGCAAAACTACACAGCACCAGGTCTATTGCAGCCCAGGGGGTGGTGCCAGGACACCTGGCGAAAGAGTGCAGGATGGGATGAAACATGGTACAAAGATCTGAGAAGGATGCATGACTTTCCAGCTTTGCCCTCGCAGCCGTAAGAACTAGATACATTAAGGACTTTATGTGCTTTGCTATGCTTCTACATTGATTGTACACCTGACATTTATACGAACAGAGTTAACTTTGATGTCTCTCCTAAACATATTTTTAGCAACACTTCCTTGTGTTACAACTGGACCTTGGAAAGTCAACTGGCATCAGCACTGTTGCTCTCCCTTCAGACTTGTTCCTAATATGCAGAGAGCATCTGGAAAAGTATACCAGGCAAAGCTACTGGCGGACCACGTACCATTAGCTACCATTGGCCAACTAACCTTGTTTCATCCAAATCAGACTGCTGTAATTGTTGCAGCACAGCGTTGGGTTAGGCACGTGTTCTTAACGAGAAATGGGATCCAAAGGTGAATTTTTGGAACACTGCGGAGCACATCTCTGGCAGCTTGATACCATCAACTGGTACCACTCACGCTTTGGCTTCCTTAAACAAGTTTGGCTGCTGGCTTGCAAAGGAAGCTAATGCTACTAGTGCTGCTCTTTCAGCAGTGCTAATCGACCTTAACTTGGTGTGACATGCAACACTGCAGAACTGGGCAGCCGTAGATGTCTTGCTCTTGGCTCAGGGCCATGGATGTGAAGAATTTGACAGCACGTGTTGCATGAACTTAAGTGATCATTCAGAATCCATTCACAAGAGTATCAGTAATCTTAAGAAGCTTACTAAGCAGCTACAGCAGCAGGATGAGGGTGATTGGTGGGGGATGTTTTCATGGATCATCGACAACCTCGGCTTCAGGGTATGGCTTAAACGTTTAGTAACGTATGGCATAGTTATCTTTGGTGTGTTTTTATTGATTGTGATATGCATCCCATGTATTTTGTCTTGTGTGCAACAAATGATTGATAGTAGCCTTAACAAGGTAATGGCTTTACCAGTACAGGTTGTTTTAGCAAGAGAACACGTAAACAAAGAAGGGGGAGATGTCAGAGATAGGCAAAGCCTTACAGAACAAGGGCCCTGGGGCCTTTGTAAAATTATGGCTGACTTCTTGTACTGCAGCTAAGTAGAAAAGGATTCTGGAACTGACTCAGCTGGAACAGAGGTAGAAAGCAAGTTACGTAACCGTAAAAAACAGGTTATATAACTGTCACATGCTCATATCATGGTTTATAGTGGTTGGTTGAATTATATTTGTTGTCCTTTGAAAATATGTAACTTATAAAGGCCTAGTTGCTTAAAAAGGCCTGATTTTTCGCAATAAAGAGCACCCTTTTGCACCTGCCTGAGGACTCTGCTCGCTACTTATCCCCACAGAGAAGTGCCGCTTGTACAAGTTAAAGCAGGCACTGAAGAAAAAGCAATCAAATAAAAAGCAGCTGCAGGAGCAAAGTGGATCCTTCTGAAATTAAAAGACATGTCTTTCTTCACCAGAGTTCTGACGAAGAAATGCAAGCAGACACTTGAATGTGAGAGAACTTACTTTTACCAGGCGCATTTTGCCAGCAGCAGGTTTCCCAGGCTGTCCCGGCTGTGCAGCAGCCAGTCCCTGGAGGTGCGGAGCAGCCCGCGGGCAGCCGCGGGGAGCAAAGGTGAGGGGCGCGGAGCGGAGCTGCTGGAGCTGCCCCCGCGCCGCCTGGGCAGGGTGAAGAGCCTTCATGAAATGCCCGGACCCAACACACTCTACAACCTCTACGAGTTCTTCTGGAAGGACGGCTTCGGCCGCATTCATGAAATCCAGGTACAGCTCACTCGGCTACTTAAAGCTTTAATCACGCCAGGATTACTTACACCTTTCCTTTCCTCCCCTCGTAAAACGCTGGTGAATCGCCGGGCTAGCAGCACCGCAGCTGGGCATCGCCGCGCCGCCTTCCTGCTGGGGAGAGCCGGGATTCAGGGGATACCCCACTCCAATTCCAGCAGCACCGGGGGCTCCGGTAGTTTTGATTTGCAGGGGATCCCACGATCCCTGCTCCCCGTGCCCCGGTGCCCGCGAGCGCTCCCCGCGAATCTTTGTGCGCGTTTTGAAGCGCTGGGGAGGTGCCTCGGGCTGAAAGGAAAAAAAAAAAAAAGCCCCTTTTCTTTTCTTTTCTTTTTTTTTTTTTTTAAGTGGGCTGTTTCACAAGCTTGCAGAGGGCTCATTTTTGGCTGGCAGGGCTGTGAAACGTGGGCTTCCCCGGAATCTTAGACCGCAGCACCCACCCGTGCCGTGAGGCTGTGCCGGCACCCGGGGCCGCCCCCGCCCGGCCGCGGCTGAGGCGCC
>WEIT01008470.1:3200-16400 GCA_013389985.1 Dryoscopus gambensis | reverse complement strand
AATATTATCCCGGCATGTGTGATACCCAGGATTTCATTGGTGGAGTTATACTTATGGGGGAAATTGATGAGGTGGACGGACTTTTGCAGAAATATAAATATGACTTCCATGGGGAAGAGCTATCACCTTGCCCCCTTTCTACAAAGTGTAAGGAGGTCAGGGATATTTCAGTGATATCCTGTTCTTAAAAATGTGGTGATGTTTTTATATGATCACTGGAACCAAGTAAAAATACTGGACAAGAATGTGAAGTAAAGAACTTCCTATCCTTTGCCTGTGTTGAAGCTATCAGCAGTTCAAATGACCACATACATTCTTAGCCATGTCACTGTTATTTGTCTGCCCAGCTGATTCGGAGTATTTCAGCTCATGAATGGCCACTCTTAAAATATTTTGTTTATTTAAATAAGAGAGTTCTTTGAGTACAAGCTGTAGAGATTCTGTTCACAAAGAGAAAAAGAATTTTTTCTCAGAAAGTTTTTAGGGAAAGCTAGTTTAATGTTTATTTCATTTATAAAACAATATCAGCTGTGGAGGATATACACTATATTGAAGGAACTTCTGACTAACTTCGCTTTTGGAAAAACTTGAAATGTGTAGTTAAGCTGATACATCTTTGTATGTTTTGTGACTAAACAATCTTCCTGCTCTCTTTTACAGCATACTCTTTAGCATACACAACCACCTTGCTCTGTCAGACCTAGGTGCAGAGCAGACAGCACTGCCAGTTAAATATGGCTTTGAAACTGAATTGCTTTATTTTAATTTTGCTTCTATGATGTTTTCTGATGTTTTCCAGCTATATTACCATTCCTCTTTTCTATCTGTTTGTTACCTTTACTTTGTCAAATGTGTCTCATTCTTACTGAGTTGTGCCAGTCGCAACTTCAGTCTTTCTTCAGCAGATACTAGAAACAAGTTGCTTGCATTCTGTCTGCTCTTGATACCTCCAAGAATACACATCATACTTATCAGTCGGTCAATATTGATCTGATGAAAGCTCACTGTGAATAAAACAGAAATGAAATAAAGAAAACATAAAACCCAAATTAATCTGAAGGCCAATTTAATAGAAAGAAAAATTTTAGAAGTTTAAAAGTAGAAAAATTTAGAAGTTAGAACAAAAACATTCAACTCAGTTATCTAATAGAAATGCCAGTACTATTACAAAAACACAATTTCCAGAGCTTTTGTCCTCTAAGGAAAAGAAAAGATGTTGAGAATAGAAAAAAACTACTGAGTATCTTCCACAAACCTTGCTAAACTTAAAACTCCTAGACTACACATGTACTACACCTAGTATACACAGAAATCTTTATGGCTGCAATTCTCAGCCATAAAGGCTGAAGGAATCTAGAGCTAAAGATCATAGCCTGAGGTCAGATGAAAAACAAACAAATGAAAAAACCTAAGAATCATTGGATGCTGCAAATTAAAACCATTGAGACTTTAGTATTTTTAAAACATAGATACTGTTCAGATCCTGTGGGCTAGCAGAGGAATACCGTGTGAAGTTCAGAGAGATAGTATACAGGTAACATATCATGTCAGATGTTAACCAGAGCACGGTTTCTGCTTCAGTTCATAAAACCTGACAGTGCCCTTTGAAAAACTTCTCTGTTGTTCAGATGTACAAAATGAGACAGAATTTTATTACACCAGCTCTTCAGTGAATCATTAGGAATCTTCCTCTGGCTTGGTGTGGTAGTTCTGGGGTTCTGTAAGGCAGAGAGCAGTTGGAAAAGAAATCTGAAAACGTGAAGACTGGTTTTTTTCTCTTTTTTTATCAGTAGAAATGATCTCCAGATAATCCCATTATCTGAATAGCATCATCCTGAGAGTAGTCTGTTTCTTCTGACTGAATTTTCTGGAGAGCATTTTGAAATGCTTGTTGGATTTCTTTGTGATTAGTGTAAGGTGACATACCTTTAACTTTTTGCCACTGAGAAGAGGACTATCAGAACAACACCAACAGTTGAATCAGAATGATTCTACCTGCAAATAATTCAGAAAGTTTTCTTTGTATGCCTTAAGAGATTATGAAAAATTATTTAACTTCTCAAGTTGGCGTACGGTTGAAGTCAAAGTGGAATTTTAATGTCTGGTGATTCCTGGTGGATATTAAACCAATCTTTTTACTCCTCTGTCTACAGCAATTCATAGTATTTACCTGATGATAAACAAAGATAAAAGAGAATATTAATCTGGTGGTTGAAAAAACCTTGAAAACGTTGTAGAAATTTCAGTAATTTTGAGAGGAAATCAAGATGGCCTGCAGATCAGGATAGCACTGAAACTTGAGCACGGCCATGCAATAAACTACAAACAGGAGCAGAGCTGTTTGAGGAGGTATTTTTGCTGTCTGATCCAGAGTGCTTAGGTTTGGAGATGACACCATTTTTATTTTTCCAAGAAATATGGAAATTACCCACTTCTCAAAATTTTAATGTATGGTCTATGACAGTGAGATACCTTTCAAGAGCTGACAAAGGCTGATGGTAGAACAACAATAATCCCAGGCAGCTGGGAAATTATCATGGCCTATTAATATAAAACCTGCAGAGCAGCAACACAGATAAGCAAAATATTTGAAACTTCTGAGTTTTTCTTTATCACACAAAGGAACAGAGTGAATTACTATTAAATCTTAGGTTTGAACAGTTTTTCACACCTTAAATAAGCATGATCTGAAATGGACATTTTGTATTAATTTGTCTTAAATACACATATCATCAATAACACTGTAGCATATGATGGGGTTTCCTTGTGTATCAAGAGTATATTTATGGGAAGTTTTGCTTATTTTCTCTTGTGATCCTGACTATCATTTAAATTGCCAACCAAGTCTCTCTTGAAGCTGTAGGTGTTGTACTTCTAAAAATATAAGAAAAAAGTAAAAACCTTTTGAATTATTTACAATAAAAGAGGAGAGAGAAGAACAAAAATAGCTGCAGTAGTGTAAGTAGAGTAGGTGAATATATGACATGAGTGATTTGTTGAGTATATCAGCGATAGTTTCAGTATAATAAGAACAGATGATGTAGTACATTAGTGTAGTTCTCCAAAAGCTGTATTTTGTGAAATGCAGAGACATGATCTACTTTGTCAATTCAGCTGTCATTGTGGTAATAATACAAAGTCAATACCCCATGTTTCCAGACAGAAATTTATAAAAAGCATAAAATCATAGATCTTCCTTGCTTGTTTCTTTACTTTGCATCAAATATATTAAAATTAATTTCTGATGACTATCCAAGGATCTTTCAGGAAGACATGCATAAAGTACAAAGACTTGTTTTTCCTTTCAGCAAGTACCTAATTTCATTCGAAGAGCGCTTTTCTTCCCTTCCCTATCATCCCTTCCCTGGTTCTCTTCCTAATTTTTTTTAATGATGCTGGAGAGCTTTTGCAATACTTTTCTTTTTAAAAAGTTATTTTTTTCTTATGTAATTCTATATCTTACTTCCTCATAGTGTGTTTCTGTATAACCAATTGCAACATTCAGTTTCTTTCAGTATTTGTATAAATAAATTTCAAATTAAAATTCCATTCCTACCAGCATGTGTAGCAATATTGAACTACTTTCAGGTATAACACATATCTAATCTGAATACCAGCATAAGCCTTAATACACTAATATATTTTGGTAGCTAAGAGCTGTACGGCAGTCAGCAATCAGTCTAAATGTAACATCAGATTTAGGCAATTTTATTGAGAAATAAATCTTACTTTTTTCCAGATTACTAAGCAATTTCTTTTTCAAGAAAATATACTCTCATATCTGCTAAATTTATTTTCTAACAATTAATGTACTTCTCTTCACCCATTCATGAATCCAATCTCATTATATGACAACTACAGAAATCTTACAAATATCCCAGACATCTATAATTTGTGACAGTTGAAAAGGTAGTGTAACAGAACAATATTTTCCATCTTGAATAATGGAAAATTTTAGTTGTATAGTAATCTTTTCAGTAACAACTTCTGAGACATTTGTTAGTAAAGTTGTGCAGTGCTAAACTAACAGGAAAAGCCTGATCAAAATCTATTGGAATTTTTCATTAAATTAACATTACGGACATTTAATGGATGTCTTAATTAGGTGATGTTATTAACAGGGACAATGCACAAATAAAAATCAGGCCCTATGTGCGCAGAATACCTCATTAGAATTCACTGTGGAACACCGATAAAAATGTCTCAGTCTACCTAACAAACATCAGAAAAAAGTTTTGCTAAACAAGAACATACAAGCAGTCACAGAATAAAACAACATGCTTTTGAGCCTTTAATTTTAAAGTGAACTTACAATACTGGTTCAAATTTGCGTCTTATTCACATTGGTATAATTTTGCAAAATTTACCAGTGTCATCCCATAGATGAAATTACTTCCTATCAATAATTTGAAGTGTGAAGTGTTAAGAAACACAGCAAGGTATTTTTGTACGTCTGCCCTTTTCTTTTCAGTCTCTTCCTAAGCTTAGGTTCAGCAGGGTGGGTAGGGTGGAGATGAGTCTAAACCAATGCTACATTAATGTGTTCATTGGGTTTTCCCCCTTTACTGCATGTGCCACCACAGATGAAATTTCTGTATGCACAGCAAATAATTAATCAGAGATTCATAGTACCATAGAGCCACAGAATGCTTGGGGTTGGAGGGGACCTTCCAAGATCATCTAGTCCAACCTACGTTAAGAAGGTTGGACTAGATGATCATGGAAGGTCCCCTCCAAATGCTTTTGAAGCAGCCCAGAATATGGTTGGCTTTCCAAGCTGCAAATGCACATTGCTGAGTCATGTCCACTTTTTCAACCATTAGTGTTTCCCAAGTCCTTCTCTGCAGTGTTGCTGTTCTCAGTACATTCACCCTCTGTGTTGATACTGGGTGTTGCCCCAACCCAGGTGCAGCACCTTGCCCGTGGTCTTGTTGAACTCCATGAGGTTTGCACAGGCCGATTCCTCAAGCCTGCCCAGGTCCCTCTGGATGGCATCCCCTCCCTCTGGTACATCAACTGCACCACTCATCTTGATGGAATCTGCAAACTTGCTGAGGTGGCAATCACACTCAATCCCACTGTCCATGTTGTTGATAAAGATATTAAATAATGTTGGTGCCAGTACAGACCCTTGAGAGACACCACTCATTACTGGTTCCCACCTGGACACTGGGCAATTGACTGTAATTCTTTGGATGCCTTATTAATCTAACACTTCACCCATACAACCCGTATTTCTGCAACTTAAAAGTAAAAATGTTATGGGGGACAGCATCAAGGGCCCTACAGAAGTACAGAAGTACTGGTAGCTCTTCCCTTTTGCCCTCCTGGAGTAAATAATTAAGCTACACTGCCAGCAAAACTAGCCCTTCCAAGTAATGTTTGTGTGAAAGACTCATTCGTTCGTGCAATCAAACGTCCGTGGGGTCAAAATAATTTCTCATCTCTCATATACATAAATTCTTCCTAGTAGTGTAATAGATAAAAGTAAACAAGAAGAAAAAAAGGAAGCCATTAAGCATATCTTTAGCATTTTTCTACACAACTTCTATTATTTTAATGAAACAATTAGTGCAGACTGTATTTTCAATATAGGTTACCACCAAAAAACCCCAAACCCACATTCCAGGCGCAATTCAGTAAAATGACGAAAAAGCACATTCTCAGTAATAGATACATGATGAACCCGAATGAAGTCAGTAGCTTCACTGTTTCTTTTCAGTGTCATGATCTTTGCAATGTAAAAGCAGTATTGTGGAACACAGGCCTTTGGTTTATTCTGTACTTATTTCCTCTGTGCATGTACCTACATTATTGTTTCTAAAAGATTTACTTTTTCTAATCCTGCACTAGACTATGTAAAAAGGGGTCTTGGAAAAACTCGCTAGCTGCTTTTAAAAGAAACTAGCTTCTATTGTCGGATATTTTTTGCATAATTGTCCAATTTTAATATAAATAAAAATGAATACAACGAAAACAGGCTGTTTCTCAAAAGAGAAGGCTGTGGATTGCCACTCTTTAAGTTGTTCCTGTTCTTTAAAATTACTTTTGTTTTCAGAGCCTTCCACCGAGATCAAGATGGGATGTCAGCCAAAAGGAATTTAACTTAGTGTTTTCCATCAGGGAATAGGCCTGGGTTTTGATCTCTTTCATAATCACTTGAATATGTAAACCAATGATTTCCATCTTTAACGGTTTGGCAAGAAAGATTAGGCAGACTCATTTAAGGACTATTATCCTTTGAAGCATGCACAGTAATTCCAAATCATTAAATTTCCAAGCTGATTATGTTCTTCCAGGGTAATACTTTGTTTCTTCTTTTTATAATTAAACATTTTAAACATGATAGACAATTGTAAAAGAATATAAAACTCAAAAAATAAGAAGGCAACCATTCTGTTCTTGAGGTTTCAATTAAGAATATTTGAGTTTGTGTAGATGTTATGTCGATAGTAGTCAAGGAACATTAAAAAAATATAGCAGATCTTATATTTGCCATATAAAATATAACTAAAGCCTGCATCACTAATCAATCAATGTGCATTATATGATCATCATGAATAACCATAATATTAATGTTAAAGCAAATACAATAAATAAAAATTTGTTATGTTAAAAAAACAGTTTCAAAAGTATGCACCTAATCTATTGCAGGAATTCACTTCTAAACTT
This sequence comes from Dryoscopus gambensis, assembly GCA_013389985.1. NCBI lineage: Eukaryota > Metazoa > Chordata > Aves > Passeriformes > Malaconotidae > Dryoscopus > Dryoscopus gambensis. Next base: position 9,728 of record WEIT01008470.1, on the reverse strand, counting down.
TATGCTCAAAATAGAGATTAGATTAGTTCTTGTAGTCATTTAATCTAATGACAAAATAAAGAACCAAAGTGAGCATGTTCTGCATAAGTATCCTGCCTAGAATTCAACTCTGTCCTTTTTTTTGAATAATTCTACAAACTGCTTGAAAAAATGTTGATTTTTTTTTTTTAATGAAAATAATGCTTTCTGGCTGTGTTCTTTTTACAGCAGAGTTTTGCTGTCAGGGGAGTCTGCCGGGGCTGGCTTCTGTGAGAAGACTTTGGAGGCTGCCCCAAAGTCATACAATGGCAGTTTCAGACAGCTCCTAGACCATCCCAACATTGCTCAAAGCTGAGCCACCAGTGATACTGGTGCCTCTGTGATAATGTATTTAAAAAGGGCAAAAATTGCTGCACAGCAGCTGTGAGACAGAAGTGAGAAAAATGTGAAACAGACATCAAGGTCAGAGAAGAAAGAGGGAAAAGAAGCGCCAGAGCAGAGATTCCATGGAGAAGACCATGAAGGAAGTGGTTGTCCCCCTGCAGTCCATGGAGGAGCATATTGGAGCAGATATGGAGCCCTGGGCCTGGCTGAGATGGAGTTTATTATCCTGTAGTAGCCCTGACAGTGCTGTGTTGTGTGTGGGTACTTGGAAAGGCGTTGATAACACACCTGTGCTTTGGCTGCTGCTGAGCAGTGCTGGCACAGCACCTGCACAATCCCTCCAACATTTCCCTTCACCAGCAGGCTGGGGATGGTCAAGATCTTGGGAGAGGATACAGACAGGACAGCAGACCCAAACTACCCAAAGGGATATCCCATTTGATGTCTGCTCAACAACAAAATCCAAGGGAAAGGAAGAGGCTGGAATCATTGGTTTTGCTTTACTTAAAACTATTTTTATCTTGACACACCATGGGGTTTTTTTCCATCTTATTTTCTCCTCCTGTCCTGAGGAATGGAGGGATACAAGAGATTGCAGAGCACCTGGCCTCCAGCCAGGGCCATCTCACCACATATTGATAATGCAGCCAGTGCAGAACCCCACACCAAAGCATGTGAATATACCTTAAACAAAGCTGCAGCCTGTGGGCAGCCCATGGCAGGACAGGCTCCTCTAAAGGGCTCTGGAGCACAGAGTGGAGCCCATGCAGGAGCTGTTGCCCCATGGGGGAATCATGCTGGAGCAGTCTGTTCCTGAAGGTCTGTATGCCATGGGAAACACCCACACCGCAACAATTCTTAAGATCTGTAACCCATGGGGAGGACCACACTGGAGCCGTTTGTGAAGGTCTGTGTCCTGTGAAAGGCACCCCAAGCTGGAAGATGGAAATGGTGTTAGAAGGAGAGGGTGGCAGATGACAGCTAATCACAGACCTCATTCCCCATTCCTCTGCACTGCTTGTTGGGAAGCAGGCAGAAGGATGAGGAGTGCATGGGAAGAAGGGAGAGGTAGGGGAAAGGTGTTTTTACTTTTGCAATTATGCTTCTCTATCCTACCCTGTTGTTAACTGGCAATAAACTAAGAAAATCTTTCCCAATTTTTCGTCTGTTTTGCCCCTGAGAGTAACTGATGAGTAAACTCACTACCATTTTGACACACAAGACTCCCCATACTTCCTGGCCCTGTCATGCTGAAGAGGATGAGTGAGAGAGTAGTTTGGAGGGTGGATGTCTGCAGGCCAAAGTTAAAGCCTCCACACTGGTTCAAACTCAAAAATACTCTTCCAATAACCACCATGAATGACGCTCCAAAACACTTGCTTGTCTCCCACAGCAATTAAGCTCTACAATATTATAGACAATTAAGAACAATTTTAAGACAAAAAAAAAGGTTACGTTTTTAATAAAAGTGAATCCACTTGGGATTTTTAAATTCCCCTCTCAGTAGATTATGGGACTCTACTCAATGAGTCCACACTGCTGTTATTAATCCCTGAGCTACCACAAAACTCACATTCTACGTACTTAACTGTGGGTAAGGACTGCTTTTCAAGAACTCCTTATTTCCCATTGCCAATGAGACATGGATTTAAAATGCAGTGAGCCATACATGCTTTGTCTGAGGTATTTCTGGACTCCTATATCCTTATAGAATGGTGTTTCATACCATCCAACAAAAGGATAAACTCTGCTTCTTCATGTTTATGCAACAAAACATGTAAGTGCTCAAAGACTATTATTTTATGCTTAAACCTAAGTGCACACAATTTGTTAGACATGAAGGATAGTTTCTTGAGCAGCCATCTCCTCCAGACAAAAGCAGTAGAAGAAAACTGTTCTGGTAGCAGAGTCTGGATGATTAATGTAACTATATTAATATAGTGCATATATGTGTTGCGGTACATGTGGCTGCAGCCACAGTGTCCACACAAATGAAGCACTGGTGTACAAGCTCCCAAAGCACTGAGGTTTAACATCTTAGTTGTGGCGAGTTCCCATGTTCCCCCCGGCAACTGTGTTTTATAGATTGTTCCGCTGTTGGTTTAAGATTTCCTCACCCAGTTTTATGTATGTCCTCCTGCCTATGCATATTCCTTATAGAATATATATGATTTCTGGAAAGTTCTGCCATATCCGGTACCCCATTGGTTAATTCAACTAAAATCTTCCCCTGAGTTTCCCCTATTGGATGTTTTCCCTTTGTCACCTCCCAGTTGATCAAACCCCATTGGTTGCAACCCTTTACTCCGCCCCTTCACCCCCATATAAAAACCCCTACACACTGTTGCTTTTGCTGTTCTGCCTCCAACACTTTGTCTNCTCACCCAGTTTTATGTATGTCCTCCTGCCTATGCATATTCCTTATAGAATATATATGATTTCTGGAAAGTTCTGCCATATCCGGTACCCCATTGGTTAATTCAACTAAAATCTTCCCCTGAGTTTCCCCTATTGGATGTTTTCCCTTTGTCACCTCCCAGTTGATCAAACCCCATTGGTTGCAACCCTTTACTCCGCCCCTTCACCCCCATATAAAAACCCCTACACACTGTTGCTTTTGCTGTTCTGCCTCCAACACTTTGTCTTAATAAAGGATTGGAAACCACGCAGAGAGTCTCTCCCTCATCCTTCACCTCTGCCAGCGCTCCTGTTACATTCGGCTTGCAGCTTGCTCCTATCAGGGGAAGCAGCATTGCCTGCTGCAGCCAAGTCCTGTTTTCAAGGACACGTCCTGCACATAGGTGCTGCGCAGCCCTGGGCAGCTTGCGGTCAGCGTCATATACGTGTTTATATATATACACATCATAAACTGCACTGGAAACCGTAATTTTGAGGCTGTTTCTATTTATAGTGGGGCAACAATACAGGTTTTTCCATTTAGAGCTGAGTAAGGGGTAGGACCCAGTGAAGCATTGTGGCAATGAGGAAGAGTAAAAAGTTGCACATCAGAGGACATTTGCAGAGCACAGTAATGCATAGTTCACTGGTCCCATGTTACAAGCGTGCAAATCCTTGTACACTGACTTCTTGGATGTGGATAACCCATCTCCTCCTGACAGAGCACTGCCACAGCCAGGAGCACCTGTGTGCTGCTCCATCACAGCTCTGTACACACAGGCCTGTTTGCCTGCCCCCTGCTTGGGAATTCAAAATCATTTCAGGAACCTCTTTCCCTTCATTCTGTTTTCCACATGTTATTGCAGCTACTTGAAAAACCTGGAATATCAGCTAGTAAAATGAATGTGTTTTCCTGTATTTATGATCTCTGACACAACTTGGATAATCTGCTGAGAACCTCACCCAGCAAGCTTTAATGCATTAAAAGAGAACTTTATTAGACTTCATGGTTGTTCTATGGGAATGTATCAAGTATTGAATTTTTTATCTAGACCTGAGTAGGAAACAAAGCTCTATAAAATTACAGATGATACAAAGTCTTTGCAAGAAAAGATCAGAGAGGTTTTAGAAGCTTTGTAGATGATATTAGGTTATAGATATTGCTAATTCTCCAGGAGTAACAGATTCCAGAGGAATCTGTTATTTTGTGAATGTATCATCGGTAGTAGTTACCTTGCCCCCATGAACATGACAGGATTCCACCCTTTTTTTTGTTTGGTTATTTGGATGGTTGGTTGGGTTTGGTGTTTTTTGGTGGATTGGGGAGCTGGGTGTTTTTGTTGCTGGTTTGGTGGTTTGGGATTTTTGGTTTTTTCTTTTGGACCTATTCTTTTAAAAATATGATTAAACAGATATTGTTCAGAAGAAGAAAGTGGTAATTCTGTAGCTACTGGTGAGGGAACTGAGCTACATGTGACCAGGTCCCAGTTTTCCCATTTCTCTCACCTCTTCTGCTGACTATTGGCTCATTTGGGGTAGCTATCTATTACTTAGATTTTACCAAAAAATTCTGTATTGAAAAAACTTTCCTATCAATGACACTATATTGTGATTATTTGATTGAAAAAAAAATCCCAGCTGTATTCCAGTATAGCTCTGATAAGACTAACTTTCTGGAATCCTATGGTAATTATTTTAAAACAGAAGTGTTTTCAAATTTAAAAAAATCTCTTGTTCCACATACAACACCACCACCACCACCAAAAGGACTATTATTTCACTTACACATGCATTAATCATTTCCTGTAATGCAGTGCTACCTGTTCATTTACAAGTACAACTGAGAAAGATAAGATGTCAGTTTTAGAACAAATAAGATATGGGCACGTTAGCATCAATTCATAACCAAGAAAATGACCACATAATAAATATGTATAACATAATAGTTCAAAACAAACTCTCACAATGTATGTGTAATTTATTCCTCAAATGAAGCAAAGAGCTGTGGTTCAGACCATAGAATATATTTCCTTTGGGTCTACATTTAAGGCATGATGATGATTCAGTTCAAAGGCAGAGCCAGGGGTTGTGCATATATATGTTTGGATGGTTTCAACTACTATGTGTATTAGTATTCTAGAAATAGCTTTGTTTATGAGACTTTATATTAAGTCTAGATGATCTCTGTATAGTCACTTCTTGTGCATCTTTTATTTTATTTATGCATTACAAGTAAGACTTGGTTTAACAAGTAAAAATACACTTAGTTCTTAGATCTGAAGGTGTTTTTAACTGGTCTAAAATGAGGAGGAAAGACAGATATTTCAGCTTACATTTGAAAATGTTTACATCTCACCTACAGGAAAAGTAAGTACTCATTTTATTTCCAAACCTGTAAGTCTGCAATTAATGACTACTAAATTTCATTTATAGACAGTAATCTAGAAATAAAAGTTGCATTTCTGCAAACAAAATTGTTTTGCTACTGCTTTAAGGTTATTAAGATGGGTGAACTGCACAGATGAGAGAACAAGATTTTTTAAATCTCAGGGTATTTGGTTATTTGATCTAGTGTGATCTCTCAAAGTTTCCCTTCCTGTAATTTACATTCTTATGATTTCAAAGATGATTGAACCAGTAAAACAATGTGTTCTTACAAGATAAAAAACCACCATTTTTGTTAATTAAGTCTGAAATATTACTAAAAGCAGAACTGTCATTTTTAACTTAATATGCTGCAAAATAAATACGATCCATATGAAAAATATACCATATTTTTTTCATTACTATATTGCTTTCCATCTGCCTTCTTTCCATTTTAGTAACAAATTTTGTGTGTTCATTTGTTTTATAATTTGAACATTTTCTAGTATCGCTTTTTCTTTGCCTATGGAAGTGAAAACTTCTCTTCCACTCCTCAGTGGCATGTGGTCAAAATGGCATTTGCCATGGACCTAAACTTTCCGAACCTCAATAGACTTCTGCATTTCAATTTTTAAATTGCATATTTTTATCTCTAGTTATTGAAGATGACAATATGCTAATATAGGAAAAGAAAATAACAGATTTGGGAAAGATTTTACAGATTGTTCAGTAATTAAAGATCCAGATTCCCTCCAATCTATGCTTATGCACATGGCTGAAATATCTGCATTAAGGAGACTGACACTCCATTTTCCTTTGCAGAGTACAGGCTACTCAGAATTCTTCTTGCTCTGTAGCAGAGTCTTGTCCTTTCAAGTAACATTTTAAAGGAGGAATGGTAATTATACTGCTAATTTACACAATTCAGTTACATGTCTAAAGTTAAATGAGGTAGATCCAAGCTCAGGTCCACTACACCATACCTCAGTGTGGACAAATAAGTACTTGCAGCATTTCTCTTAGAAAATTTTGGACCACATTTGACATACGAGGTAATCAGCTTCATTCTTATCTATATTTTCCATTACAAAAATTATTCATGATATTCATATAGGAATAAAAGACATTTTCTTCAAAGAATTAATATTTTCCATTCTTACATTGACCTAGAGAAATAATGGAATATTTAACATATAACCATGTATTGGCTGGTCTCCACAATATTCATTCTAGTCATTGTATTATTACCCTTATACAATAGTTTTTAAAGACCTATAAGACCCTGGATTATTTTCTTAATGATATATTATACTGTATAGTTCATTCTTACTACCCACTACCCAAATGGATCCATCTGTAATTCAGAACATACCAAAAATATAAAAAGGCACTTCTCAAGCTTGG
>WEIT01008466.1:86376-113146 GCA_013389985.1 Dryoscopus gambensis | reverse complement strand
AAATGAGTGCAAACATTCTTCCAAAAGTCTCTTGTAAGCATTAAGTTCCAAGAAACGAAAAAATGCTTCTTAAAAAGGTAATCAAGAAAGTGTCTCATCTCTCTTTGAGCCTGGATAAGGCTGAAATTTGCATATCTCTGTTCAAGGATTTTTCCGAGTTTAAGATAAGTGTCTTTTTGAGGCTCGGAGAGCCATGAGTCTTTCCATGAATTCTCCATAGTGAGAGAGGACAGCAAAATAAAAGTCTGCTCACAGGGTTTCTGGGGATTTTTCAGAATCTTCGCTGTCTTCTTAAGCTGTCTCCAGGGATCGTTGAACTGCCCAAAATTCTCCACCAGTTTGTTGCGGTGCGATTTCTGCACCCTTCCTGGGGACAGCTTGGTCCGTGGAAGGAATCAGGAAAGGCTCATCTTTGTAGATATTTCAGCAGATCTTTACTGGCATCCACATCATGGGGAATCCGCACACAGACTGCCCAAGTCACGAGACACACCAATTTTTTGTGTGGGGAACACAAAATCACCAATCAGAGCAGAGTTCTGGGGTACTTGTGACCAGGGGCAGGTACAGGGACAGGGAGACCCCGTGCCCAGATCACACATCCAGCCGAGGGCCCCCTTTTCCCTGGGGAACGGGGTGGGGAAGACCCCTCAACAGTTATCTATAGAAATTTTTGATCAGGTAGGTTTTCAATCCTACAAAGATACATCTTGCACCAAATTGCTGTCACAGGATGGTAAATATATGCAGAAGTAAATAGAGCAAATACTATACCCAGTGCTGTAAGTATGATTCCTCTTGGTAGAAAAGGATATGCTTGATCTGTATTCACGTGTGTACCCAGATTGCTACATCTGACCTGCTTCAGCGTCTAATTTGTGGTACTTTCTGCACATTAAATGGTTTGAGAGTTGTCCAGGGTAAGAGAGTGGGATCCAGAACTCTTCAAAAATGTGTTGCAAGAACCTGCTACGTACAAAGAGCCCAATGAAGAACGATCACAGTTTTAGAAGAACGAGATTTAGGCACGAATATAGGTATGTCAGTTTTGATTCTTAATGTAAAAGGGATTTTGCTTAAAAAAGCTGCAGCTTTTAGAACATGAGTGCTAGTCACCTTTCAACTGGATATAATTTCCAAGATAAATTCCAAATGTGAGTTTTGAGTATTAGGTATTTTGGGTATTATTTGGGTAGTGTCTCTTGTTCATTTCTCCAAAATTCAGATTTACACTATTGTTGACTTTAAAAAAAGGAAAGGTATGCAAGGAGTGACAGTGATGATCCCGAATATAAATTATATCACGTAAATTGATGCAAGATAAAATTAGCAAATCAACCTTTTTTAGTCTATATTTTATGGAATATCAAATGTATGTTTGGCAGTAATTTACTCTTGCCCATGAATTTCTGACAGTTTCGATTCTTTGGTCTTATTAATCAAAGTAGTCAGCACCAGAGCAATTTTTATGAGACTTACTAGTCATAAAAAATTTATTATCAGATAAATCAAAGAAACAACTAGCATCTTAATAGGGTGAACAAAGTGGCATGTAAAAGATCATTCGAGACTACATGCTTTTGACACTTGTGTATTGCATTTATTGCTAGGGTCAGAGGTTCTGCTTGCATTTTCATTAAAATACTCATGACCATGACACAATTACTACATTTAGTGCAGGATTTGTCTTCCTTTTCTTTTAATATATACATACATACATATATGTATGTATATTCCATTGTTAGCACCATTCTGGTAAGGCATGAAACATCTATGTAAAATGTAACTTAGAAGTTGAATTAAAATCTGCAACTTTTATAGTTAGTTGCAGTAGATGGTGTAGACTTCAGGAACAGGGTGGGATGGAAGTACATTGTGAGTAGTACTGGAGTGACACAAACATACTTCAGTCTCTGATCCAGTTGCATAAGGACCTCTGATACTCATTCCAGTTAAACCTCTCGTGTCTGATTGGATGCAGTTATCTTACATGACTGGTTTGGTATTTCAAGATGAATTTCTTGGTCACACCTCTTGCGGATTTTGTTGTAATCAAGTCAGAGCTGAATACTTCCCAGACCTACCTCTTTGTTAAAGCAAAATGCTAATCTTAAACTCTCTTAACATTTGCACTGGTTGAGTCTCCTCTCCAGTCAGTGCACATGCAGTGGGCTTCCCTGGCCAGTTTGACTGCAAGGGGATATAGCCACAGGAGTGTGATAAGAACATACTTGTGACAACACAGGGAGTGTGGCTGGTGGCTTCAGCTTCCTTTGATAACTGCTGTTGGCTCCCTGACATGAACGTGTGGAAAATCCACATGCAAGCTGGTAGCCTTGTGCTCAGAGGAGGACAGTGTGTCCTCAGAGTGTTTGGGGAGTGATAAAAACATAAAATTGTATTGGTTTATGGAGCCTGGCTTCATCTCAAATGTAGGCAGATGTACTCAAATGTAGGCAAGTCAAGCAGTCAAGAGAACACAGAGTCACTTTAGGTTGTCCCTATAGTCACCTCAGGGCACCAAGACAGTTCACCGAATAACTAAGCCGCGCTCTTGAGGCCCAGAGGGGAAGGCTGGGCCCTTGGGCACCACTGTTGCTGATGCCAGGCTCCTGTGTGCCCCAGCTGGTGCTGGTTCTCATGTGACCATGGAGCAAGGGTGTTCAGGAGCTGGAAACTTATTTTAGCAGTTTTAGTTGGAATTACCTCCTTGAACTCAGTGCCTGACAGCCAGCACTAGCCCAGAGGGCAGTGGTGCAGCTGCAGCAGAGGTGGCCCAGCTGAAGCAGGTTTAAGTTCCAGGGGCTGGTTACATCAGCCCCTCAGCCATGTGTCCAAAGGTATGAGGAGAACCTGGGTCTGCTTCATGCACCAAATGAAGCAAACCTCCTATGAAGAGAACAGAAGTACTTTTAAGAACTAAAAGATTAAACACAACCCCCCCACCCCTCCCAGCATCAGTAAACTAATGGGAAGTCTAGATTTATCTTGTGTTCAGAAAACAGGGGGAGGGAGAAAGTCCTGACAGCCTGTGTTTCACATGAATCTGGTGATGCTGAAAATATGCAAGTCTCATTAATGGAATTCTTGTAGGTAGCTTTCATATGTTTTGTCTAATAGAAAAATAACTGAAGGGAGATTGAATTTATTCTGTGTTAATAACCAGAAAGGATGTTTCTAGATGGCTACCAAGTGATGCAGAACTGTGAACAATACAAAAGAAACCCTACTGTTCCCTATTCCACTCTGCACGCTTTTCCAGGAGAAACATATTTAACTTCAGCATTGTGTTTTTCTGTCTTTGTGGTCCTAAGTATGACTGAAAATAGGGCTGCCTGTGGGATGAGCAGCTTACAGAAATGCTGTTGTCTTGTAGCCTTTCATGTTTATATCCCTGGTCTGATTCCAGTTCAAGTGATTTATGGCTGAAAATAGTTGCTGTGGGTTGTTCACTTTGGTGTGTTACTAAGGTGTAAGGGAACTAGATACAGCTCTCTTATTTCTCTTCTAGATACAGCTTTAAAGGTGTGGTGGTTTTAAAACAGAACATCCAGTAGTCAATGCTAACATTGACTGCAACTGCACATTCTCTTTAACTTTCTTTACTGGCCTGCCTACAGTTTGATCTGTGTAAATCTTCCTTGAGGAGTAGATTTTAATCTTCTTTTTATTTTTGGGAAAAATCTATAATGAGGCATGGAATTTCTAAGCTGTCGTATTTGTCATTAACATGTCAAAATAACTAACCATCTCTCTGTGTACTTTTTACATGCCTTCTGCTCAGTAATATTTGCATTCAGAATAGAAAAGACTAATCTTCTCTGGTCTTGATTTTAAGGCAGACTGGGGTTTGGACTGGTCCATGTTTAGGACAGCTTTGTGGTAGAATATATAAAACTACAGTTAAAAGAACTGTTAAATTCTATGGATTACAGGCTGTGATTTGGACAGTGGCTAAGGAGGATTGCTTAAAATACATATGTATTTCAGAGTACTCCCAGAGTAAATTTGGAAGCATCCACTGGATGAACAGTGAGGTGAGCATTTGAGTTCCAAGTCCTTCTATAAATTGGAAACGTATCTGGAAGCTGAAAAGGTGTAAGATAGAAACCCAGTTCCGTGTCTGTCACAAATCTCAAGTGTAGCTTTCATAACTTTTCAAAGATCTCAAAACAAGCTGTCTTCAGCTTAGGGCCGTAAGCTCCCAAGAACCATACCAGTAGACAAAGATGTATGTGGATTTTGCAGTGGAAAATTAGCAGTTCAGCTGGCTGGTAAGAAATCAGCCAGTCAATGGCAGACCAGCACTGGAGCACACAGTTCTGTTTATTCCCTTCATGGGAACTCAGTTCACTCCATTCCCAGTGTGAAATCTACCTAGCCAGGCCTTTGTTTTCTGTAACTTCACCAGGATTTTCTTGAGTGCCACAGACAGGACAAAGGCATAAAGATCTACTCTTCAGCACACAGAGGTCAAGCAGAGTTTAGGTCCAGGATCCCACAGCCCCTTCCATAGGGCTTACCACTGATGGAAAGAGTCAAGAGCTGCTCTAATCACTAATATAGAGAACTTGAGGGATAGATGATGTTTTCATTTTCATGAGGCTGTCTCTTGTACCTTGCATTTTTATTGAACGCTATTGAGGGTGAGTTCTGTTCGGTGTATTTGGATACTTGCTGTACCTGAGGTGCATCTGAGGTGGCCTCTGGTGTGATACTTTTGCTATAACTAGAAGAGGTTGTTCAAAAACAGTTTTACACAATGGTGCAGCAAATTATGCTACATAGCCTACAGATTCTTCACCGAGGCATTTTGCTTTTTTTTTTTTTTAATCAGTAATATTGACTCCTTTTTCTGTGTTTGTTGGTTGACTTTAATTTGCAGTTTCGCTCTGGGAATTGAAACAAAATAGTTTCTTTCTGCAGGTGAAATTCTTGCAAATTCAGTCTGGCATTTCGCAATTCAGATTTTGATTAATTTGTTTACTTTTTGCTTCAGTTTTGAGACTATTCTGTAGATGCATGCCGTAATGAGATTTTAATCTCTTCCAGGTAAGTTGATTTTTCCTGCTTTCTTCTTAAGTACAGTCTCGTTCACATGATGAGGTACTACCAACTAGATTGCTGTAGAGATTCAGATGTGACTGTGATCAAAATCTGGCTGGTAATAGTGTATCATTTCCAAGTGATTCACTGCATAGATTCATAGCTTTGGATGTGGCAAATAGGTGTTTTAGTGTTGCAATAATCTGTACATCCCACATAGTTTTATGGAGGAGAGTTTACAGGTAAAAGTTCTTGTCAACCAACCTGAAACCCACAGATGCATTTTATTAGAATAGTGACAGTGACTTGAGCAATCATAAACATTCTGACACTTTAGTTTGCAAAGATAAACAATGGCCTTTTACACATTGGTGTTGTGTTTGGGTTCCCACTGGGTTATGGCTGTACTGATGGTAGCTTCTTTTTAACTATTGCACTACTTGATTAGTTTTTTTCAGTAATATTTGCTTATGAGCATATAAATGCCAGATATTCTGTGGCTTATGGTGTTAAGAATGGTAGTTGAAACTTCATATTCCCTTTGCTTGGCAACTCCTGTATCCACTAATCTATACAATTGTTCATTAAGTTAGTTCCATTGCTTCATTAAGCTTAACGTTTTAGTTTAACACTCTGGAACTTGATTTGCTAGAGTCAGGTTTACCTGTGTTCACAAAGTAAGTAGTGTGAGCTGCTTTCATTATTTCCTCATTGAAGAAGATATTAGCAATTATACCCTCGTATCAAGGGTGAACATTAGTAATTCTTGTTTCCCTGAAATATTGATTTGTGATATTACATAATACTAGGACATATTTCACACCAAATCTTCCTCTCCATATATTTCACAGACAGTGGAGCTGGGAATCAGAAAGGCTGCTTTCACTTAAATATTTGTACCTTGGCATGGGAATATATATGTGAGCACTAAAGAGTATATGTATTGGAAAAGGAAGGAGTCTGGATTAAGATAAGCTGAAACACCTCCTGTGTTTCTGATAGAAGGATAGAGGTAGACTTTTAAAAGGTTTATATGTTCATGGTGTATGTGTCTCTACACACTCATCTGTCCATAAATATTCTCCCACATTCCTCTATATATTTGGTTTAGTGCTGAAATTACCTATTGTTCAGTAAATGCATCCATTAACTCAGTTTCAATTCATTTTTTTTCCAGGAGGATAGATTTAGAAAACAATGGGCAAGAATTCTGTTGACATGAAATTAAAAAAAAAAATTGTGTTAAAAATAAATTTGTAAAAATAATATTAATAGGTAAAATACTGAGATTATCAAAATGAATCATGGGATGAACTGATGCAAAATGTAGATACTGCAGAATCCAAATTACTATATTCATGAAGATCATAATTAATTATGTAATTCTAGGTACATGCATACTATAGCCTAAAAATGTATTGTAGGTTTACAACTGACTAGCTGTTTTATGTGGCAGAATGTAGTCTTTGCATATTTATTAAAATTATTCATAACTGGTTGCAGTGTAGATGAACTGCTCTATTCTTACATCTTGATTCAATACATTTTTTGACCCACTTTGTCATGACATTATATTGGAAATTTTTCTAAATTTTACAATGATCCATGGGGCATTTTCCAAAACCCCTATCAGCGTCTCTTAAAAACATGTATTTGCAGTTTACCTTTAAGAATACTTTCAAAAGGTTTAGTAGCAGTACATATTTTCTATATAGAATTGTTTGCTGCTCTTCTTAAAAAACTGTTTTATTTAGATGAAAAAGGGATATACATTGAAAAATTACGGCTATACATCTAATTAAATTCTATGTGCTTATCCATTCTCCAGCTTACAACTATAAACTGGTTCTTTTAAAAATATCATAGTGTGGTGAAACATGGTTATAATGCATTTTTATGGCTTACCCACGGATGTCCTAGGAAAAATTATAAAAATCAGTTATACACCTATGGAGTGTGTGGTGCCTTACACCTCCCCCAGGTTTGTCAGGGCAACAAGACTTTTGCTGAAATAAAACAAGGAGGATGGGGAGGTGTGCAGTTAAAGTGACTATAAGATAGTCACAGTTACCTAATATCTGGTGGCTGGTCTATAAACATTGGCTAATTTGTGTACACAGCCGAGCCATCTTTATTTCAAATAGAATTCAAATGAAAAAATCTGCCTGTATCAATATCCAGAAAGGAGCCTAAGGTGATACATACTGTGTATCTTACTTTATCAACCACGTTGGTTTTTTGGGATTTTTTAAAATGTAATTTGCAAGAAGAAAAGGTTTGGCTTTCAGAAAGAAAAATATAACTTAAAACATTTCCACACTGGCAGTGTAGAATAGTTGTAAGTTGGTTGGATCTTATTGTGTGAAGCCAGAGTCTGATACTGTAGCTGAAATCTTTTGCTTTGTGGTAAATACTTAAAAATTGGGTTACTGTGCTGCCGTTTGCATGGTGATGCAGGATTTTTTCGCTTGTTGTCAAAAGCAATTAGAACCTAATGAAATTGGGTGCAAGCCATCTGATAAACGCTTTGCATTTGATAAGTGTCTTGGTGTTGAATAAAGAAACAGTCCCTTTTTATGCATTATTATTTCATGTCTTGCTGGAATACACTCAAAATTTCTGTTCATAATTAAATAGAAAGCAATTTAAGAAAAAAACAAACAGATCAGTGTAAAAATTAACCATGACAAATCTGCATGACGAACAACTTTGTGACCACTGCTGCCGTGACCATGGTTTGCCTATAGAAGGCCTGAGGTACAGCAATTGCTTTACATTGAAACAAAAGACACAATCCCAGCTGTGCACTCCCTGTTCCCAAAGAAGTGCAGCATCTTTGTGTTTATCAAAAGATTTTGCAAAGCATCAAAATTGTTTAGATTACAAGTGATGCAGGAAATACTGTTGAAAGAGTAGTCTTCCACATAGGCATAGTTCTGCTAATAAAATGGGGAAAAATGAGAAATAAGGAAAGCCAAAAGAAAGACAGTGTGATACATCTGGTTTACCTTATCTCTCTGTGGAGGTTTCTGGCTGGATTTGCTGGCCAGCTATAAGTATCCATAAGGAGAAATCCAAGAAATTTCTTTTTTAGCCAGCTTATTTATCTATCTCCTATCTGAGCTCACTCTTACATAAACTAAGTAAAATATTTTTCCACACTGATGTTTATTCATTAAATCCTCTGCTGAAATGTTTGGGACTGATGGGGGCTGTGTTCTCTTTCTACTTTTCAGCAGAACACTGTGAAAGGTCTTTTTCCGCTACACAACGTGTGAGACAGTGGTTCAGAGCAATAGGATCGCAGTGCGAGTTCGCTGTTCATTTTCTCTTGGGCAGAACAGAAGCTCCTTTCATAACTTAACCCTGTGCCTCTTCCTGCCTTCTTGTAATGGTTTGTATGCCCAGGTATGCTTCTCTGAAGTGATGTCATAACAGAAATCAGGGTTCAGACAGTGGTTACTGGAAGTTTTTGTATAGCAAAAGGTGGGCAAAAAAAATACCTGAAGTGACTGGATTCTGAAACCTTAGAGCTCAGTAGCAGCAAATGTCAAACCATGCACTGATTTGAGGGGGTTGACATGCCTCAAACCCTCTGTGTAGCAATGTTTGTCTAAGGTTAGCAAAGGGATTTTCTCTCTGTGCAATCCAGTATTTTACACCTTTAGTTGGGCGGCAGTTTGAGAGAAGCACGTGGTTCTCCGAATGGCCTCTCCTGTCTGTTCTGCCAGCACAAGTGGTGTAGATAAAAGATATTTGATGGACTTTCTGGGAGTTTTGTAATTAGAAGGTGTTTCTCAGTGGATATCCAGCCCAAAAAGAGTCAGACTGGCTGGAAGCTACTGAGACCAGGCTGGGTTTGCACTTACAGGCTAATAGCAAGCCAGTGGTATTAATTTCTTTGTTAAGTCTCTAGAAGCAGTGACACTTCTTGCTACCTGTGGGGCTCGAGTGGTGGCAGGCTCATGGTTTACTGTCAGCACAATTGTTTTGGGGATAAAAGATGGACCACTTGGAAAGCTTAACCTTTCCTTTCTCCTTCAGAGGGCAGACAGCCCTTTTCCCTCTTAGAACAACATGACATCAATTTTACCAGGGAAGGCTGAAAGTTTTTCAGTCTTGTTTTTTAACCAAAATAATGGACAATTGTAGCCAATAACTACCCTTGGTCTGTCCTTCTATAATAGCAGCCACAGAGATACTGTCATCAATTTTATTATATCCTTTGGTTACCTGTGAACCTACTTGGTTGAGGGGAAATGCTTAATGTTCTTGCTATTACAATCTCAGAAACTTTTAGAGTCAGTAAAGAGTAGCACCAACTCAAACTTTGGACTTTGTTCCTGAACTTCGATTTAATGTAATTGTTATTTACAGCATTAGAGAGTGGTAAACAGCTGCTTGTGCCTGCTGGGTTGTTTTTTTTTTTTTTTGCTGTTGGTTTGTTGGGTGTCATGGAGGTTTTTTCCACCTAATGATGCCAACAAAAGTGACCTGGCGTTTTTCCTTTAATTAAAATGGGCCTTTGTGAATTAGTGTGTGAAAATCACGGGATACAGCACTAATTGGAGTTTAGGCAACTGTTCCCCTAACCTTTCACAGTGAAACTTCTAAATGAAATGTTTCAGTTTAATTTAGTAGCTTGAGAGTTTTTCATAGCTAGATATAAAATAATGATTCTTGACCTTTTTGGACAAATAATACTGGGGGCTTTTTTCTGATAAAACCTTTACAGCCTCATTCATATGTTGCTAGTCTTACCTGTGGTTTGACTGCTTCAGCTCCCATTCGACAGTAGGCATCCTAAGGACATAGGAAGAGACTTTCTCTGGTAGACCTCTGACTCATTGACCCCAGCAGCCTCCCCCAAGAGGTGGTAGGAGATACTGTTCAGAGCCCTGTCCAATTTAATGTTTCCAGGGATGGGGCATCTACCACCTCTCAGGGTAACCTGTTCCAGTGTTTTACCATCCTCATTGTAAAAAACTCCTTCCTTATATCTAGTCTGAGTCTAGCCTCTTTTAGTTTAAAACCATCACTCCTTATCCTACTGCAAGAGATCCTCCTAAAAGGTCTGGCCTCATTTTTCTTATAGGCCACCTTCAAGTACTGAAAGGCTGCAGTAAGGTCTCCCTGGAGCCTTCTCTTCTTCAGGCTGAACAACTCCAACTGTCTCAGCCTTTTCTCATAGGATTGGTGCCCCTGCCCACTAATCACTTTGTTGGCCCTCCTCTGGACTCGCTCCAGCAGGTCCATGTCCTTCCTGAGCTGAGGACCCCAGAGCTGGAAGCAGCATTGCAGGTTGGGCCTCACAAGAGCAGAACAGAGGGGCAGAATCACCCCCATCCACCTTCCCACCACATACTCGCTTCACTGAAAAAAATCCAGATCAAGAGTAAAGCCACTGATAACATTTGCGGTTTTCTTATATCTTTAGGCTGTGATTATTTGTATACTGGAAGTTCACAAATCAGATGTTTGTCAAGGATGTATAGAGATAGCAGAGGCTTTTGACAGTGTTAATGAGTTTTAAGTATAAAATTCTAGGTGTCCTAATTGAACTAAGAAAAGTGCTGAAAGTTGCCATTTTTGAGGAAAGCACTCTGCATAGATTTTGAACTCCAATTAGCAATCTACACTGCAGTAGACTAGATCAAAATCAATATTTCTGCCTGGAATTCACACAGCCTCTTTGAGAGACGAGATTAATATGGTTACTGTTTGACTCTGTGTTCTCAATCAGCTAAGTATGTGCACTTGTCATTCATATTTTGTTTTTAGCTTGTTATTCTGACAGAAGAGTCTCTGAGGAATGAAAGGAGAGCCAGTTTGAAGAGTAGAGCGATGTAACATTTACATATTTTCACACTGTTACGGAAGCCGGCTGTTAGGCTTTGAACATTATTTATTCATTTGATGCTGCTATTTGTTACAGACCTCTGAAATATGTTACTGACAGTAACTAAACCATCCGTCTCACTTTAGGATTTCTCCTGATTGCTAATTTTGTGGACTAAGTGGTGGAAGAAGCTCAAAATGTGTTAAAACTAAAAAGACATGGTTCTATTAGGGTTTTGTTTTTTTTTTTTTCTAATACCATGCTCCCATACTAAGCTGCAAGAGAAGGTTTTTTTAATGTTGGCACATGCACTGACAAAAACATCATGTTGTAGGTCTTGCAAATCATGCAGATCACTTCAGTTTGGGCTGCTGTGTTCTAAAAACCATGCAAATGAGCTTTCTATCATGGTTGTTTACCCAGTGGGTGGAAATATAACCATCATATTCAAAGGAGTTGAACCAACTGACTCTAAAAGCAATTACTGGCAACATTGATTTTTCCATTAATTGGCTGAACCCGTGAAACATAAAGTCTCTAAGGACAGCATCTGAAATGTGTTACTGCTTTTATTGCTGTTATGATTATTAGATTTTGGATGCTACCAAAATGTCCTGGACAATATTCAAAATACAAAACAGTTCCCGATCTTGAGAATTGAGAAGTCTGAAAGACAAAATGTCAAAGGGAGTAAACATTTCCAAAGTGTTTTATAATGTCATGATTATTTTTTTATAACTGTTAGGATGCTTCACAATATAAATGGGGCCTTAGTGAAAATGTTGAGTTATAATGGGGTAATTCTTGCCATAGTCTGTTAAAAGAGATTTGTCCATACATGGGTTGGTGAAAGCACATCAGGAGTTTTCTGTTTGTGTTGTGGTTTATCCCCAGCTGGCATCCTTGCAGCCACTCATTCATTCCCCACTCCCCACCCCAGGTGGGATCGTGAGGAGATTCAGGAAAGATGTAAACACTCGTGGGTTGAGATAAGGACAGTTTATTAATTGAAACAAAGTAAATTATTGTAATAATAATTATTATAACAATAATAATTATCATGAGAAAAAGAGAAGAATAAAACCCTAAGAGAAAAAAGTGATGCACAGTACAATTGCTCACCACCCACTGACCAGTGCTCGGCCGATCTCTGAGCAGTCATCAGTCTCTCATAGACAACTCCTTCAGTTTATGCACTGGACATGATGTTCTATGGTGTGGAATATCCGTTTGGTCAGTTTGGTCAGCTGTCCTGGCTGTGCTCCCTCCCAGCTTTTTGTTCAGTTCCTCACTGTCAGACCATGAGACACTGAAAAGTCCTTCAATGGGGGTAAGCAGTACTTAAAAACAACCAAGACATCAGTGTGTTATCAACTGTGTTATCATCAGTGTGTTATAAATCTTGTGTTAAATGCAGTACTACCTACTAAGAAGAAAACTAACTGTCCTAGCAGAAACCTGGACAATGTGGGAAATAGATAAATGGGGCAATAAAGGCAACATCCTTGGTAGGGCAGAGGAAATGGGATTGATGGGGGAAAAAAAGATGGTCCTTTCATATCAGGTTAAAGTTGGACAGAAACAACTGAAGAGGAATAAACAATTGAGCACAATGCAGTGAGGAAGGGTAAATTATTTTTAATAACTTCTGGATAGGAGTGACACAGGCAGAGGGAAATTATGCTCTTTGCTGTATGGACAGTGGACAATGGCCAGATCTTCAGAATGTTGAGAAGTGTACTGGTATGAAGGCAAACCAGCTGGAGGAATTAACTCCACACAGATTTCACTCAAGACCTTACTCACATTATCCAACCTCTGTTCTACTTAAAGCTTTGTGCCACATCTTTGACTCCCTCTTTGTCATTGCTGTGCTTGTTGTATGGGGCACATAAATAGAGGTGTTGTCTAATTCATTTAATAGCTGTAGATTCCTACACCTGCCAGGCCTTCTCCTGCTGGGCTTTAATTTTTGCGCTTTACTGGATCACAGTGCAGGTATCCGCATTGGAAAATTACTGTTCAGAATGACTGTGAATGTTTAAGAACATTTTCAAGTTTTCAGCCTTTTTCGTGAGACAAAGGCAGTGGCTGATTTCCTAGAATAGCCAGTAGTGCTGTGGGAAAAATCAGATGTTTCAGTAGATCTCAGAAGCAGAGATTTCCTGAATGCCATTTATTACCCCATCTTACAGTCCAGCTCGGATTGTCTTTCCTCCACTCCTGCTTGTTTGGGAGAAGTTTTTGTTCTACTGTACAAAAGGCTAAAGCACATTCCCTTCTACTGCTTGGTCCTGAGATTGCAATGTAAGCAGTTGCTAGCTAAGAATAAAGGGAAAAAATTAAAAGATACATGAGACCATAAATAACAGAGACAAGGTATATCAGTATTTATATCAGACATGCTTTCTTTTTTTCCTACTTGCTCTATTGCTTGCCTGCTGACTGTTTAGTTACACAGTTAATTTGTATAGAAAGTTTTCCTCTGAAAAATTGGGAAGTTGTATATTTGATAAGTATTTTTTCTGTAGACATTATAGCATGATAAAGTGATTAGCAGAGTCGAAAAGATAACAGGACAGGGTACAGAGTTACAATTTAAAAAATCACCCTTGATGATTTTGGAAAATAAAAAAGCATTTCAAATATAAATACTACTGTGTCCTGAATAGTCTGCAGTTCAGCAGAGTTAAGTGTAAAATACTGACTTAAGGAATACATGCTTGGGAATTACTACTGAGCACTAGACCTACAGAATGAGCTATGGAATCACAGAGGGTCAGCAAATGCCACAACACTGCTGCCGAATTGCCTTATGTGACATGGAAGTAGTGATGTACCTGCTGTACTCAGTTCTGTCAGCCCTATTTTAAGGTATGGCTCCAGCTGCAAAAAGATGGGAACCAGTTAGAGAAAGTCCAGAGCAGAGGAACAAGCAAAGTCAAAGGTTAAAAAAGTTCACTTACAAGGAAAGATGGATAAAGTTGAGGGGTCTTCCCTGAAGAAGTATGTTGAAATATATTCAAGCAAGTTTTTCAAGAAGAAGGGGAAAAAGTGTGGTCTTGAGTGAGAATAAGACAAAAAATGTTCGAAGTCTCAAATAGACTCAAATTGACTTCTTTCATCACTGGAGATTTTTAACAGCAACTGTTCCTAAAGGAAACATGAAATCTGGAAGGCAGGTTCAGTTTGGTTTCAGCTTTCTCAGCAGAGTTCATTGGAAGGCAGTAACCTATATTGTCTTAACCTTTGCCATGGAGCTGTAGTCCTCTTATTTCACCCATCATGTCACTTTATAGCGTATGTTTTGCTAGAGGGAGGTGTGAACCACACATAAGACACTACAAGTAGGTTTTCTAATTTTTTTAAAATAATTTTAAAAAGAAGACTCTTTTTAACATAGAGGAGGGAAAGAAGTTTCTTTACTTTAAAAGTAAATAAAAAGTTAAATGAAGTTAAAAATAATAAAGTTAAAGAAAAATAAAAGTTAAGAGCTTTTAAAATATCCTCATGTAGTTCAAAGCACAACTTTGTCAGGAAAGAATGTGAGCATAAAACTTCCAATTTTCTTAGTAAGCAAAAATAGCAATTTTGCAGTAGAGAAATGTGCCACAGCATACTTTGCTTACGTTACGAGGTTGTCTTCTGCTCTTATTGAGTTTGGCTTTCAAAAGATTTTTCCTTTGGAGATTTTTTTGGAAGAAGCAGTGAAGCCTGAAGAATTGCCTTCTGTAATCATCTTTGGAAATTTCAGTGTGAAAAAAACAAAATAAATAGAAGTTCAGTGTTTTGTTATTTGGCATTGCTTTTTTTTCCCCCAGAGATGACCACTAGGAAAAGGAAAGAAGAAAAACCAAAATTGATGCATCAAGCATATAACTTTAGGATTGTTGCTCTTATTGAGGCAATTACTGTGCATATTATAACAAAAGTAAAAATATTTTCCTGCAAGATTGATGTACTGACAGTTAGTTTTACTGGAAATTCTTAACTTACTGGAGAGCAAAGTAGTGTGTGCTGTGCTTTGCTTGTGATGGGAATTTTCACAGTGCAGTGACAGGAAAAAATATACAAAAATGCTTAGTGTCAACTGTGCAAAATGCAGACTTACTAATGTAGGTTTTCAAGAACGAGGAGGTCTTTTGTTAGTTAGAGTGGAATATGTGGGCAAAAAATCTCAGTGAAACAGGAGTAAAAAATAAGGGTAAGTCTCTTAAGGAGTTAAATATACTGTCAGACTTGTTAGACTGCGCACAGTAGCCAGGTCAGGAGCATAGGACACTGCAGTCACAGAATAGTTACTCAACATGTTCATTTATGATCTCAGGGAAAGATGATTTTATATTTAATTTCTGCCACTCAGTAAATCACCTTTTCTTGTGCCAGTACTCTTTGCCAGTGGGGAAGTTCAAACACCTTAAGCTCCATCACGCAGGGGAAGCTGCCCATCCACAGACCTGATTAGGTCCTTTGTGAGGCAAGGTCCGACACATTTCAGCTCCCTCAGCCTTCCCACAGGTGCAGAGGGTAGGCAGAGTGTGGGAACTGGGAACTGCAGTGATGCCAGGCATCATAAATACCAAGTATTTCAGCTGTCTGCAATGCAGTCTTTACCATGAAGTGGCAGCTATAATTTCCTTCCTTATCGTTCATACTCTCTCTTTTAGTATTATTAATTTACGGGACATGCAGCCAGCATTTCAGCGTTTAATACCAGGAATGTATGGATCCACAGCATCTCAGACAACTACTTCAGTGTTGTACAAAAGGTCTTAAAATTAATCAGATTTAGAGACCTGTGTGCTGAAATAAAGTATTTGATATGGTTATTGAAAGATAGATATAAACTTTTTGGGTATTGAAAAGCTTCAGTAGTAGTTGTTACCCACGTTTTATGGTGGCAGAAGAGAGGGGAGTGAGGCAGGAGAAATAACCATTTTAGGGACTGAAGCTGGAGAGGTGACAGACACCACTTCATCAAACATAAGCACAACTTTGGTAAAGAAGAGCAGCAATATTCACGGCAAAGCCCAGCAGTTCAAAAAAGTGTGCTTAAATATACTATTCAGTTTATCTTTTGGTGTTCTTGTTCACTTACGCATATGGTACCTGATTTTTTATATATAAGCCAAATTTAAAAGGGCTATTTCAATATCCATAAACCGGGTGATGTTGTATATGCACAATGAAAGCAGATGTTACTCTGTATCATTATTGCTTGTAGAATTATTTAAAAATCTATCTAAGTGTTTTGTTGCCACCTTTCCCATATTTACACCTCCTAGATTTTTGGTTTATGAGCAGCAAAAGCAAACTGTCACTATTTGCTATAAATTGAAGCTTTTAATAACTATGTCTGTTCTACAGCATTTGTCAGCTTTGAGTATTCTGTCAGTAGAAAATAAAAATAGCAGGAAATCTCAGCGATACTGACACTGAAAATTTATCTGCTTATGCTCAAAAGGTGTAAAATGCAGGCTTCAAGAATAAACAATTGTAATTTTCCTTAAAAAAAAAAAAGTTACATTTGCTGTGGCTAACACTGAACTCTATATACATCACCACCAAAATAAATTGCAAAGAATTTGTATGCAATGTAGTTATCTACACAAAATACTGTTAAGCCCTTTAAACAATAAGAGATAGTCGCATAGGTATTGTTTGTCAGACTCCACATTGGATGTGTTGTTGGACACAAAGCTGAAGTTGCAGAAGTGCTCTGAAGAGTAGTTCTGCTCAATAACAAAGGTGTTTTATCACCTTGTAAAACTTGACTGTCATGTCACAGTGTTTTAAAGTAAAAAGAAGATATTTCAAATGTAAATTTTTTCCAATAGCACTGTTTTATTTAACCTGGAAGTGTGCTTGGTAAAACAGGTATGGTTAAAAAAAAGAAACTAAAAGTTTACATACACTGTCATATTTTGTTGCTCTTATTTTTCAGTGTTTCTGAGGGAGATGCTCTTTTGGTAATTTTCCTGAATTTTTCTTTTTAAAGGTTTTCTTTACTGTTCAGTAGGATTTTTCCCTCCTTAAGGAAAAAAAACACAGCTAATATATCAACTTCAGTGTTTTTATTCATTAGTGAAGCAAGCTTAGAGCAACAGCATGAACTGTGAGCTTCAAATGTATTATGTTGTGGTGAATCACTTGTTACAGAACAGGAATATTTTGGGACACCCCTGGCTGGATTTTTGCTTGTCCTTAACTGAAGTGTTTTGCTTGCAATGGGACCAGTTCAGTTCTGCCATCACAAGTGTGTTATATCTTGCCTGAAATGCTGTTTTCCACCTAAAACAGTTTCCCCTTCAGGTTCACTTTTCTCTCATTTTATTTGTGAAACATCAAACAAGATAGTTATGGTTTTAGTTGTAGGAGATATTCTGGCAAATTCCTGTCTCCTGTAGTATTTCTGTTCAATAGTGGATAGCTAATGTTTTAATTGTGTTCTTTTCTGACAGTCCAAAAGCCAGTAGCTATCATTCTCCTCTCCAGTAAACCATCTTGTTTGCAATCCTCCTTTGAAATTGTAAGGCTCATTTTGCCAGAAGATGAATCTGATTTAAAAAATACTTTCCGTTTTAGGAAAGGGTCTACAAAAATTTTATCTGATCAAAAAGAAGTGTTACAAGATTGAATTCCTGTCCGCTGCAGAAGTAATTTTTGTCTGACAGTGCCTTCAGTCTGCTGTCAGTGTCTTTCAAGAGTAATACAGGAATGTAAAGATGGAGGGGGGAGACTTATCTAGAGAGGGATAAAATTATTCCCCTGGGAAAAACTTTTTGTTTATTATTTCACAGCAAAGGCCTGAGTCTGTTCTTAAAAGGAAGGGCAACACAATCTAGATGGGCCCAGCAGGGAGAATGTGACACACAGGACTTGTGTAATTTAGATAAAGAAAAAAAATTTCTTAACGCTTTATTTTTTCTGTTGGATTTTGCTCAGCAGAAATAGTATATAGGTGCACAGTCATGATAAAAATAATATTTTTGTCTAAGAGTTCATTGTGCAATTGAAGCCTGAAAAAGAACTTTCCTTATTCTGTAACTTTCAAAATATTTTTTAGTTTAAGATTATGTATACCTGTATCTAAAAGTGACTTGTATACTCCATATCTAAAAACTGTAACTAAATCTCTTCAGCCTGGAATCACATGTAAAAAAATGTGAAAAATTAGTCTATTGGGTGACAAAACAATATTTATTATTTTAGATTAGATGTATAGCAAAAGTAGTTGAGGAGTTACAAACTCAGAGCTTACAGGTTTTCAGTGGCTTTACCTAGTTAGGAAGGGAAGGCATTTAAATTAGTTAAAATTAATATTGGAAGACTGTATACAATAAGAAATACAAATCTGCAGAAGTAGACCTGAACTCTCCTTACTGGAAAGGAAACGATCAACCATGATGTGTTAAAGATCTGTAAAATAGTAAGTAGCATAATACAGTGGAACAAGGAACTTTGCTAAATATTTCTCATAATCCAGGAATTTAGAGAAGTAATCTGGGACAGAAGGAGTAAGGGAGGTGGTCTGGGTTTTAGCATGTCATTCATTCCCGGACTCACTCTGCTGCTGTCTGAAGGCAAGATTACTCCTTTTCATATTTTCTTCACCATTATTCCCACACAGGAGAGATTGGGCTGCATGGACCGGATAGAAATCTGCTCTGTAGCAGCAGTAGTAGTCCATAACATATGCCATCACCTAACGCAGGCAGTACATCTAGCTACACCATTACCCTCCAGATGGCAACTTTTGCCTTCGGAAGAAGCTGTATTTCCATCTCCTGGACAGTCCTTGGATGCAGCCAGAGTACTCATGTTCAGGGGTAAATGCATAATAGTCAGGTTATTGGAGATGGATCCACCTAAAGTTCTGTGAGCATAAAACTTATTATTCAGTGATACAGGCATGAGAGTTCAAACAAGGTTACTCGGAAGTCACCTGTGGTTGACAGGAGGGCAGAGTGACACATACCAAAAGAGATTCATTGAGACTTGGGTGGATTTTTCTTCCCCTGGCCCATGCACCTCCTGTTATGTCAGCCATGTGTTGGCATGGGCAGGGCAGCAGTGAATTGCAGAGGGTCACGTACTTCAGGTGCATTTAGCAGAAGAGCAGCTGAGGTGTTGTACTGTGCCCAGAGGTGTCCCAGAAAAGTAGCGTCTCTGGCACCTGCTCCCCACCAAGTTGCTGTCTTGGAAGAGCTGTTTCCTCAGCAGAGGACAGATAAAAGGAGCCCTGTGTTCCTCTGAGAAATAGTGTCTTCTGGTACCTGTTGGGTTTCTGTGATTTGGATACATGCAGTCTGACATGCCCCTTGGGCAAGGTTGCTGACCCATGGTCTACATGGAGTCACTCTGTAACTGCTGCACTGGCTGATAGGCTGCAATTAATTCAGGGTCAATTCAGCTTTTGGGGCTGGAAGCTATTTTTAAGACCTCAGCTGCTACAAGGTTCCCTGCCCTTTCTTCAGTGCTGAGGCTCAGAGCAAGGGTGAGATGCACGGTCACAGGGTCACATCACCTTCCAGTGTACCAGCTGAGACCCTGAGACCTGCCAGAGCTCACCTTCATGTCCTGAGGCAGAGGTGCTGTACCCCTCCAGTGGAGTCACCTGCCATTTACTGGGTGGCTGGAGGACACATGCAGACAGCTCCTGCGGGAGCAGCTCCTCAGCTGTAACTACACAGCCCAGCATACTGATCGTGATTTGTTTGTCAAGTTATGACATTTATGGAACTGTAGTCGGCACCTTAGATAATGTAGTGGATCTTTATCTGTCTCATTTTCATATATGATCAGCATGCATATGGTTTAGGCAAGTTTTGAAATACATAGAACTTAAAAAATACTTTTCTTGTATCCATAAAATATCTCACCTGCCTTTTGACAGAGTTACAGAAGCTTCAAAGCAAGCATATAACAATATGAAATAGTTCTCTTTTAATAACATCTAGTGGCCCCAGTTCTTCTTTATGTTTCCTAGATTTGTAACTCCAACAACAGTATTTTTAAAAGTCAGATAAAGTGGTCTTATCTATTGGTTATATTTTTTGATGCTTTGGGAGATCTGTTTAGTTTTTATGTTGGAAGCCACCAGGCTGTTTTAGAACCTGATGAAAAACACTGAGAAGTAATCATAAAGCAAGGCTTTGGGAAATCACAGGAAGCGGGGTTCCTGGTAAATATATTAGATCTGTAGTACGATTCAAGGACAGTACTTTTAAGGAGAATGTGTTTTGCAGAAATAACATTTGTCATCAAGTCATTCTTCCCAGGTAAGCACCCTTCCTTCTGTGCATTGCAAGAATTCCTGGGCACATAAATAACATCGGGAATGTCTCTGGGAGCAGGGCCTAATGTGGAACAAATGCTTCACTGGTGCTTCTGCTCCCAGAGAACTCTCCCTTTGTGTTTCATATAACAGTCCAAGCTGCTCAAATATTTGTAAGCTTTTCTTGGCGTCTTCTGTCCCCACATCTTTACACACTTCAAATTTTGAGCAATTATTTCTTCCTTTCAGTCCAGCTGTTTCCTAGGAACTGCCAGTTGAAGTCATTTTCCTGTGCCCATTGGTTCAGTAGCTTTGGTGAGTTGGTTCGGTGACAAATGCCTTTCAAAGTTGTCCCTCACCGGCAGAACAGTGCTCTGGTGTGACAGGTAATTCCAGTGCCTTTGAAACAGGAACTCTCAATATAGCTACATTTTATTATTCACACTTGGGCGATGGTGATTTTTTTACTTTCTTGACAGTCTGTGTGCAAAAGAATATGTGTGTGTGTGTGTGTAATTTAATGAATGAGTCTGTTGTCCTTTTCACCTCGCTCCTTTCTCCTAACCCTAAAAACAAAAAGGAGAAAAAAACAACCTACTTCTTAAAAGCAATTTTGATTAATGCATTGCTTCAAAATTCTGGCATCAGGAAATAGAAGAAATGTATTTTGGATAACTGAATTTTTCTGGAAGACCTGCTTTTAAAAGTGGGTTTTTATCTTTTCCTGGGTTAAGTGAAACAGCAAATGCTTTTGATATAATATTTGTGTTTCATCTGAAGGCTGTAAATATTTTTTTTCAGATCTGACTCTGATATCCCTGTGTCTAGCAGAAATTCTCCCTCTGACTGAAGCATATCCATCATTCTTTAGAGTATCCATCATTGCACATTCTGATTCAATAAGAGATTATATCTTATTATCCCTCCAGTGAGTCACCGTATTTATGGATTTAACTGGTATTGTCCAGATGTATCATCTTTGATTCAGTGTTTTGGGTACTGTGGGACTTACTCCCCGTATACCACATACTGTAAGGTTGCTGTTACGTGGTGCTGAGCCATCCCAGGGACCACTTTTATCCATGAGTGGTATCAACAGATAACAATTGAGTTTTTGTTAGTGCAGAGTTTATATATTCAGTTTTGTTAAAATGAAATGTTAAGGAAAGCTTCAGTTTATCTTGTAATGCTGAAAAGTCTAATCTGATTTGGTAGTTAGAGGTTTTCACATAGTTTCTTTTTCACAGAGGATTGCACACATATTTACCATTGTTTGGTTATTCAGTATTACACTAACTCTCAATAAATATTCACTGGTTTTACATGGATATATCAACTCTTTTGAGAATTAAAAGGCATAAGGCATATTCAGATTGAAACGTCAATAAGTCTTAATTGTCATGGAGTATGTGACTCTTGATAAGTTTTAGGCTTTTTAGAATGTGATGCATCACATAGCTTTGCATGTTGTTCAGACATCTGTTTTAACTCTGTGCATAATTAGTTGAAAATCGTTTTGATTTTCTGCTTTTTGTAATTACAGTAAATTACCTTCTAACCTTGTTAAAATCCTAAAAAAACTCACAGCAAATGAAAACACAGGAAGCATGCAGAACCAGGTGTGCAGAGCAGGTGTGCTTTTTTAATGATGACAAATACAGTACAGATTTCACAAGGTTAGAGGTCAGTCAAGACATCTTTTCTTATTTGTGCATTTTCAGAAAGTAATTTTAGAAAATAATTGAGAAGGTATGTTTGCAAATAAAGCAGAAGACAGGAGGAACTGTGCTTCTGTGGCAGTAGTAGTTACCAGTAAGGCAGTAGGGGAAGGAAGTTAATTACAGAGTTGTAACAGTCTACAGATGTTTAAAAGATCCAACCCCTAGTCAGAGTAGTATTTTTCTGTTGCTTATTACGAGTGGGATATGGACAGTTTTAACCTGAATGCCAAGGAAGACCTTTTCATAGCAGTATGCAAGTAAATTAACTCTTAGATCATGCTTTTTCCTGAAGTATTTAAAACACATTGTTAGCAATATTTAATACTGGGGAACTCTTTCATTGCTCAGAGCATGGGCTGGGTTCTGTTTCTAGCTGCTCTGGTGCTTAAAGCACTTTTCTTGGGGCCATTCAATTACAGCAATCTGTTAACCTCTTTGGAGGAGAAAACTGAAACCCATGTCCAGAGAGATGAATGAGATGGACCTGAGGGCAGACAGCTTACCAAATAGGCTTTTGATTAAAAAATTACGTCATTCTTAAGTACTGATTGGGGAATTTCTGAGAAACTGATGAGAATCTGATATAGAAAAATACTTGCATTTCCTGCCAGAGAAGACCGTTCATGCAGGCTGCACATGGCCTAAATAACCAGCTTCTAGAAAATTCTCTTTGCAGGAATAAATATTTTCACTGCATTTTTGAGACACCGTTGCTAGTTTTCCCAGCAAGTGTTCCTGATGGTTACTGCATGCAGGTAGCAGCCAAGCAGAGAAGTAAAGTAATTCTCATGGAAGAAAAAATTCTTATTTTCAAGAAGTAAACGTATGATCCAGATTATTTATTTATTTATTTATCTGTTTTTCATCCTTGAAGTCCCTTCACGTAATGCCATAGATTTGCCAAATTAAAGGGGGTGAGAACTTAAGTGATGAAAAGCATCAGACAGAAATTCCCCAAATAAATTCCAAGAGAATGTTATGGGCAACTAGAGGATGGGGGCATGCTTCAGTGAAGTTACTGGGGTGTTTTGGGGAGGGAGCTGGCTGAGGCGGCAGAGGGAGGTGTTGTTTTAAAATTCAGTTCAGTAGGCAGGTGCAGTGCAGAGGAGGACATCTCTCCAAACTCTTCAGCACTCACAGGCCACTTAAATGGTAGATGTATTGGCATTCCAACATACTTTTGCATACTTCATAAATCCAGTCTCAGAGGAATCTTTCCAGTGCCAAATCCTCTGGCCCAGTGTGGCCTTCTCTCTCCTGCTTTATTCTGACTTATGGTTGATGAGTTCCTATATTCTGGGCATGTATGGCTAATTAAAAATGTTGCCTAGTGGCATCACTGTGTGTTAGTGGTGGATCTAATACTCAAGATCACACATGTCCAATGAGGTCAGAGCTCATTTGATCAGTGTCTTGCAAAGTTGCTGATTCTTCCTGAGTAGAGACTGGCAAATCTGAGTTCTCCATTTTTTATTGTATTATCCAAGCTGCCCCATTATGTCTCTCCTTAAAGCTGGAAGTGGTTTTAAACTTTGCGAAACTAGTTTCTTTCTTTCTGGTGGGATTTCTTCAGATTCCATCAAGTTACAAATCAGTCATTCCCAGGAAAGAGTTAGAGAAGGTGTTGGGAAGAGTTGTTACTGATGCGCTGTTTCACTTGCAGTGGTGGTCCTGGCCGTTCATCTGCTGCAGTTTGCTGTGCTGCTTCGTGTGACTTGTCTGCTGTGTCACTCTTCTGATTCTGAAACTACTGGCTGGCTGGCTTGGCAGGTTTCTTTGCATTGGCTTTGTAGTCCAGGATAAAATTTCTTGCAAATGTAGCGT
Source organism: Dryoscopus gambensis (assembly GCA_013389985.1). Lineage (NCBI taxonomy): Eukaryota > Metazoa > Chordata > Aves > Passeriformes > Malaconotidae > Dryoscopus > Dryoscopus gambensis. The sequence goes on along the minus strand of WEIT01008466.1, from coordinate 89,439 downwards.
CTCCTTCCCCTCTGTCTGGCTGATTTCCCATGGGTGTGAGGCTATGGTGCTTGTTGTCAAGATTTTGACAGGAGTTTTCATAGTTGGGAGTACCCCAAACTGTGTGGTACTCACTGGTGTTTGAGCCTTCCTGAGAGTTAAAGTTGGTAGCTTATGGAGTTGGAGTATTCTCTGTCAAAGAAGGTGTGATTGTCAGAACAGAAAGTGTTCCCTCACAGTTAAGTAAAAGGAATATAGAAGTCCTTATCAATACTTACACCTGTAAAATGTTCATGACTTTTTTTTCAGTTCTTTTCTGCTGTATAATGGAAGGACCTTCAGGGTTGTGTTTCATTGTGTCTATTTTTGCTCTGTCTGTCCATCTGGAGTTTGTATCCTGTTAATTAAATGTAAACCTCCTTGCAGTCATTTCAGTGGATTTTAATCTACTCTGCTAGTGTCTTTGTGCACTGTTTGTGTTCCCAATGTGACTGCAAGGAGGTAACATTTCTGAGTCATTTGTGGGCTTGTTTGTTTATCTCTCTAGCTGGAATTTTTGAGTACAGTATTGACACTGGTGTCAAAGGCTAGATCTTTTACCCTGGAATGTTAGAAAAGGGTAAAAGGTATATCCTGTAATCTCCTAACTNTATATCCTGTAATCTCCTGACTTCTAAAAGTAAAATAGAGATATTGTCCACTGGCATAAGAGGTCCATCATGCTGTTGCAGCTTACACCTAGCAAGCATCAGCCCCATGGTATGTAAAACAGAGCACAGTTACTGCCTTGCTTTTGTCTGTTCTTGAGAGGAAAATCTGATACCCAGCACGCCAGAAAGCATTCAAGCTGGCTTTAATGAGTACGAATAACAGTAAAGATACAACAACATACGGCTCAGCAGTCTTGTGCAGCTGAAACTCTTAGCTCTGCTTCTTCACTGCTTCTGTTGTCTGTGCTGCCTTGGCTGGGAAATCACTTTTTTCCTTTCAGTACAGACCTGCAGTTAAGGAATGACTCATCCCTTTCTTGCACTGACATTGACCTCCACAGTTACTCCTTTTCTGTGTGAGAGCAAATGAACAGAGAATCAAGCCTGCAATCCCAAAAAGAAGAATTGCTTAAATTTGATCTCATGAATAAGTACTGAGTCCTAATTTCATCCTATTTCTGGTCTTCGGATGGAGACAGCAATATATTAGGAATTAAATAATAGTTTTGAAGCAGGATTGAAAATGCAGCATCTGCAGTTGCTCCATTATGACCTTAACTGTGTAACTGCCTCCAGTGATAGGACCCCAGCAAGGAGACCACACTGACTTTGTTCAGTTCTTCGTGATGTTAGCTGCTTTTGCCATCCAGCATTCTGGTTTTTGCTTTCTTATAAAACAGATCAGTAGATAAGAGATTATGTTCACTGAATGGTGACGTACATTTCTGTTGAGTTACTGTAATGCTGCCCTGTTTTACGACTTGACAGTTGCATTTTAGGTGAAGCTGGCACTTGTGCCCTAAAGCTTGTTGTTAGGTACTAAGTCCTTAGTAAAAGTCTTCTGACATCCCTTTGAGATGCTGGGGTCCAGCTCCTGAGCTGGAGCAATGTTAACATGGTTCGGTCAGGTATTAATGTCTTTCCTCTCAGAGAAGGCAGGTTTGAAATAGGCAGTGTCATTTCAGTGAAGACACGTTCAAGACTCAGACACATGCAGTGTTAGTGCCTGGTGTTTGACACTTTGAAAGAAGGTGTTTTCATGTTAGTAATCCTGAGTAGGGAAAAATAAAATCCTTGAGAAACAGATTCCAAATTGTGGGGTAGACTTTCTACTGTCCAAAAAATAATACACTCAAAATGAGAAGTTATTTTTTAGTTATACATCCTGGGTCTGTGATTAAGGTATTAGTAGTAATTACTGTCTGAACTCCCTTTGGACTAATAGCAATGATGTTCACAGCAAGAGGATTAAAACTTAATGGTTTAACTAGAAAAAAAATTGAAATTTAGTTTTACCGGGTTAGATTCTAACAGTGAAGCATTTTTAAAAAAAAACTGAAAAAGAAAGATCAAACCTTTCTGCCCTCTCCACTCAAACACCTTTCTGTCTCTAAGAGGAAGTTGCTGTAGGGGCTCTGTAAGACATACTCATTGCCCAATGCTAATAGCTGAGCTGTCATTTCTTGGGTGTTTTGTGTCTGTTTTTTAGCAGGTCTTCTTGATCAAGCTACGTGTATCGACACTTACATTTAGGAGAGAGTAAAAACCAGCGTGTTTTTATGGTAATGAGATGTGCCATGTTTTCTTTACATTTGCGGTTTGTCAAAGTATGTTCAGGACGATACCTTAACTGCTTCCCACTGTCTCCTGTTTGCTGAGGACAAAGACCAGATGGAGTGAGACATTTGCCAAAAATTGCAGCCCAGTGTGGAAAAGGACTTGAAACAAAACTAGATCATGAGGTTAAAATCTTTAACACTGGTAGGTAACACAGGTAAAACTATGCTACAGTGTCATCAGTGAAGGGTCGGGGATGCATCATTCCAGCATCCCAAATCAAAGGACTTTGCAGGCATCTCCATGTCTCTCACTGCAGCAGCTCCTGGTAGAGCTGTCTGATTTGAGCGCGGTTTTGCAAAGTTACATTCCCTCATGAGCAGTGTTCCAGTAAGTGGGTCCTGAGGAAAGCTGTGCATTGATCTGACAGGGATGTTGAAAGATCATTACTGCTGAGCAAGCCAGGGCCTTGTAAACCTGTCACGTTAACACAGCAGCGCCTGTAACAAGCTGTGTTCATACGCTCTGGTGGAAAGCAAAAAGCACTTCCTCTTCCAGATGTGAGGCGAAATGTTCAGTCAGCCTGGCCTTGTGCTCTCTGCTTTGTGGAGTATAAGAACTTCGACATTGTTGCCTGGTTTATATTTATTTGTGTGCCACGTGAACAGCAAGCTGTAGTAGTCAGAGATCAACAAGCCAAAGATAACAATGTATAGTGGGGGGAAAAAAATGTGTAAAAGTGATCTGCTGGGAAAGGATCATCAGCATCAGATCGAGGATGCCCAGCTCAGAGGAGTCATTTCTACCTCTCACATCT
>WEIT01008466.1:37670-85252 GCA_013389985.1 Dryoscopus gambensis | reverse complement strand
TATTTGTGGTTTTATGCTTATATATGAACAAAGGAATTGTGCATACAATTTTATACATAAATCCTGACTGCGACTACTTGTTTCTGGATTTGTCAGGTTTAGCCCATTGTGGACAGCACAGCTGAGCCATTGAGAGCACCAAATGACTGTTTTCAACTGAGAAAATTTCACAGTAGGTCACTCTTCCTGCCATCTCAGGAAAAAATTGTGAAACCTGGGAATTTTGTTCAACACAGAAAATAATTAGAAGCTTCAAGCCAATCAACAGGACTCAGATTCCTTTTTTAGGAGCAGCAGGAGTGTGAATATATTAACCCATGGTGTTCTACTGGAATCCTAGCATCTTGCCTAACTTGATGATATAAAGGCAGCATTTTGTTGGATTCAGTCCCCACTCAGTTAAAAAGAAAAGAGGGGGCGGGGGGCGAAAAGAGGTACTTGAGCACTTGAAAACAAGTATTGATTTATAGCCCTGCAGATACTTGATATAAGGTCAGTTATCGTGAAAGTACATGGATTTGGTATGAAAGTCTTCCAAAAAATATATTGGATCGTTTATATATAGATAAAGAGATAAATATTCTTTTAAAACTAGAGCTTGTGAGAATCTATTTTTTACATATTGTTGCAATGAAATGTGAAACACTTGTTCCCGGATTTTAAGCTGGTCATCTGCATGAATTACAGTGCTGCTGTAAATATTTCTCAACATGGACAGGTAGATGCTATTGGAAAAAACAGAACAAATTCTTAAGTTGCCAATATTGTCACAAAGTCTCCCTGCAGAATGAAGTNNAGAATGAAGTTGTTTGACAAAGTGTTTCCCTGGTGATTTGGCTGCAGATGAAAATGTCTTCCACAATAAAATTCAGTGCTCCGGTCTCAGTTCTCTGTGCTCATCAATCAGCAAATGACATAGCAAGGATTTTTTTGCTGGATTCGTTAATATGGTGGGGAAAATATGTGAGGTATTTATACTCCTATTTTTATACATAGGGGATTTTTTTACTCTTAAATACACATTATTTTTAAATACATATATATATATATATATTGTTGTCTGGAGCTTCCTTTAGTAATCAGTAGTGCTGCAATAGAACTAATGTAAAACTATTTTTTATGTACTCAGATTTTCTTGCCTGAAGAAAATGCCTACTCTCTGAAAATCACTGTCAATCATAGGAAGGAGAGAGCTGGGGGAAGGGTGGAGAGATGTACATTTAGTGACAGCATTTCTATCCTCAGTGCACTGTCCTTTGTGGGTTAATATATTAATGTTTTGCCAATAAATGGCATTTTGTAGAATTTTTGTGGCTCTGTGTGTTGTAAACTCAGTTTTGCTGGGGATAATCATGTTCCACATCTGCTGATTCTTTCATAAGGTATCATTAATGGCTTTAGAAAGTTCAATTACATGGCTGCAAAGAAATAAATCACCTTATAGTTTAATTACCTCTAATATAACAGCAGCAAGTATCTCCTGGGAAGCTACCTCCTGTGTTACTAAATGACTGTCAATGATGAAGTTGCTTTCCTTAAAGGATGCTCTATTAGGGAGATTGTTTCACAGTGTTTTATGCTACATCTGTTGCTGCCACTACTAAATTTTATAAAGGAATTCAAAATATGACAGATGTCAGTAATAACTTTTATTTCATGCCTTCTTTTTAAGGGAAAAAAATGGAATTTATTGCAATTCCCATCAAGATTTATATTAAATGTTTCATAGGAAACCCTTTTTAAATACTTCAAAAATATTTTTCGAACAATTATATGGGATCCAGGAAGATATCTTAAAACACATTTTAACAGATCCCCTCTGTGCAGTGTGTGCCCACCTGCTGTGACAAATATTAAGAAGAGACCTTCATTTTCCTGCTTAAGTGTCTCAAAACAGAGTTACTCCTCTTCAGATCCAACCACTAGAGAGGCAAAAAGGGAGCACAGATGGAAAGATGAGTATCCAAATAAAAAAAGAAGTGATAAAGGATGAGAAACAAGGAAAGGAAAGAAGAAGGCATAAAAGTGGCGCAGGAAGAAGACCAGTAAGAAGATGAAGGCGGATGAGCTGGAAAGAGAAAAGAAATGGGAAGAGCCAAAATCCTGAACAAGGAAGATGAATGAGAAGGATCGGCTGATTAAGCAAAGGAAGGAGATAGGAGGAAGTGCAATAGTATAAAAATGGACCATTTAGTAAAAGCAGAAATCAAGGACACAAATAATCAAAGGATAGGATATAAGACAATATTTTCTGCCTTTTCCTCCCGTTACCAATCAGTAGGTGGGAGAGAGGTATGATGGACGAATGTCAAAAGCACAAGCAACTTGCATTTTCTTGCTTGTCCTCTTCTTAGGACTGTGGTTTTCCTTTTTGTGATTTTGGTTCACCATGTTTACTTTGGGTCAACTCCATTTCCTTTAATACCACTAAATTGCTAAATTCAGTGACTGCTTTGAATTACTTAAATCATGTTATTTTAGGATCATAGCTTGAACTAACAGGCTTTGAAATGATTCTGAGCCATTTTGAATCATCTCTTCCTCTTGCTTCTAGAAAAGTGCAGGTTTCAGTATGTCCCCTCTCCTCTTTTAATCCAGTAACTAGCAAACACTCTGACATGATAGCTCAGGTGTATAAGGGTGTGCAGTCTTCAGTGTAAATACAGTGGTCTTGCATAATCTCAAGCATCTCCCTGTCCCTGCGGGGGTGAGGTAGCTCCAGGAGAGGTACAGAGCTCCCAGGATTTAGACACTGACCAAGATTCATGAGTGTGGGCAGGAATGGGAACGCCGTGGCTGTGCTGTGGCCCACCCTTTTATTTGCTGGCTAACTAAGGTTAGGTAGCATGGGAGGATAAAAGAGCAAGGCTTTTTGAGTGATAAAGCCCTGGTACGTTTTTTCTCTCCAGATCAGAGTGGACCAAGGTGTGTGCTCTGCCCTTTTCTTTGGGCAATTTCTTCACAGCAGGGGTTCACGCTTGTTAACACTTTACAGGGTAATAGGTAGGTTGTTAGCTAATGGCTGTTTTCAGTCTCTAAGTTGTACGCCATAACAACAAGAATACATTCTATTTCAAAGGGTGTTTTTTAAAGGAAAAAAATAATTTTTTGCTGAATTCAGGAGGTGGGAGTTAGGCAGCACTTAATGTATTGAATGCAGTGAGAGAAAATTTGAGCATAAGGTACGGAGACATGTAGGTTGGGTTTGGATGAATACATTGTGTGTGGAAAATTATATACTGTCTCAACGAAAATTACTTTTGCCTTCCGAAAGAAAATGTTTTCTTCCATGCACTGGGCGAAGTCACAGATCTCCCATTGTAGCATGTGTAGTTTTTTCACCCATACACATAAAAAGAAGTACTATTAAACTAATTTTTGCAAAACTAATATAATTCCTTCAAGGAAGTTTCTTTCTTTCTTCAAACTATTTTTATTTTATGTGTTGGTTATTTTATCTTAAAGCTGTGAACTCCTGGCCTGTTCTTCATTGTTCTGGCAGGAATAAAAAGTACACCACAGATATATCCCCCTCTTACTAAAAATATTTTCCAAATTAGAAAAAAAATATTCAGAAAGGTTCTGAGAGTATCTGATTGAAAGTTGCCAGTACTGAAATAATGTCTTAAGAATATAGTAAAAGAATAAGAACAGAATCAAGTTAAGTGAGAGCTTCTTGAATCTCCCAGGCCAGAATTAACTTAAGTACAGAGTGAGTGAAAAGTGAGGAATAGTAACGTATAATCACAGCCCATTTAAACAAAATAGCAGATAAGGAAGATGTATCCTGGAAAAAATGTAGGTCAAAGGAAAGTTCCACTCTTTTGTCCTTGCCTCCCTGTTTTTATTTTGGCTATCCAGAGCTGATCTTCAATGCCTTTACTTAGCAGGGATAGCTTTTAAAAAGGAAAGCTCTCACAAGAACCAGGATTTTCAAGAGAAGGTCCGCAGTCTGCCTCCAGTGATAGACAACATGTTTGGGTTTGATTTTGGCTCTTTTGCCTATTCTGGAGTGGGACCTCATTTGGGGCAGCCACCATAGGTTTGTGACACAGAGCTGTGGAACTGTGTCAGAGGTGTGGGGACGTCAGCAGGGAGTAAAACTCTGTTTTTAGAAACCTTGTACAGGGAAAAGAGGCGATTCTTCAAACATCTGACATGAATGTGTGCAAAGTGAGCCCCGAGCTGGCTCGTGCTGTTTGCAGGATGCTGGGCGTTGCCATAGAGACCAAGAAAGGGGGAACAGAGGAGTTCTGAAGAGAATATCAGCTAGGGCTTTAGTAATGCTAACTTAGTATGTGATGTCTGCCAAAGAACCCTGCTGGGGAGCCGGGCACTAATGTGGTATCAGAGCGAGAGCATCGAGGTCACCTGGCATCTGCTAAGAACGGCTGAAGTCACGTCTTGGACCTGTGAGGAGGTGGTGGAAATAAACTCAACTTGTGTTCACATATGCAATTTATTTCCAAGTTACCTATAGGCACATTTCCTGACGGGGTAATTGCTTCTGGTTCCTCTCCCATTTCTGAAAATACTTGGTTTACTTCTAACAGTGACTGCTATGGAGATAATTGCCAGATCCTTAGTGTCTTGAGATCACCACCCACACATCCCAGAGGCTACATAGGCTCTCCTGATCTGGCTGCCTAATTCTCTTGGCAAATAAAAAAAAATGCAGACTGACCTTTTCCTTGTGCTTTGGCAGTTGTTTTGTGCTCTGTGTGGTTTTTTCTGTTGATTCGGAGAAGATGAGGAGTTGACATTGTAGTTGGTTTGTGTTAGTAGAACAGGGAGGCGAGCTATGTGCGCAGCTGTCTTCACTAGAGTCCTGTGTCTGACCTCTTGGATCTTCAAAGACAGATACTCATAGGCAGCTGACTGGACCTAGCACTTATCCCTCAAGACTGGAGACCCGCCCACTCTTCACGGAGCTGCAAATTTCTCACAAAGCTGTTTGGGCCAACTGTTGTGTATAGAGCTGGGTGACTTCTCTCTTCAAGCAGATAGTTTTAGCTGTATTGTGTCTATACTTTATAGTAAGTCACTATCCAGGATTTGCACTAAAAAACTCATTTTTGCTTTAATAAGAATTACTGTCTTCTACTAAATGTGTGAAGCCCATCAAGTGGGTACAGTGCTAAAGATGTCGAGTAAATTAATCATGTGCAGGAAGAAGAGTCAGGATAGAGTTTGTCTCTACAGCACGGAATCAGAATCTGGACAAGACTAAGAACTATTCAAGATCAAGATATATGACTGCTCTGATACAAAGTAAATAGCATTTTTAAAATTAATGTCCTTGGCATTGGCTGTGTTAATACTTCCCTTTTGCAACATTTATTTTTTCATTAATGGAGCTAATGTGACTGAGAGATGGATGTGAAGAAGTGACAAGCACCATGTATGTTTAAACGGGGAATGGTCGGCTGCAGTGTGTGCTCATGCTGACTTGTGCTTGCCCTTGAAGTAATGGTAGTGAAAATCATAGAATAAGGAGAACAGCATTTGGAAGGTATGCTCCTTGCATCAGTCAAGAGCCCTCCATGTTCTTCTATTCTATACCATAAGGGCTTAATGAATTCATATGGTTTGCATGCTCATCTATTCCATCATTCCTTCCATGCTCCCTTTCTTTGCTGAAATGAGAGTTTGCCTGCATGTTTCTTGCAATATACCAGCTTTGTCTTCTTTTGCCAGGATCAGTTGCTTTTCCGTACGTGAAACTTCGTGTGTCTCTTCTCCCTCTTTTGAGCTCACAGCTCTTCCTTCCTCACTTCCATCCTTCTCCTAGCTTAGTCTTTTTTCCTCTCCTTGAGGCAATTTTTTTTAGGTGTCAGCATTCCTAAATGGTACTGCAAGTTCTTCAAAGATATGGAGGAAATGGGGGTTCTTCTTTGCCAGACTGGTTAACTCTGGCAAAGCAGGTGGCAGCCATTCCATGGCTCTTTGGTCTATAGACCATTACCCCCAGACCTGGATGGCTGAAACAGCTGCATCTGCTGACCATTGCAAGAGGTCACAAACTCTGTGCTTAAATGTACCTTTTCCCTCTCATTTTCTTATTTTCATCAAAATGAATACAACATTTTCCATTGCCTAGAAAAGTCCCTGAAATGTTGGAATTTATCAAATAATCTAGCATCCTGAAATTATCTTGTAATAGACAAAAGCGTGGAGAAATGCCAACAATCATAACATCCAGGGATGAAAACTACCCTACTGTACTCACAGGTCAACAGTCCATAAGCACAGTTGTTTTTCTGGGCTAAATCAGTTTCCTTACAAAGCTGTTCTGCAGACCTGTCTGATAAGTCCTTGGCAAGAAATCAGGCTGCCCATTATTCTGTGGGTCTCTGTCCCATTGTTCTCATTCCTCACCACTCTTTATGTCAGCGTTGCATGGGCTTGTGGGCTTTGAGTGACAATGAAGTTTTCTCCACAGCATATATGCATATCCCACTGTGCAGTTACACTTTCCAATTCCTACCATCTGATTTGTGGGGGGTGTTTTGAGTTAAAAACTTGATTGATTTATTTTCTTTCCTTTTCCTTTTTTTTCCTCTGGCTAGGGTTTCCCACACCTCCATCATATTAAATCTGATGATCAAAGAGCTTCATAGACACATCAACTTGCTGACCCGACAGACAGCATGCACCCCAAATCAGAAGCATTTTCTAGAGCAGGGTAACTACAGTGCTGGGAAGTGATCTGAGCAAACTGTACCATGAACACTAGACTAGGCAAAGAAGTAAAGTTTGCATACCTTTGTCTTTGATTACCGAGGTTTAGTTATGTTTATTCTGAATTTGCAGTGTGGTTTTGTATTTGTGACTTCTGTTATGCTTTGGTTGAGTTTTCTTGTTTGGTTTTTTTATGAAAGGATATATTTGCTTTTTGTCAGACAGAAAACTAATGAAATTTTCTTGAACAGAAAGAAATATGAGTGGTTCTGGAATTTGTTTCTTTTTAGTTTCAGTGTAAAATATGTCAAAAAGACTTGTAATTCGGAAGTTGACGTGGTGCACAAAAAACTACTTGAGTGTACCAGTATTTAACTTTTGAATTAAATGTTTTTCATTAATCCAAAAATATGGTGTATATATTTCAGTTTGGAGTTCAATCTTGATCCAGTTTACTTGCTGTGATAAAGCCTGCAGTCCATTGAAGCCTGAAGAGATTCATAGGGAGCAGTTGTTCACCGTAGTATCATTTCTCAAAGATAAGTTATGCAGCAGTAAAGACAAGTTCATAAACTTTATTGCATTGCTTTAGTAGCAGTGCTTTAGGTTCTACTGGGAAGGCAAATTCAACACTAAGGCCTTCCCCAAGGTTTATTAAACTCTCCTAGAAGCTGCCAGTGTCATTTTTTTTTCCTTTTTTGGACATTTTTCTAAGCTCAGTAGTGGGAGAGGGAAGAGGATGGTCTTTTTTTCTTGGTCTTCAGTTAATCTTTCTGACTTTCTGCTTCCACTAGCATGCAGAAGAATCATACTATAAGAAGAAAATTATACTCTCTTTACTTGATTGACTCAAACACATACAGCTTTTTATAGGCTCGCCATTTTTCTTCAATAGCATGCATCTTTGTCATAGTTTAAAAATTATCTAGAAATAGTACAGTTACAGTTCTTAAAATTATGTGCAGCTATGAGCAATATGTACTATCCGCATTTTCCATATGTTGAGAAAGTGTTCTAGTTTTATGTGTATAGTAAAAAATTATGAGGGGTAAACAGTCAATTGAGTGGAACTTAAATGAATATTGAAAATATCAGGATCAAAGTACTTTATATTCGTATTCAAAAGAATTTTAGGAGAAAATATTTTTCAAGCCCTTACGTGGTAATCCTGGAATACTAGGTCTTTCTGGCCTTTGCAAGCTGTACAAATGCAATGTTGCCAATGTACACAGATGATTTGTGTATGTTTATCTTTAGTTGATTAATTTTTTTCTTAAGAATTTCAAGAGATCTTTAAACAGCTCTCATTTTTGCTGTTTATCTCTGGGTTTCGTTTTAATTAGAATGTAGGAATGTTGAACTATTGCTGATCTAGCTTCTGGCTGATGTTGCAGTCTCTTCAAAAATGTAGTTCAAACTGCAAGTTACAAGACAGAAGGATTCAAAGAAGGATAAGAGGGGGAGGTTATGTCTTCACTGCCTATGCAGGTGTATCTTTTACAGCACAAGTGCAGTTTTCATGTCAAATCCAAGGCACAGATATTTTTTTTTTTGGCCACAGCATCTCTGGGTGATTTGAGGTCCAGGGAACTGTGTAGCTACATCATGGTAAGTGCAGCTTTGTCCCTGTGAGGGTGTTACAGGGAGGGAGTAAACAAAAGCTACTTCTCCTATAGTAAAAGTCTCATTTTGTTAGTAAGGCATCGCCAAGCAGAGAGCTGCTACCTAGTCTTTGAGTCATTTTTTAACTTTCACTGCCTTTAGATAAATCCTAAGAGGTGAACATCAGGAAATCAAGAGCAATCTCAAGAATGCAAGCACAGTCATGGCGAAAGGATCCAGATGTTTTCACTGTATGGGAGCAACAGTGTGGGTCTTGAACCTCATGAATCCCTTTTCTGAGTCCTGTTTTCTAGGCACGTGCTAATCAAGGGGGAAGCTGTCTGGAAACACCATTAGACAGCAGCCTGCCCCCTGTGCAGTTGTTCAACTGAGGATGCATCTTTTCTGTACCTGAAAACATCTGTTGGTCAGCGTAGAGCACTGAGCAGTGAGCTGAAAGCAGCTAGGTGCTTCAGTGGAAATACAGCTCTGATGAATGCTGGAAAATACATAACCTGAGATGAGACTAAGGGAAGCAAGCCATCTTCTGCATATGTTCTCACTTTGGCACCAAGCAGCTTTCTGACTCTTAGGGACTCAAATGTTTCATCTACATGAGCACCTCTCTATTGATGCTGCTCATTTTGATTGTCATAATAGAACAGAAAAAAGCAGGTGAAAACAAAGAGCCAAATTCTCCAGGGTCTGAGTATCTGCATACAACTGTTGTGTCTAGGCAAAGTTGGTATTTATAAGGGCTCTGGAGCGGTGAAAAAATGAGGCATGCTATGAGGGAGAAGATGTTTTAGGCCTTAAAGAGGGATTGATTTGTGGTTATTATTGCTGCCTTTGATCTGCCAACAGGGATCTGAAACTAATCCACCAGAGCAGCACAAGTCTGATACATAAAGCCAGATGGAGATGCCAGAATAGGTTATGCCTGCTGTCTTTGACACTGCCTTATCATGAAGTGATAAAACAGGTAGTACAAAGCAAAGCAGGCAAAGGATGGGAATGTGTGCACTGCAGGACTGCTGCCAGCGGTGTGAAATGACTGCCAGTTGTTAAAGCCACTGCAGGATCAATTAGCCATTCGCAGCTTTACCCTGTCCTGGCGAGAGGCTGAGGCATGCGACCGCACATAGCACTTGGTCCCGTACAATCCTGAGCATCTCTGGGTGCCTCTGTGCTAAATTGAGGGAGTAGAAAATGCAGAGTCCCTGTATTTCAAAAGTAATCCCACAAGTACATATGGCCATAGAAGGAAAAAACAGTGTTTGCATAAGGACTTTTACTTCATACCCATACCATACTTTTACCCCAGCTATGGAGTGTATCAAAGTGAATCTCATTCTAAAATGTGCTGTAAGCAGTGAATATGGTCTAGCTGCTGAGATGTTGGTGGGATTTTATCACTTCTGGTTTCATTTTGTTTAGAAGTTGAAGCAGTTTGGGGCTTAGTATAGCTATTAATTCTCTATAGATCTCATCATCATCTGAGTCAGCAAGCTCGTTGCATAAGAAGAGTTTTATATAGATGTTGGATCAATTGGCAGTAAGTTGTCAATAAATGTGTCTCCTAGACACTGCAATTGACTGGTTATGAAGTGCGTTCTCAGTGGCAGAGAGCTGTTGACAAATCTTTTGTCACTTTGCTTTTCTCTCTCCTTCATTTCTCATAAACCTGCTTCATATCGCAAGCTTGGGGAATGCTGGGACTCGAATCATAGAATCACGAAGGTTGAAAAAGACCTTTGAGATCACTGAGTCCAACCATGGAGCACAGCACTGCTAGTCTGCCACTAAACCATGCCTCTAAGCACCACATCCACACATATTTTGAATACTTCCAGAGATGGTGATTCCACCACTTCCCTCGGCAGTCTCTTCCAATGCTTGACCACTGTTTCAGTGATGAAATTTCTTCTAATATCTCATCTAATATCTTACCTTTCACAAGTAAGAGGGTGCCTGTTTACTACCTTGTCTGCATAGGCTGGGATTTGGAAAACGTGTTAATAGCCTGTTGGTTGAGAAACCGGAAAGAAAGAACCAAAAACCATGTTTGCCCTCCCTGCAATGTGTTTTCCAGCATGTTTCAAAGAAGATGCAAAGTAGATGATCTGCAATTTGTCCACCAAGACTGCAGCATTGTATTTGGCTCCCCATTGTTGCACTCTTTCTGCCTTTGTTGTTGCTGTGGCACTTGAGCTGATTGAGTGCAAATGTTTTCAATTCCATGTTCCTTTTGCTCTTGCCCAGAAGAAGGTGGAATCACTGGTTTATTTTCCGTCACACTTGAAGGTTCCCGTGGGTACCTTTTGCAAATATCTGATGAGTAAACTAGTTCTTGTCCTTTCCAGTAAAAGTTCCATATTTGTTCCTTTACCTCATGAGCATTCGTAAGCACCAACAATTTAGGATAAGTGCTGCCTACCTACAGCAAAAGGATGTTGAGCAAAACCAGATCAGTATGCATAATCCCACCTTCCTTGCAAGAGAAACTATTTTGGTCAATGCGTGCATTAAGAAGTCACAGAGTGACTCATTGGCCTTAGCTATTACTAGCACTTGATGAGAAAGCATAATTTTCACTCCACTGTTAACAGCCAGCCTAGATGTTGTTCATATGTTGATGTACATAGTTTGGGGTTTGTAAGCCACACTGCAACAGCAGTTTGCCTTTTTGCTTGCATAGATAATTGAACTTAAAGGCTAAACCTTGAACCCAGTGAAATCTGAAGCAAAACTTGTATTGATTTTGTTGAAATCAAAATCAGACCATTTCATCTTGACAGACATTGGGAGAGAAGAAAGCCTTTCAAAAGGCTTTATGTTGTTCACACTGTGGGCCCTGAAAGACAGTGAAAGCAACTTGGGAAGTGGTGCCTATTGGATGACATCTGAATTTAACTGATGTCAGCGTTACTGCTCTTTTCAAGCAGGTTGGTCATCTTATTGCTTTGCTAGAGGGAAGGAAGCCAGTGTAAAAATCTGCTGTAGATTAGGGATGAGGATTCACATAGTAAGTGGGACTTCTTATCTCACCCACCTCATCTAGCACTATGGAACAGAAGTCTAGGAATAACACTGCTGTCAAGAAAACATGACTATATCACAGTTTGTTTCTGGTAGATGAAGGGAAGCCCAACCCTTTGCTCAAGGTGTTAATGGCATGAAAAAATATTATGTGATCTTCCTGTTGTTTTAGAACCACCTTCAACTGTAAGCAAGTTTGTTTTACAGACCAGACCTTTAAGAAGGAGGACAAACTAAAAAAGAAATTGCAAACATTCAAACAAATGTTAGTGTCTTGTGTTACTCAGAAGCTGGTTCAGTTTGCTGATTGCTCAGTTTCAGTGTGGTCTGAGTAATGAAGAGCTGACTAGTGAGCCTAATTTGGGGTAATTCCCTGAGTACTTTGAAGCATAGCAAAGCCAGAAAAACTATAATGAAAAATAATGGAAAGGTAGCTGGGGGCTTAACTTATGATCTCTGCTCATTACAGTAAGCGACATTTTCATTGCAGTGTTGCCATAAAGATTATTGGCTGCCACATAGCATAGGTCCCTCATGAAAAGATTCTGGAACAGCTTTGTTGGCACAGTGAAAGCCATGGAAAATCACCAAAGATTTGCTTAAAACCCAGTAACTGTTTGCCAAATACTAAGGTTGTGGTGTTTTGTTCAAAACTGGCTGGAAAATTAGGTGAATAGCCTGTGTCATTTTACTGTATGGTTTCTGAGTGACCATCTTTGGTCTTCCACAGTAAAGTTACATAACTGGAAAACCATTGTATTTATTTTTTTTTGCTTCTATATAGAACTACTTGGTCTTTGGCTTTCAGTATTTCAGCCTTTTAACATATATGATGACAATGATTTTGAAATTGGCTGTGAATCACCTTTTTCCTTTGCATGTATGTTAATCTGTCAGAGCACAACTTACCAGGTGTCTGTAAGGTTGACACAGTTGGCATGTTTGTGCCCATGTTGGCCAGGGAGTAGTGGAAAGCGCTGTGTTTGGGAACTGGAAAGACCTGCATTGACCTGTTAAGCATGTTCAAAAACTCTATCCAAGAACAGCTTTTCTGGAAAGTGTATGCATCATGAGTTAAACAAAGCCAGCTCTTGTGGCCGAGTGAAATTGGAATGTCTGAGATGTGTAGCACTTCAGATGTGGTAGTTTGTGTCAAAAAGTGATATTTTCATTGCAGTGTTGCCATAAAGTGAAATGAGTTTCCTCCATTCTTTATCTTCCTGGTAGTGCTTTTGAGCAGCTAAATCCAGTGTCCTGGAGGAACCAAGTTAATTCCTTCACTGATGGCAGTGGGCATCTACCCGATATCCCTGTTCCATTGTCCTGTCAGTAGCAAGGATGACCACAGACTCAGAACACGTATGTACACATGGCCAGCCATGGGCTGATTAGCATGATGGGAAGACAGATGGACACATAAACACAGAGAGGGCAAACAACAGCCAGACTGCACTCCTCAATACATTTCCCTGCAATGCCTAGGGAAAACCCTATGTCAGGGATCCCTCTGATACCTGGCTCCCCAGTCTTGATGTTCCAGATATCACACCCCCAGACCCAGTCTTACCAACCTGCACCCCTCAGTCTTTTGAGGGACTGATCCTAGAGTCCCTTGGTTGCTCCAGTATCTGGGACTCAGTCCATCCTATTGACCAGCTGATCTGTCTTGAACTGTGCTGATGGGACATGCATGCATGCATGCTGCCAGAACAAAGGGCACACACACAGAAAACAGCTAGAAACAGGGTTTAAGCAGGACAAAGTGAAGGTGATTTGGCACAGAGTTCTGCCAAACAAGTGTTCTGACCTCCTCCTGCTTGTATACTATTGACCTCATTTATTTCCTGCCTCATCCTCTTTCCTTTTCCCTGCACTTGTTCTCTGCTGTCATCCTTGGTCACTCACTTCTACTCTCTCGGTCTGTCCCCGTAAGAACTCGTAAGTCCCGTATAATCCTTAAATACTCCTGTTCAATCCCAAGACTCTATCTAAGCATCCCACAGTAGATCCTGTGCCCCCTTTACACAGTGGTCCCTAGAGCTCACACAGCCTTCCAGAATTTCTTGTGTTGGGTCACGCAGATGGGTTGCGTGACAGGACTGGGACTTCTGCCTTTCCCTTTGAGGGTCTCAGAGGTGGTGACTCAGAGGGGTTGGTTTGGTTGAGTTCCCCACCTTGTCACTGTGTCCCTTGTCACTGCTCAGTCCTTATGTTTATTTTAAGGAGCTGTTGGAGAGCTGGCCCTGCAGTCGGTTGGGATGGCAGAGGCAGGCATCCTGGGAGAGGTGTGTGAGCCAGCCCAGCAGAGCAGGGCAGCTGTATATACCCTGTGTGTGGGGAATTGCAGTCTCAATGTTCTCCATGCCGCTGCCAGTGAAACTGGTCATCCTCAGTGTGCAGCAGAGCAGGCTCAGATTAACTCAGACACTTCAATTTTGCTTTAAAAAAAAAAAAAAAAAGGAAAAAGAGACTCTCTGTATCAGTATTTCCCCAGAGTCCGCACTATACATTTTATTGGTACACTTCGTCTAGTTACTAGAAAAGAAATACATACCTGCCAGACATAGAATAACTTAAAGAAAGCTCCTTAGCTTGCACTTAGCTATTTTTGCCCTCTATTTTCCTTTTTTAAAATGTTAATTAGGTACAGAGCAAAATGCATGTAATAAATCAATAATAAAGACTATGTAAGGGCATATGTATTTGAGCAGCAGTGTAGCATTCAGAAAGGAAAGTGAGCACTGTTTTACTGAAGCCCAAAGGACTCCATATGTACAACAACATTAAAATAGCATAAGAATGAAGAATACTGTGCTCAGCTGTCTCCAGGAGGATGTCTGTGCTGCATGCCAGTGTGTTTTCTGTACTGTGTTTGCTGTCTGTCCAGGGTTAGTTTGAGATCAGGCAGGTGGCCTTGAGTGTTGTCCCAGCATGGGTTGGGGAAATGGAGCAACTGTTGATTTTTCTATTGCATGTTCACAAATTACAAATGCATAAAGATAAGGATTGTGATAGTACAGATGACTTCAGTAAAGAAGTCTTCTTTCTCACTTGAGTAGTCTTTTTCCTTCTTGGTGGTGCATTTTTCTCTGCAGGTGCCTGTGCTGACATGTGCCAAAGAAGCTGAGCATACTCATGCAGTTTCTGTGTCTCCTGATTGCTTTTGATGAATTAGATGTAGGATGCCATTTGTTCTAGTGGATACCTCAGCCCTCGGAGTTTAAGCCTATGCCTGTACCTGACACTAAGTTGTTTCTTCTGGTCTAAGTAGGAAAGCGCTATTTGATCTGTGAAAACAAGTAGGAAAATCTTCCACTGCAATCTGTGGGAATTCTTACCCTTAAGGACTTCGGTTTCTGGCCTATGCAGTTTTTTTGTGCCTGGGGTGGATTCAGGGACTGGTCTGCACATGTAGGCTGAACAACTCATTGCTCCATTCGAAATGGAGCATGAGAAGGGAGACCAGACCTCCTGAATGTGCTTGAAGATCTGAGTCCCAGGTGAGGAATTCTTCAGAGCTGAAGTAGTCTGATAGGACTATCCACATGCAGAAACAAATTGTTCTCTCCCTGGCCCCTCTCAGGCTGCTGTTTCATTATACTGGGAGTTGTTTTATCAGCATAATAGATTCTCTAGATGAAATCTTAATTCCTGTTTGTCTCTGTTTTGAAAGAAATAAGCATAAGCATGCCCTGTCCTTTCCTTTTGTCCATCTTTGTGACAGTTCCATGGAGGCCCCCCTTGTGTGTCTCTCTGGATTTGTAGCACGGCTGAAGATTTTCAGTGCTGGGCTCCCTGGATATTGAGATAGGTCTGACTTTCAGAGACTAGATGCTAGTGTTCCTTGTGCTTTCAAAATTGTGTCTGCCGAAAGCCACGCTTCTTGTAACATCTTTCAGGTTGCGTATGCAAAGTCATTAGCCAGCTTTGCAAATCTTGGCCTGTACATTTTCCTTTTTTTTTCTTTTTTTCCTAGGCTTCTATGAGCTTCCAGCTGTGCTTCCCTAACAAGCCTCACATTTAAAGTACTTGCTTCAAAAGGCTGCTAGCCTCAGAGCACAGAAGGAGAAGACTTTCTTTTATTACTGTGTATTAATTAAAGAAATACCTAACACCTACTTGGAATTCCTTTTATGGAAAAAAAAAAGCATTAGTTCCCCATAACATGCAAGATGGTGAGTTCAAAGAAGCAAGGATTAAATTAACCATTTTAAGAGCAGATGTGTCTGGCCGAATTACAATTATCCATCAATTGCCAGCCCTATAGGAGAGCAAGTGTTTGTAAATCATTGTTACCTCAGCTCAAATCTCCCCTCACTGACATGTCTGGTCAGGGACCTCTGAGCTGAGGCCAGAGGTCCCTCTGGTCGGGGTCTGTCTCTGACAGTAACCTGTAGGGATACAGGGTAGGAAATGTGGCAAGTAGAGGTTCAGTCTTTCTTCGGGTATACAGAGCAGCAAATGTAAAGGGAATAGACTGGGATAGAGGGGTCCAGCAGAAGGGAGCCCTGTGGAAAACCAAACAGTGAAGTAGCCAGTACGAGAAACATGGGATTTATTTTGGAGGGTGCACGTTCTACATGGATGCTGCAACAGTGAGCTCCAGAAAGTTTTGGCAGAATACTTTTTTTTGCTTGTTGAGATTTGGAGTGTTTTTAGGCAGGAATTCTGAGTAAGTCAACTTTGGACTGCGTGACTCAGCAGAGTCTCTAATGTAAGGTAGCTAACAGCTTGTGAGAGTGCAGAGTGGGAACATAGAGGGAGTGGTTGGGTGGACTCCATGTAGCATTTTAAAATAGCTAAACATGAGAGTCTGCGTGTCAGCTAGCTACCCACTGTCCGCTGTAGCTGGTGAAAATCTTTAACAGAGCAGTGCAGCTAAGCATCTCACAGCAGACACTTGCACTTGATCACCCAGAAAGGTCTTTACTCCACTGGCTTCATTAGCTAGATCTCCACTTACTGGGAGACATGGGCTTGGATACTTAGCTGTCCACCTGTGCTGAATCATCTTCTTCTTATCTAATTTGGGGTCCAAAAAATGAAACTAGCTTTAGAAAAAGAGCTAATCCAAGATGGGAAGAGATGATCAGTTCCCCTTCCCAGTGCCTGTGGGGTGAAGACCTAGAAAAGCATTTGAGGGTATTAGGAATTTCTAGTGATGCAGAAAGTCTCTTTGTGGGGTGAAATGCAGGACTTAGGGGGAATTAGGGAGAGTGGTGACAGGCAAAGTCTGCAGGAACTTTGGGTTATGAAGATAATTGAGGCAGGTGAAAGCAACAGAAAAATAACACAGGTTGTTACACTTGGGAGTGTCTAGGTGCTGGGCTCTGGCGTGTGGAGATTTGGAGCAGTGTGAAGTATTAGGTCATCCCAGAGTGTCAGTGGGCTGTAGAGGAAGGCACGCTGTTAACAGACCTGAAAATAGTGGAGCAGTTTCACAGCACATTGAGAGCTGCAGGTTTGGTGGCCCAGAGGCTCTTGCAGCACGGGGCACTGCCAGCACCTGCCCCCTTCAGCCAGCCAGTGCTGCCTCCATCGCAGAGCAGGAGGAGAGAGCTGCACAGCCAGGGACAGGCCAAAGCCGAGGGGTTTTGAAGAAACTTGTGAGAGCTTCAGATGATGAACATCATTGACATTGTTGCCATCTGCTCTCAGAGCACTTGAAAACAAAGGGCAAAAAATTAGCTGAATAAAATGAATCACTTGTGTCTGGTTTTTCTTGTTAAGAATCCTAAAGCTGCAGTTTGCCATTCTGGTGTAAGGAAAACAGATACTGGCTTCACTTACCCAAGCAATGTTCCTCTTCGATGAGATCATTTGACTTACGTCACTAAAAACATTATTGGTGAACTACCAACATAATATAACACTTGCATAGTAATTTTAACCTTCACTGTTTTCTCTCACTGGTACATGACTGACAAATTAAATACCAGTATCCGTCCCTTTCCTGGGAGAGGGAATATGTGATTTGGGGGGATGACATGTTAGCAGCTCCCACATAGGAAAAGTCAGTCCCAGTTACTCAGGGAGGATATCAGAGCAGCAATTAGATACTCAAAAAATGCTGTGGCAAAAGCACCTTGCAGTAAATGCATGTGAACTGTAACTAAGGCAGGGTAGCCAGCCTGTATCAGTCATGCAAGCACTTCTTTCAGCTTTGGGTTTCTAGTGATACCACCACTGATTCAGCCTTTCCCCTCTCCAGCTTCATCACCTGGGGCTTAGGACTGCCCTGTTGAGGTCACTGTGAATACCAACTTCTGAAGCTGCATCTGAGTACTAAATATCTGCCTGACCCTGAGCTTCAGCTTTTGAAAAATCGAGCAGAGCCGGAATGTTTCACCTTTGTTTCTCTGATTACAGTCCATAGCTGGAGGTAGCATCAGGACCATATTTAACTGTGTGGTCCTTTTTGTACTGCATACTCAGCCTATAGGTCTGTTACAGACATAAAGTGAGACCAGTGTGTTTCTCATAGCTCAGTCTTGAAATCCTCTTTCAAAATGCTTCAACGCAAAAAAATCAGTGTGTGCATCAAACACCCTGCACTAGCTCCCTAGCTTACACAAGTTCTCTCTTATCTCTGGGAGCATGTAGCCCTTGGCTAGCGAGTATTTTGTTCTACAAGAGAGAAAAAATTGAGGCAGTTGTGCAGGATTTGTTTTTGAAAGTGACTCTTTTGACCTTTATGAATTTAAAAATTTTAACTACGGTTCTGTTTTTAAATTCAGAGATTTTGGTAGCAAGACTGTATGCTTTCAAGTTACAAGGTTCCATGCCTGATCTTAAGCTGTAAATTGCAACATTTAGCAATTTGTGGTTTAATTTAGAAGGATCACCTACTTTCCTAAATGCTTAAGTAATGTGGCAAGCTGTGGTTATTGATTCTCTCTGAATTTATTACAAGAAAGCTGTATTCACTCTTTCCTCTTGGGAATGCCTCTCCTGAACTGCATGCTTGCTAGTGACAGCTTAGACCCCTGATACATAACCAAAGACCTTGCCTAATATCCTTGCAACTACTTAGGGAATTTTTATTAAGTAAAAGCATCATTAAAGTAGACAGAATGATGAAGTTTAATGAGCATCTTTCTCACTTGATGTTGTTAGTTTTGCTGCTGCAGCAGCCATGCTGCTGTCATTTGTTTCTTCCAGCAGGGCAGGTGGAAAATGCAGGAGGATTTTGTTTGTGTTTATGTCTGCATACAAAGAAACATTTTTGTTCATGGAAGATACTTTAAAACTATATATACAAGGAAAGAAAGCTACTCAGAGTCTCTGTCTGAGGGCTTTCTGCACTTTCAGTCTTGCATCTGTAATCTCCCCTTTAATTTTAATATAATGAGAAGTCTGCCTGCAATACTGTAGCTGCTAAGTCTACAAAGGTTCTGCAGTTTGTGAGCTGTGATTATAGTAACCAGCTTCTGACTGTTACTGCGAACCGCAAACATCTCAAATGTTTGTTTGCACTCCAGATTTTGTCCTTCAGCAGAGGTTTTGGCCTTCAAGCTGTGTGTAGTGTTCTGCTCAGAGCTGTACCAGCCCCATGAAGAGGTGACGTTTCAAAATACAAAGTGGGAAGGCACTGCCGTGAATGTGTTATCAGCACTTATCTCACAAATCTGCCTTGAAACCGTAGCCACAATCTGCGTCAAAATTCTTCTGTATGTTTATGGAGACAATCTGCCTTGGCTAAGGGTCTAGTCATGCAAACAGCTATGTCAAGGTGCCATCCTCTAGCACATCACCATCCGTCAGCTGAGCCGCAGAACTGTCTGTGTGCATGTCTTCAGCTGACCTCTGCTGCCGAGGATGATGTGCAAGTGTCTCTGCCTAACACATCTGACTCTGTGCTCATGCAGAGCAAGAGCATGTACATCATCTTTACAGCTTGGCTACAGCTGTTCCTGTGGCCGTGTCTTTCCAGTAAGTACTGAAATTATTAAAGACTTCATGCAAACTTCACATCTATTGAAACTAAAGGGTTAAAGGTTGTTAGGGAATTCAGATAGTTGCTTCTCTCAATAGTTGCCAATAATCTCCATTGGTGTTTTTATTTTCCTTTTTTCTTTCCCTTTGGCTTTTTTTTTCCCCTTGGAGCTATGAAAGTGGTGTCTGTTGCTGTACCAGAAGTTCATTGAAAATTTTGAATTCTCTTTTCCCTGGTGTAACAGAAGGCAAATTCTGTCCCAGAGGCATTATCATAGTCATTATTGTATTTAAGTGCTGTTGTGATACCATATGTCTCGTCATATTTGATGTATGCAAACAGAAGAGAGAGACCCTGTGTGTGAAGGCTTTTATAATCTAAATAAGTCTCTAAATAAGTATCCTTGCTCTTTGACTAGCAGACTACATAATAGATGGTAAAGCTCTCATCTTTAGTTGGGGTAGCAGTGTGCATTGAAACTTCCTCTCATTTTGCCTGGGAAACCTAAGCAGATATATTTGATTTTCTTATTTCAAACGCGTGATTACTTTGCTGGATAAAACTTTGGTGCTCATGCTGACAGAAGTGGTTGAACATGAAAATAGGTAAAAAGAATATGAAAGTGCTGTAGATTCCTTCAACTCATGTATATCTATTACTGCTAATGCAGTATTTGCATGGGACAAAGGGAGTTGTGGGGCACCAATAGCACTGAATATTTTAAGGAGCAAATGTCAAAAAAATACCAAACATACCTACAGGTCAATTGATATTTTTACTGCTTAATGCATGCAGTGACTTCTGGACCTCTTTTTGTTGTCAAAAGGCATTGCCCAAGAAGACTTTACCAGAACTCTGAAGTTCATTCAAAATTGTCAGTATTCAGGTTTTATGCATTCTGAAAGCATCTGTGTAGTCAGTGGAATTCCCACCACACCCTTTTGCTTTGGAAAAGTTTGCTAATCCTAGCTCTACCAGTCCACAAACTTGAACATTTGCCCTGAGAAAGGAGGAAATGAGAGGCAGAATGAATGCCAAAAGGATCACCTGAGAGGGAAACTTATGTAGTTTCCAAAGCAAAAAGGAGGAACCTAAACCAACTTGAGCAAAAGGAGGGTATGTAACACTTGAGAACCACTAAAGCTCAGTGGTTTCAAGCTAAATTTTCAGTCCTCTTTGAGTTGGCACTAACGGGGCAAAGGAGATGCAGGGCAGCAGGATATAGAACACAGGACAGTGACAGGAGATTCCTGTTCCTATCCATAGAGGATTTTTGTGCTCAGATACAGTGGATCACTGGATTCTCTGTTAATTCAGTGCCTAAAGTCCCAAACGGGGACTTTAAAAGAACCAGCTTGAATGTTAACTTTGTATTTACGTAACTAGTGCTAACTTCTAAGAGTTACAAAATTGCTGCTGACAGTGGTTCAAATGGTGCACTGCATATCGTTGAGAACAAGATGCTCCTTGTTCCCTGAGTTTTCTGTCCTGGGTCAGTTTCTGATAGAACAACCTCCTTGAATGTCACTTCCATGTTCTTCTACAGTGATAGCTTTTCATAATACTGAACCCTCTCCTTCCACAGACTCCCTCCCTCAACTAACTTAACACCTTCCAAAACAGGACACTTATTTAGGATGTATATTTGATTATACACATACTGTGTACTTGGATAAAATACAACCTTGTGCTGCTGGAACTCTATCTCTTATGAAATAAAATAAAAATATGTGCATTGTAGCTAATACGAAGCATGTCGTTATCGCAGAGGGTCAGGGCTCTCTGCGTTCATCAGGAAATGGCACCTGGTCCCTTGTTGACAGTAGGTGATGGCACACATAAAGTTTCAGTGAGGTGAAGTAATGTCATAGTTTACAGTTGTATTTTCCTTGAGCAAGGCTATTTTGGCTACACTATACCTTGACAGCAGCCTGCTTAGCAGCATGATCTAAAACTTCAGCTGCTGAGAAGGTGAAAGTGAGCGCTGCCTCTCCACCCCACCCTACAAGAAGCTCTAATCCCATTCCACAGTCCAGGAACCCCAGGGTTGAAGAATCTTCCAGATACAGCAACACAAAGCTCAGAGCAGGTGGTAGCTTTTAACCTTCTGACATAGAATTAGTAAATAGAATAGAGTCACAGAATTACAAAGGTTGAAAAAGACCTCCAAGATCATGTGTAATGGTGACTTGGGAAGATAAACATCATCACTCCAAACATCTCCCCTTCCTTCTTCCCCCTGCTTTATATGATGAGCAGGATGTGGTATGGGATATGCCTTGGGTTAGCTGGGGTCAGCTGTGCTGGCTGCATCTCTTCCCAACAACCTGTGCACTCCCAGTCCTCTCGCTGGTGGGATGAGGAGCAGAAAAGGCCTTGGCTCTGGGCAAGCCCCACTCAGCAATAACTAAAATATCTCTGCATTGTCAACACTGCGTTCAGTGCAAATTCAGACCACAGCCCCCATACCAGCCACTGTGAAGAAAATTACCCCAACCAAAACCCACAGACTGCATCTTCGAAAAGTACTTTATGTCAATAAGGGAAGTTAAGTTTGAGCTGTGTTTATTTTGGGTAGGTTTTTAATTTAGTTTAATGAGGATTCCTCGTAAATTATCTATTAATTACTATGTGATATTTAGCAAGATCCTCTCAGCCATGTAATCCATTTAGCTTCACAGTGAATGCTAGCCATCTTAATTGTAGGACACTTTGTCAACATTTAATCAGCGGTACTTACTAATGTGGCATTGATGTGTTGGTAGCTGTCCCAGTGCTATCAATCATGTGTGAGCAGCAAAGGCAGCTGTGACACCATTGCTCTCTGTCACATTATCAAGCCCTTGGGTTTTCTGGTTAGGGATGATGCTCACTTTGCTCTAAGCAGGCACTCTATCTCTCCAGTTCAACCCAATTTTTGTCATTGTCTACTTGAATACATATCCTTACAGCCTTCTGAGCCTTAATCCTGTAACTGCAGAATAAAGGCTGCTAGTTTCTGAAGGCAAAACTGATTGCTCCTTCACTGCTCCAAAGGCCTGCTCTTCCCTGATGTTACTCTCCTGAAAAGTCACGAAAAACCAAATGTTAATGACTGCAGCTTGAGATCTAATAGAAAATTCAGTGTGTTGAGACAAAGACTTTTTTTTATTTCTAGTAACTAGATGCTTTGTTTAATGTGCTGCAGAGTAAAACTCTGTGTTTAGTGGTTGTATCACAATTTTTTTCTCCTTTCCCTTCAGTCTTTATGGCAGACACATGCAGGCGAACCCTGAACCTCCAAAGAAGAACAATGACAAGTCAAAGAAGATCAGCCGTAAACCCCTGGCAGCCAAGAACAAATAAGTGCCCGGCTTCTGCCTCTGTTTTTACATCTTTTACATTGCTTTTGCTTGTGCCTATAATATTTTTACACATCTCCTGTTATGTATAACAAAGCAGGAATTAGAATTAAATGCAATTTACTATGTATAATGCTTTAGAAGATACTGCTAGAGGGGAACAAAATTACATATGCTCCTAATTGTGGTCACATTTATGTAGCCATTTAATACATCACTGTCAAACATACTTCAGCTTTTCTATTTATATATATATTAATGTCCTCTCTTCACATGTGTCACATCTTGTTAATATGGGGAATTTGCACTTATACTATACGATATTAAATTTCATATGATATTCCAAGTGATTTTAATAAAGCTCTTCATTTGTATTGTTGTTTAGTTTCTTCAGTTGGACTTCTGAATAGGAAATTCCTTGAGGAACGTATGTGTCCAGTTTTCTGTAATGTGTTGATTTCTTCTGTAGGAATGTGGTAGCATCTTATCTGATACAAGTTAGTTAAAATGCAAAGCATTCTGTTCAAGGAGTGAAAAATTTTAATGAGTTTCTTTTTCTTTTTTTATGTTGCTGTGTATTGCTCTTTTTGCCTTGAAGGTTATTTTGAAATCAAGGAGTAGGGAAGGGGAGAGAGGAAATAAAAAAAAAATTGTCTTTGTAGAGAGCTGCCAATTGCCAGACTCAGTTTGGGGAAGAGAACTTTGTCACTTGAAGAAACTGGTATTTCTGCCAATTTTTCAAGTGATTTTTTTTTCTTTAGGCAGAAAACCCAAATAATGTGTTTAATCTCTGCTGAAAGTGCTTGTATTGAAGAGCTATTCCAAATGGCTTTTGAAAATGCCACAGGTTCTATATTTATCTATACAAAGCTGGTACCACAACCAAGCTCAGAAGCCACAAATGGTTTAACAGCTCAAATAGTTTCAGGTTTTACCAATGGAGAAGAAAAACCTAAAATCTACAGACAGTGTTTCCCAAACAATTTTATTCTTAGGAGAGCAAAAGCTAACAAGGGAACTCAAGGAAGAGGAACAGATATTCACACCTGGATTTCTTGTGTCAAGACCTTCCTGCCCTTGATTTCCAATTTAATGAATTTCATACCCGAGCAACCCATTGCCGAGTGTCGGCTGCCATCGCATCCGGACAGCAAGCTGGGAAGCATGCCCAGACTGCCAAGATGGGCCTCTTGTGTTCAGTGGGAAAAGAAAAGGTTTTAAATATCTCATGCTAGAAGTGATGCCTTCTGCAAAAGCTGTTTTGTATCTGAAGAGTCTGTTACCAGCACCAGCCTCTCAAGCACATTTAGGATTACCACAGCATTTAAGTAACATGGTTGCCTTACTCTGGGAATAAATGTATTGACATATATTTTGCAACAGATTTTATTTAATTGGCAAGCAGGGCTAGGAAGTTGGCATCAAGCTTTAGACACACTTTAAGTGGTCTTCAGTACTTCAGAAGAATGAGGCAGTCTTGGTAGGCAGATGGAGAATAGTAAAAATGGTAGACTTGTCAGGAACAGTCAATTCTATTTGTTGCAAGCTCTGCAGAGGATTTTCCAGACCTCTTAAGTGATCTGCCTAGAGAACAGGTCCAACTGAAACAGGCCCATGAAGGTGCTAGGTTGTGGATGCATGTTAAGAATTCACAGCAAAAACTGTGCCCCGTCTGGAATGCACACAATTAAATGTGGTGTAGGCATTACACGTGAGGGGGCCTAATGGCAATAATAATGCTACAAAAAGTCAGGAAGAAATGTCAATGAAATGTCAGAAGATCCCCAAACTACTTTTGCAGATTCTTTTTGGAACAAAATAAATAGCAAGGGCACATCTATCAGGAAGATTTGAAGAGGTTCTGGAAACTTCGCTGGCACTGAACACTACCCCAGCCCTTGAGGGTGGCCCTTCCTCAGGGCTGTGCCACTGCCCTCCTGACAGATACCTGCAGCCACGGCCAGATACTTGCTTTGAGACTTGGAGACGTTCTACATACACTCACTTCCAGCTGAACTGGATTCACCAGTCTTCCAAAATCTCCCTGGGTACACACACAGACATGGCTTTCTATGAATGGGGTGGCAATACAGCTTTCCTTTGGTTTGGACAGAAATCCAGCCAGAGCTGAAGGCTCAGGTGGTGTCTGAGACTGTGTCCATCACCTGCTCTGTATCCTGGGGTTTAGACAGAAAGAAGTTGCTACAGAGCTACAAGTGGAGTAGTGTCTCTAATGTAAAATTAAAAGCTTGTTGGGGAAGGCCTGATGATGTTATTGGTGGGAAGCTACAGCACTGCTTTAAAATAAGCTTATGGTTTTCAAGCATTAGTCAGACTTTCATTAACTGCAGTTGCAAATTTTGAAAGTGTTGAAAGAGTCATACAAGCTCTCCTCTGCAGGATTGCAAAGTATTGATTGGAGCATTCCTGTGTGCTCATAGCAAAAAAATCCACTCAACCTTCCCACTTCTTCCCTCCTGAAGGAGGAAGAAACACAGTTTTGACAAGCAAAAGCAAATGAAGGGCCTAGGGAAGAAAAAGTGAAAGGCATAAAGATGAGAAGGATAAAAGAAATCCTAAAGGGAGAAGTATTATACTGAAGATGGTGGCAGATGAGGGGGGGAAAGAAGTTTCTTGAAAAGAAAGATGAAAAAATAAGATAATGATCTCAGAAGATGATGAAAAACTGAAATGCATAAAGCTTTACAAACAGAAAACAAAATGGGTTGTAAAGAAATCCTCTTCAGAGGTGCAGGGCGGAATAAAAGACAAGGGGAAGAAAAGCAGACTATCTGGGATGTAATGTGCTAAGGTTTTAGTGTTTCTAAAAATGTACCAGCTTCTTAGAGCAAACTACACAACAGTTTTAACGTGACTGTGATGATTTCATGTATCTGTTCTCTAAGGTCATCACTTTTTTAATATTTAAAAACAATGTTATATTTTACTGGGTCACATTTATTTCCCCACTGTACTTCAAGGAAAGGAGTTGCTGTATCTTACTGTAGTGAACCACTTAATGAGCAGCGCAGCTCATGATGGTCCCCATGATCATTCCTCCAGAGGATCCATCAAACTGAGGCTCCTTCCAAAGAGCCCTTGGTTGCTGCACCAAGGTAAGCACTTGAGTTGTGCTAGCTGGAGTACCCAGCTCTGGAAAGGCTGCTCTTTGCTCCACTGATCAGTATTGTTTCACTGGCCTAGTTGAAAATGAGATCCCTGATCTTAGGTTGCCTTGAAGAGGGCCTTTTTGCCATCCATTCATACGTTCATTCAGGGTCACTTGTTCAGGTTGCCTCTTAGGGCCACCCTCTCATACAGCCAACAGCATTCCACTTCAAGGGGAGAAAATTATTCCTGTGAAGAGAAAACTTGCTTTTTTAAAGCTTTCCTGTACCTGGGAGCTCTTTGAAAACAGTTATGCTGGAAATTGTCTGTTTTGATTTTGCATACAGTGAACTGGAAAGAGTATGGTGATTTTTTGGCATATTACACACCCTGACAGAGGAAACCTTTTAAAATTACCATAAGCCTGATTGTGCTGTGCCTGTGCAAAGAGTGGCCTGGGGAACTAATGTTCCTTGCTAAGGATAGGGCAAAATAAAGCCAGAAAACTTGCTTGTGCAGGCACCATCCACAATTTTCTTGTACGTAACAATGTCAACCCTGTATTGCCTCCTGCAGTCCTCTTGATGAACCGGAAACAGTTAAAAAAAAAAATCTCAGTTCTGAGAAAATGGGCACTGCTGTTACTCTCTTATTTAAAAAATAGTGGGGAATAGAACTGTGAGTTTAAAGTTTCCCCTTTCTATGATTGTTAGTCTAGGAATAAGTTTCCTGTGGAGTCACTGGTGTTCAAGCACCTTTATTTTGGTTTTAGTCAGGTCTTTCATATTTAGGAAGTGGCACTCTAGCATCTGCTCATCAATTAGCTTCGAGCGTTTCAGCTGGCAAATCACACCAGCAGTATGGGAGTTTTTCCTGAAATGGCAGCTTGTTCCAAGGTATGATCCAAGCCAGTGTGGCCCTCGCCTCTCCTGCTTCCAGCACTGTCTGTACTCCTCATCCTCCTCCTCTGGTCTCTCCCCACCATGCTGCACTGCATGGGGCTGGGTCCTGGGCTCCTGAAGGAGCTGGGGAGAGAGAAAAATCTCCCTCCTGTTCTGCCTGACCCTCTGCTCCCAGGAAGCAGAGTGAGGTCAGGAGGCATTTCCAGCTCCAGCAGTGCCTGGGTGTTCCACACTGGCTCATGGCTTGGGGCTGGTGGGAAAGCTAGAAGGCCAAGTCTGTGCCATCCCCACACTTGCTAAGCAGCAGGAGCTCCAGAGACGGGGAATATTTCCAGTTTGTAGCGGGTGGTAACTGTTAATATCCTCATGACAACCAGGAGGAGTGAGATTGTCATCGGTTATATTAGTTGTTAATTTTGTAAATATTAACAATTTCTAGGATTATGGCACAGGATGTGAGCTGTCAACTTGCTTTATTTTCCTCCTACTCCTTCTTGTAATGACACATCTTTTATACTCTCAGATTCATGCCATGTGTTGGTTACCTTGCACTGACACCACGGCTGGCAGATGTTGTGGGATGAAACCATGATAACCTCCCAAAAGTTAGACTCTCTTCCCCTCCTGGGTACTTTGTTTCCTCTTATCTAAGGAGAAGTAATTTGCCTGTAAAGATCAGTGATTTATAAATCTCTGTGGTTGGTTTCCATCCAGAGCTGCTGCCAAAGCTGCTGCCATTGGCACAGCTGAGCTCCTGCTTCCCCTTCCAGCTCACCTGTGAGTGCCTCAGGCAGGCACTGCCGCTCCAGTCCCTGCCGGAGCAGGAGCTGAGTTACAGCTCACCAGGAACTGTATCCCTGCTGTGAGAAAGCTCTGAAAAGTGACATTTTTACAATGTATCTCAAGAGCAAAATTTTAAGCGTATTTTTAGATCAAGAAGCACAGCAATTGCGCGAGTTCCAGTCACAGGAGTCACCCCTGCAGCTTGATGGACATGTTCAGAGGCAGCTTTAGCAGCAAGGTGCAACTGGGGGCAAAGCACTGGGGAAGGTGGCTCTTCCAGGGCACTCGCTCCTCACCTTGGCTCCCTTGCTTCTGGCGAGAGCCTCTCTTCTGCTCTGGCCTGCTCCTGTGCCACTGGCAGCCCTGAATGTACAGCCAGTGCTCAGCCAAGCAGTGATGAGCCCCAGGCTGAATGTACATTCACAATTTTCCTGATACCCCAGTTATCCAAGATAATGTTTCAAATGGCCTGGTGCCGGGGCAGCCCCCAGCGCAGGCAGGAGTGGGGAGCATGGCTGTGTCCAGCTGGGTGCTAACAGGAGGACAAGCTGCACCTCCAGCCTGGGGTGATCCATGCCTCCAGACGGTGCCTTGCAAGCACTGGACTGGATACTCCCACTGTTTCAGTAATCATCTAAATGGGGTACCCTCTGCCAGAGTGGCCATCCTGCAGGCCCCCAGGCAGTCCTGTCCTGTACCCGGGCCTGGGCAATGCTGTGCTCCTCCTGGTTTTGCTAATCTGTGCTTTGCCAGCATGGAAATGGCAGGCTGCTGGCGGTGTAGTTCCCAGTGACAGGAAGCTACTGCCAGGC
This sequence comes from Dryoscopus gambensis, assembly GCA_013389985.1. Classification (NCBI taxonomy): domain Eukaryota; kingdom Metazoa; phylum Chordata; class Aves; order Passeriformes; family Malaconotidae; genus Dryoscopus; species Dryoscopus gambensis. The sequence goes on along the minus strand of WEIT01008466.1, from coordinate 57,048 downwards.
AGAGCCTGAGGCACAGGGACACCTCCTGTCCTGGTGATTGCCCCTGCTATCCTCGTGTGAAACCCAGCACCCACGGGAGCTGCACCGAGCTGGGTCAGCACCACTCCCTAGGACCAAAGTGCCACAGAAAAAGTGGTGCTTCGTGCACCACTTGTGGGGCTCAGCAATGAGCAGCCAGAAGGGAGCAGAGCCAAAGAGCTGGTCTGAGGCTCGACCTGCAACACGGAGCGCTGCTGGAGAAGGGGCAACGCTGTAGAGGCTGTGGGTTGTGCTGAGATGTGGGTGGCTCAGACTCCAAGTAGAAGAGTGGATTTTAGCTTAATACTGGATGTTGTTTTCCCTCCAACTGTGTAGTTTAGGATGTACCATCACAGCAGCAGCATGGAGAACTGGTGATCTTGTTGACTGTCCCCTCACAGTGGTGGGGTTGAGAAACCATTTTGTTGGTGGCCAGGTTTGAGCATCCTCAGCCACTTCTTTGCTCTCATATCGATCCAGATACTTTATTTTAGGGAGCCACTCAAACACACCTGGCACATGTGATTTCCCAACATCACACAGAAATGAGCATCTGTGTTTGGAATGGAAGAGAGCACTGATTTGGAGGAATGCAGTGCATGGTTAGTTACTGGGCTATGATCTTAGCAGTTACCATCCAGGCTGTACAAAGGGACTTTCTTGTTTTCATTCCTGGTGAGCTTAGGCTACTCGAAAGATTTTTGCTCTGCCAGTTTCTACCCAGAGACTCATTAAACACCTTGTGGATTCACACACTCAATACTAACCCGTTCTGAGGGCAAACACAAAAATCAAAGCTCTGATTTCAATGCCGTGTACCTTGCAGATACCGTGTGGGCCTGGGGTCCAGCTTCCTGCGCTCCGAGCTGCCCGTGCAGCCAGGGAGGATGCCCGGCAGCACCTCGGGATGCACTTTCCGCCTGTGCCAGCAGTGGGGGCAAGAACACAGCCGGAGAGGCGAGGGAGGGAACACCAGAACGAATCCGAAACTAAGGCCTGAAATCCCTTTCATTCCCCGTATTGCTGGTACAAAAACATGCCGAGACAGTGCACAGTGAGCACGACAGTCACCCCCAGGCTTGGCAGGGTGTCCCCAGGGAGGCTGCTGGTATTTCCTTTCCCCTCAGTTTGCTTTTACATCAACTCCACCAATTAAGAAACCAAATAATTCAGAGGCAGCCATGTGGCACCGAGTGCTGTAGCTACTGCTAAAAATAACCCCAAAGCCTCAGGAAAAACAGCTCCAAGGACTGCGCACCAAGCCGAGCCCCGCTGTGGTGTGTGTGAAGGGGATCACAGACCCCCCAGCTGGCCTGGCTGTCCCTGCCATGGCTGGATTTGAGGGCAGTGATGCTCCTCTGCACCTCTCCCTGGGAGAGCCCCCAGCTGCCGCGAGCTGGGGCTGCTGGGGCAGAGCAGGGAGGTGCAGGGGAGCCCCCAGACACGAAGGGCTCCAGACGAGGAGCCTGGAGTCACCTGCTCTATCCCGAGGCAAGCACTGACTTAGAAGTGGGTTCATGCGCTGGGCCTGGGTTCTGGACCTGTGGTTGATGGCTTTGCAAACCAGGAAGCATGGACAAAAACTTACCATGCCTTACTTTAGAAAGAAAATAGAAACACCCAAGAAATAGGTATTGAAAAACACTCTCTCTGAAGTCCTTGAAATTACAAAACCCATGGATTTGGGAGAAAAATGGAATTTCTTTGGAGTAAATAAGAAATCAGGGAAGGCCAGGCCACCTGGTGTAGCTCCACAGCTAGACCCATGCTCCTGCCAGGTATAGGCGTTAAAAAAAAAATAGAATAGCACATCCAGTTCTGCATAGAAGGTTTCTGTTCTTGTAAACCAAATGAAATTATTCATTACATTTATCTACAGGGTGTTCTATAAAATCAATAAGCTCTAGCACTGCATAGCAATCAAAATATGACAAGGCACTTAAACTTTGCCAATTCAATCCAATTAATTATATCTTCATTAGAAAACAGTCATTTTTATAGAGTCAGTTGGCTCTTCAAGGACCACAATACAAGCTTGATATAAGTTCATTGATTTTTACTTTATGATTTCCAGTTGAAAGCAAATAGAGATCACTCGCTTTATAAAACCGTGAAAAAATGTATTTAACATACCAATATTATTTATAAGCAGCGGCTAATATTTAAGTGCCTCTTGTACGCCTTGATAAAAGTGGTTCATGATTCAGCCCTCTCAGATGTTCAGAGGATGTTCTTCCACATTATTGCTATCGTCATTTGTCTTTCCCCTCTGACATGTGCAGTTTTTTATGCAGGAAAACTCTGTAGATGAGGCTCATCAGCAAGGAGGAGAGCAGCCTGAATACCTATGAGGTGTCGCTGCAAACAAACACCTCTGGACACCCCAGCCTGGCTCTACCACCTTTTTGTGCAACATGGCAGAAGTGAGACCAGAGGACCCTGGGGAAAGCAAGAGTGGAGGTGTGGGTTGATAGGCACACTCCACGTGTAGGGCGTTAGAGGAAGGGAAAAGCTGAGCAGGTGGTAAGGACTTTTCAGGGTGACAAGTAGAGGTAGAAAAGTTTGGTTAGGACTAGGGATTGCAGCAATGGCAAGAAGAACCCCAGGATTCATTGGGTGCTCATGAAGCTCACAAGCCCTCTGGAAAATGAAAGGTAAGAGGCAAATACTGCAAAAAGAAATGTACACCAGGCAGTGGGCAGCATTGAACCCAGCTCCTCTCAGTGCAGGAAGGTGCTGCTCCGAGGTCCTCAGGACCTGCACCTGGGTCTCTCTGGTGAGTCAGTGCCACATTTTTCTTAGGAGCAGCCCTTACCAGAGAAGCCACATTGGTAAGTGCAAAACAATCCCCCAGTAATAGCAAACACTTGGGGTTTGCTGTTTTATTGACATTAATAAGGCACTCATAATAAAAGTCTGAATATATGAGGGAAGGATGAGTCAAACTGCTTCTGTCCCATCAGTGTCTCAGATCTTCCCAAAACTAAGGAGAGTGTCCAGAGAATGAGGATCTGCACTTTTGAAGAAAAAGATGAAAAGTGAAGAGAAGACTGAGTTCTGTTTCCTTTCCGAAGCATGACTCTTGTTTTCAGCTAGAATGCATCAGATACAGATGAAAATGGAAAATAAAGTTGCGTTTCCACAGTAGTTATTTGCAGTTCTATGGTGCACTACTTCTTCTTCCTGAGATGCCCTGCCTAGCCAAGGTAATGCCAGCACTAGGATGTCACTGGCACATGGGAGAGGTTGCCACCCATAACCAGCAGACAAGGAGGGTGTGCAGGGGCCCTGGAGCCACGCACAGGGCTGCGTCTGCAAGCAGGCAAGCCTCTGAAATGGCAAGTAAGCTTCACAGCCAGCAGGCAGGGCTGCTGCCATCCCCAGAGCACAGGCACCTGGGCTTGGCTCAGCAGGAGAGAGGACTCGGGAGCAGGAGCCACTTGTGGTGTGTCTCAAGGCACAGAAGTCTTGGCACTTCTGTGAGCTCGAGTCTTCAGGGAGGTGAGTTGTAACAATCCCAGAGGAAAGCTGGTGTCTGCCTTAAACTTCTCCTTTCCCCCTTACCATGGGTTTTGGACACTGGAAGAGATGTAACAGGGTGAATAACTAGATGAGTCTCAAGCCAATTTTTTGATGGTATTGAACTCAGCCAGGTTAATGGGAGTTCCTCAAGCCAGCAACAGGAGAGGGGAGGAAAAAGATGTGACGAGAGGAGGTGATTAGCAGATGGCACCAGGGGAGCCCAGCCCAAGCCAGAAGAGCTGCTACAGAGCCAGCTCCCTCCCGCAAATGCAGAGACTTTGCTGGGATGGACGATTCACTCCTGGAGGACCAAGAGTGAGCACATGCAACAGAGGCTTCAGTGCCACCCACCACTCTCCTGAGGCTCCTTCCCTGCATTCGACTGAGCCCCTGGTGTGGGGAATGAAAGGAGAAAGCTGTTATTGGGCTCAGGGCAAACAAAGAAGGGGCTGGATGTGGTGGGTGACAGCAGTGAGAGGAGATGGGGCTGAGCCCCCAAACACCCCCACCTGTGCAAAGCCTGTCCAGCGGCCAAGCCCTGCTCCCAAGACCGCGCATTCCCAGGACAGCAGCAGTGAGTCGGGGGACAGCAGCAAGAGGAGGCTGCCCTTGCAAACACAGCGGTGAGAAAGCCCTTAGAAGAGTGAGTGACAGTAATTGGGAGTAATTGCAGCAACACGGACATGGACACAGCTTTTTAGTAATTCTCAGCTTCCTATGAAACAACATGAATAATCCCCCTCTAAAGTGATGGTTAGGGCCAGCCTCGTCATTTTTTTGCATTTTGCCTTAAACTAGTTGTAAATTGAGATAATCAGTTCCTGTGGGATTTTTAAGAAGACCACACATCTATTACACATTTCAAATCAGCTGTTTTCCTACCTATCTTTGCTTAATGTAATTTTTCTTTATTGACCCTATAAAAGAAGAAAATTTATGTTGTTTTTCACTCAGACCTGCTCTCCTGGTTACAGATGCCTTGGCAGACATTTCCGACCAGGAAGGAAAATAAAATTAGGCCCAAATTCTGAAACGTTTTCGCAGAGATCACAACTCCTATCTTCAAGGTTTTGCAGTGCCTCAGTTTGCTGGAACACGACATGGCACTACAGGAGACAGAAGCAGATGTCAGCAGCCACTGCAAGAGCTCCCTCTGCTAATAAGGGTTACCCAGGCTTTAGGTTAAAGAGTGACTGATGGCATCATGCAGAACCATAGTCCAGGTAACAGCCATCAGGCCTAATTTGGGTGTAAAACTGCTGATGAAACCCAAAGCACATTTGCTCTGCCTCACGCCTTAGCTTTTTATCTGACAGGGCTTCCTACCTTCCTCCTTATCACCTCACAAGCTCTCTGGTGGCTGTTCCAGGAGGATGGAAGATGTTTGTAACCTGTAGCACCAATGATCAGAAAATTCAAGTGTGATTGAGAAGAAAATGCTCATGTTCTGTTCAGAATAAGTCTCATTCAGTCTGCATTTTCCATTTCAGTGTTGCAGCTAGCAAAGCAGGCTCATCTGCCTTGAAGGCTCAAATCACAACATTGCTGAGCGACCTGAAGAAGTGGCTGCTCCTCACCCTGGCTTAGGAGTCAAGTGGTACCACTCCAAAAAGAATGGGTATAGTAAACCAAAGGCAAAGGCTCAAACTTCTCATGGGAGTGGATGAAGGCAGATGCACCTGGTGGAAGTTACAAGGTATTATGAAGAGAAATAACCTTTCAGGGCCAGGAGAGGGAGTGTGGTGCCCTGTGCAGGGGCAGAGGAGCAGCCTCCCCCAGTGGGTGCCCTGCCTGACACTGCATCCACCAGGCTGAGCGCTGAGGGCTCCTCAAAATGAAACTCTTCTGTTCACAAGGTCTGTGGCAAAAAGCAGTATTTCCACATTTCTGAAAGCCAGGGCTCTTATGTGGGTGTCTAGAAAGGTCTAATAGCATGACAGTGTCAATCCTCTACCCTTATTTCACAGAGCATATCCCTCATGATTCCAAAAGCCTGGCAGACTTCTTGAGAACTTTCCTTCAGGACAAAGTATTTTAAACTGCTTCTGTAGTATGAAATGCTTTAATCTGAGATTTGGTATTTGGTATGGGTCTTGTATGCTTCTTTCCATCAGTCACAATGCCCCTTTCAGGCAGCCTGAGAAGTGACTTCCCCCTCTGTGCATGCAGATATGCTACAGGAAATGCAAACAACTTGTAAGCAAACTCGGCTGAGACCTGCCCCTGCATCCCTGGGGTTACCAGTGGGGTGCACACAGTAAACGAGCTGGGCTGTGGTGGGTCGGTGCAGTTCAGAAAGAATGTGAGTAATTCTTCAGAGCAGAGGTTAGCACATAAACCAGGGAGCAGAGGTCAGAGCAGCATGATTAGAACATTTGAGACAAGGAGGGTTTGAATCTGGATTTGTTCAATTCTCTGCAGCTTGGCCTTTCTAAAAATTTTTGGGAGAAAAATGGACAAACACATTATGCATTATGATTTATAGCATATGGAGAATCTTTGTTCTGTCATGGTTGTTGGGCACTGGAGTGTCAGCACTCAGGTCCAGAAGAAATTCCTAATAACTGTTTTATACTAGAAACAAACAGGCTTTCTTTCTGCAGCCAAGCCCTATCAGCAGAGCACCTTCTGCCAGGCAGGTCTTGGTCTCTCTTCTTGCCCCTCTTCACTATTTGAATTGGCCACAAGATCTGGATGACTGTGAAGAACCTTTGAATGGAATTAAGCACAAAGCAGTGCTCCGTTTCTGGATCTTTCCTCCTAAACAGAAGGTCTACATCCATCCTGAGCTTGCAGGGAAAATCTGCCCCTCTGTAGAGTACAGAAACTTGGCTCTAAACAGAAATTTAGGCACCATCTCTAAAAACAATCTAGCCTATTCATATTATGGAATAAAAAGAGAATTTTCTGTCTAGCATGCTCAAATAACTTTGTATCTATCATGCTGGAAATAGCTCCCAGATAGCAAGGCTCACTCATCACGCAAACTCCTTCTCTACCAGTATGTAATCCTTTCATTATCCACTGCAGAATGACTTGTCTGCCGTCACACAAACCTGTTCAACTCCACCAGTATGGGTGTAATAGCACTTTCTTGGGCAGTCTTCAAAAATCCCACCAGTGCCCAGCTGGATTTCTGTATTTATGGGACCTGCGAGCACAGGCTGGTGGCTCTGATCAAACCATGACAAAGCTGGGGGCTTGGTCTCCCCTAATCAGTCCTAAAATACAGTTTTTACAGTTGTCCCACTCCCTGCATGGTTTTGGCATCCTGACAGTAGTTCAAATAAAGCTGCTAATTTCTGGAAGAAAAATGACAAAGCCTTTTTCACAAGCAAGCTATCAAAAGCAACTTCTTTGATTACTAAGTAAGGCAAGAAACTGAATCAGCTCTGTTTCCTTGCAGCACTTTTGGTATTCTATTGATGTTTCTAAGATTTCTCATCTCCTGACACACTGAGACATTCATCTTCAGTTACAGTCAAAACCCACAGGTTTGAAGAAAAGTCAAAAATTTGTCCTCATCTGCTGCCTGTGATGCAGTCAAATGTTTCAACCCAGCAGCTCCAGAACATTTCATCCCTTCTGCAGTGTTTGCTCAAGTATGTCCACTTCTCCCCAGTTCTTTGCCCCTCTCGCGGTGTTTCTCAGCTAAGGGCTGTGTCTGAAGAGGGCTTCACTGAGCACTTGCAGCACCACAAACATCAGCCTTCGAGGTGCTCTGTGAAGAGGCTGTTAAACAACAGTGCAGCTGTAGGAAAAAAGTGGGAGCAAAATATCAGCCTGACAGACCAACCTCACAGAAACACATCAACAGAAACAGGAGTGACACGGTATCAGGTTAAAGGCAGAGCTACTGGATAGTGTCAGTGGAGGAAACACGGAGGCAAGTACATTTTTCAGAGGGGAAAAAAATAAAAAATAAAAAAGAGGCATTGTCATTCTCTGCAAAATTCTGAAGTTGAATATACCTTCTAGCTGTTGATTGTTTTCTCCCAAGATGCTGAACAGAATAATTCTTATGGAAAAACACAGCAAAGATGTGAAGAAAGCATATTACAAAATCAGAATACATTTGTCAATCTAAATCACTGAGGTTTAAAAAATTACTGGATACAAATAGCATGAGTAGCACAATCTGCACACACGTGGACCAGATCCTTGGGGTGCGGGAGAAGGGCATGGGGCATTTCAGGGTGTGGCAGCTCTTGCTTCTGGTGCCACCCCTGCTCTGAGCCGTGCAGCACAAACGTGCCAGGCAGCAGCTGCCTCCCCCCTGGGTAACAGCATCCCTCGGCCCTGCTGAGCTCCTGCCTGGGTGCATCACTGCTGGCTTGGGAAGGAAAAAGTCAAACCGCGCCATGCGTGAAGGAGTAGGCCCCTTGCACAGGGATGAGTTTGCTCACTTCCATAATCCCTGTGGCTGGAGAAGACTTGAACTAGAAAAATTTTTCAGTCTAGTTGGCCAAGGACTGTTGCAGCACCTGAACCAGCAGCTGTGAGGGCTAGAGGACCAAAAAGCTCAGGTGCAGAAAGAGCCCGCTGGCGGGCCTCAAAGTCTAAAATCCCCCCCAGACTCAGGGTAAGAAAAGCTTCTCCCATCAGGCTTCATGATTCTATGTGTATTTGGTCTGTGTGATTGGCCAGCAGCCAGATGCCCCTTGTATCCCTTAAAGGGCTGTAAGCCAGCCCCCACCCCGCCCCCTCCTTCTCCCCGTTGGTTGCTGTTGTATTACCCTGCCCCGCTTCTGAACCCCTTTATAAATGGGTCCTAGGCGCCAACTCGGCCTCGTCGTGCATGGAATCCTTCGTTGTAGATTAGCCATAAACTCACTGGGAATTCTATACGGAGAGCCGCCTCCTGACTCTTTGCTCTAGTGCCGCCTGAGCTGGCCAGCTCAGTGTGAGCGTGGCTGTGTGTTTCCATCGCACGGGTGAGAGAGCTGCTTGCGGGTGTGCAAAATAGCACTGCCGGGGGTTCCTTGCTAAGGAATGCTTCAGGAATAACGCAGCAGCATCTCCACCGAGCACCCCACACGGCGATAAAGAACTTTTAACAATCAGTACTTAATGCATCCAAATCGCACTTTCAAGCAACCAGCGTTTAGGTCAAGTGTCCTTTTGGGGCATTAGTTGCATGCAGACACATTTACATTTCTATATTTATGCATTTCTATCGCATACTCGGAGTTGCCCAGGCTGCTCTTATGTGGTACAAATCCTGTCTCTTTGCCTGAGCTTGGCCCTGGCAGGAAAAAGAAAATCAACCCCATTCAGCTGCGGTCCCAGAGTGCCCTTTTGGGGACAAAACTGCAGTTCCAGTGAGCTTCCTTAATCTAATAGAAGCAAATACCACTCCTAGACATTGTACTCTTGCATGCCTGACCCTGACAGGTTTGTGACTGTATCTTGGACTGACTCTCATCTGGGCTAACAGGCACACTTTTTTAGCTGTAAAAGAGAGTACATTTCATTCATACAAAAATGTGTCGCACCTGAGTAAGAAACGTATCGTGTATTCCCAAGAACTGGACAGAAATGCAGGTGTTGTTGGCTCCAAAATCCCCCAGGTGATTAAACGTTATTTCAGAGCTGTTTGAAGAGCAGATGCTCTGTATTAACAAGATCAATTAGAATCCGATTCCGTGTCACTGTCCTGGACACTGCCAGCAGCTGGAGCTCTGTATTTTGGTTTAGCTATAGCTGGGCAGAAGACTAAACCAATTTAGGTAGGTGGTGAGATGGCTGGAATAAATGGGGTGCTGGTGCTGTCTGACACTGCATCCAGCACCATTGCTGGAGGAGATTACTTTGATATGAGGATTTCTTTTCAAGGCAAGCATCCCTAAATCTTGACCAGAGATTGGGGTAAGAAGCAGTAGTGCAGGCATGCTCTTCCCATTACCCCTTTTCATCTGGCAAAAGGACAGGTCTACCTGGCACTATGGTAGCCAAAAATCCTCTTTGCAGGGGGCACAGGAGCTGTCTGTTCCCCTTCTCCTACAGCACCTAGAAGTCCTGTGTCTCCTCAAAAAACCAAAAAAAAATTTAAAAATCAAAATTTGCCTTTCCTTTTGGAAAAAAAGGTGGTTGCTGATTTTTTTTTTTTTTAAGTCTATGGATCTGCTCACCTTCAGAGTGTGATTCTGCAAGATCCTGTGACCAGGGAGGCATTGGATGTTGCCAGGCTGCAGACTCAAGGCTGCTTTAATGGCCTCAAGCTACTTGATGGATCAGCAGCTAAACTGTTTTTTTCGATGGGTCCCACTACTGAGCACTCTGCTTTCCTGGCACAAGTGGGCAGCCTCATCCTTCTCAATTTTGTGAGCCACGAGAGCCTCAAAACAGCATTCTCTTTAAAGGAGAGCAGTCAAGGAGAACTATGCTAATTATCTTGGGTAGAGGATCCTTTAGGTCTTTGCCAGTTTTTATCAAAGCATAAAAAGCAATTATTAAAATTAATGCAATTAACCATGTGTTCTACTTCTAGCAAAACTATTTTTGGCAAGGATTCCCATCTGTCCCATTCAGCAAGATCAGCCAGACTTCGCTCTCTATTGCACTTCTCAGAGTTCTCATGTGGAGCTTGGCAAACACATGCCTTTTTGCAGGGAGGAGCACCCCCATTGCATCATCTAGGTTACCTGAGAATTGCCATCACCTGGCAATTGTGTCCTCATCAGGACAAATACTTACACTTCTTTCTCTGTTGCTCTGTGCTGGCACTGTGGATGCCCCTGGGTGAGGAAATGCTGCACCTCCTTCCCTGAGCAGGTAGCCAGTGGGAAAGGTTGTGGGTCCAAGAGACAGGTTTGTCTGCAGGTTTTCAAAAAAACAGCTTCTATCTGTATTTTTCGCAGTTCTACAGCCTGCCTGACATAAAGCAATTAGAAATTAGTTCATTTACATTTTCATACAACTGAAGACAAAACAGCACAAGGGGAATGCATGTGAAGGGATAAAGACCTGACTCCAGGGTAGTGTCCATGGGCCCATCGATACTCAAAGTGTTCTCAATCTGGAAACTTGACACAAACACCTGTATAAACATGAACACAGCAGGTGTGATTGTCTGGAGTGGGGGCACATGCATCTTCCAAGTGACTGGAATTCTGGGCATGGTTTTGCATTTGCCATCCCCTCACAGTCCTCTGGCAGCAGCATCCTCTGCAGGGAGATCTCACCTCTGTACAAGTGAAAGAGAACCCTGAGAAGAAAATAGCAAGGGCAGGTCAGTTTATCCTTTGTGCCCCTCATCTGAAGTTGCACAGATGAAGGATGCTGAGCAGATGAAGGAGATTATTCTAACATGACATACTGAAATCACAGAGGTGAGGCTGTTTATTTTGACTGGAAAATAGAAAACCAAACTGTAGTTTCACCTGTCCAGTGAATACACCAAGAGGAAGGGAAGCCCAGATGTGATGCTGTCACTGACATACCTACTTGCTGGTTTCAGACTAGCTATTTATTAGTACTTTGAAGTGAAAAAGCTGTAATAGATTGAGTGGGGAGGTGTGATACGGACATAATTAAGAACAGAAACCTAATAAAAGATATATGTTAAATGCCAAATAAATGCCTACCCAGTGTAAAGAAAAAATATCTGGGATATAAAACCTAAGGGGATGATTAAATACATAAAAAGGAAACTGACTCAAAGTCTTTAGACTCAGTCTCTCTGGTGGCTGAATCCCACAGTGTCCATGCTTGGCAGCACAACAGCATATTGCTTTCCACTTGCCATACTTCCTGAGTAAAGGAGCCCAAGTAACAAAGTTGGCAGCACATATTTGATTTGTGCTTAAAGCCGTTAATATCCCTACCTGGTGGGAGACTAATGTTGGAGAAGCACTCACCAGACAAGTTGTCTGAAGAATTTGCTCAAAGCTGCCTTGAGGTTGCCGCCATTTACCTTTGCTGCAGCATTGCTCCCCGTGCCGAAATACAAAGATTCCTCCTGCAGACACGCTCCCTGTGCTGCATTTTGCCTGGTTCAAAATTAATTCTCAAAATAATACCTAAACATATTTTTCTCACCATATGATCACTGCAACATCATGGCAGGAAATGTTGCTCTCTGGAAATGGCATTCCCTTTGTAACCCAGGTTCACAACAGTCAGATGGTTTTACCCTGCTCACTCCTCAGAAATCCTGTTCTGATCCCTTCCAGCATTGCAAAGAGAAGTGGCATTTATCGAGACACTCAGTGAAAATTCTTCCCATTTCATTCTCTCTCCCAGGCATTAAAATCCATAAAAGATTCTTGCCTCTTTAAGCTATTGAAAGACTGGCATTAGTGATTTAAAGTTAATTAAACAGGAGATTCCAGGGTAAATTCCATTCTCACAAATGGCAGGGAAACCCTAAGGTAAGTTCAGTGAGGTTCAATGTGCAGTAGCACAGGAGCGAGGGCTCCTTCCAGGCCAGCAGAGTGGCTCATGAGTGAACTGCAAACAGCACTTGCCACTCCATCAGTTAGCTCAGTAGAGTAATGCATGCCAGTGATCGAGAACATTTTCATGGAATATTGTGTATATTATCCTGGTCTTTTGGATTACATTTAAACAATAAAACACAAAATAGCAGGTTCCTGAATTGTGATAGTCATAGGTTTTATTGTTCTGTTCTGATTTCTTGAAAACATACACATTTCTATTTTACATTTGTGTGCATACACGTGCATATGTGTGTCTCTCCATATTGAAAACATATGTGTAGTGTCTCAGCACATGAAAGCAACATTCCAGCTGAAATTTTATCTTCCTGGAGATCAGAAAATCTCAGTCCCAGATGGCAGACATGCTCTCTAGCCAGTCATGTTCCATTTCTCACTTGAGGCATTTTGGATTTGTGCAGTAATTGTGCACACTAGAGTTTTAATGCTGCGTAGAAAGAACACAAACAGTCTAGCTGAAAATGTATGAATTGCATAAGAACACATGCATATCTCAGGAGGTGGTAAATACTTCAATTTTTGTCTCCAATTTGCATCCTTTACTTGCTATTATTGCTAAATGCACAAATAACGTAACATAAAATTACAAATACCAAACACAAAGTTACATCCAGTACAGGATAACTTATTAATAATGGCACTGGCGATGTATTATGCTGGAAAAAAATACACAATGGTTCCTCTGCAAGGCTTGTATCTCTACAGTGCCACAAGGAAATGTCCAGGTCCCTTCCTCATTGTGCAGCCATAATCAGTCACTTTTGGGAAGGAGAGCGCTCATTGTATCTCCCTGTGATTTTAACTCTGTTGCAGCAAGCTGATTTTAGCAAAGTGGGTGAACAGAAATAGGATTCCAAGAATGTGATGTAAATAGCAGACCCAATTCTGATCTCATACGCACTAGTTAACATCTCAGTTTACAATTTACATCTGTGGAGTTATTCCTAATTTGTGCTGGATTGGGCCTACAGAATAATACCACAACATGTCTTTTTTAACAATGCAAGGCCAACTTTCACAGAATTCTAAACACAGTTACCTACCATAATAATCAGAATCTCAGCATCTTGCAGGATCACACCAAAGTCCACTGTATGCCATTTTGTTGTGGGGAAGATTGTTTGGGATCAAAGAGTCTCCTGCTTTAGCTAATGAACAGATAGGAAGAAAAATGAATGATAAGAAGTAATTGCAACTTGCAAAGTAAATTACACCATTAACTGCTCCAGAAATCAATAATCAGGCACAAAAAGAACTTCAGTTGAGGGGATGACAGAAGAAAAAATAAATCTCTTGGGCATCTTGCCACTCTGGGGATTTTAATTTTGAGTTTTCCACTCCCATCTATCCATTCTTATTGCCCATCCATCAACCTCCTGATGAATATAAAGGACTCCAGTATGAAATGCCAGAAGATTGCTGGTTTGGTAGAACAATGGAAAGGGAGTCTTTCAGGTTTGGAGGAGGAAGGGTAAATTACAGATGACAGTTTAGAAAAGCTTGTCTCTGCTCTTGCTTTTTTCCCCTAACATCTCTCTTTAGTAGCATTGGCAGTCTAATAACCATTTCAAAGGTAACCAAAATCGTTCTCATGGGAAAATCATCTGGAAATCTCCTCCTGATTGACTCTAACTACTGACATAATTTTTAATAGAAGTGCAACATGATATATGCTTTTGCTTATTGGTGTAGTTTTAAGCAGGGACAAAGTGGTTGTTTAAGCTCACTCCCATGTTAGAGGCATTTATCTTCCACCCCTTTGTATTTACTATTTACATCCTCATAAGAATGCTGACACTGTAGCCTTCCTTATTAGCAATACTCCTTGATTTAATGGCGTTTATGAATATCTCTATATTTTGGGCTTTATTAATGAACACTGTGATTTCTTCTGTGTGCCTCCTTATGACAGGTTATTTGCTATGGATTTTATCCAGAAGGGAGTTAAAAAGAAGGAGGTGGATCAAGCAGAAAGCCTACATGGCAAACATTGCCACCATTGTTGTGGTTACATAGGTGGTGGCAGAAAGCCAACACTTCATTAAAAGAGGGTGATAGGTTAAAATACCCATCCTACAAGAAGGGAAAAGTGGGATGCGTAGAGAAAAAAAAGTGTTTTCGACAGGTACAGCTCACCTAGGCTGTGAGCTGGACGCTGCTGCAAGCAGATACTATCATGGTCTGTAGGGACACCGGATGCCCAGGCTGCTGTGAGAAAAGCTGGTGGAAGTGCTGTGTAAAAACCCTCACGGTTGGAAACCCAGTTCCTGCAGTGCACTTATGGCAAACTGAGGCTACTTGTGCAGGAAGCGTTTACTGGTGGGTGCAAGAATTGCTCAATTACACCTCCATAGCACCATGGCTCTTAGACACTCTCCAGAAACTGTCCAAATCCCAGCTCCTCATGCGAAGGAAAGCATGGACCTGCCACTTGGAAAGGGGGACCGGTAAGGAAGAGGATGTCAGTGGGTGCAGCTTTTCCCAGAGACCATAAATCTGACACAACTCTGGCAGTTCTGTACCATCACCAGGGCAAGAGCAATGAGCTGGTCAGGCCCCGCTGTGGCTGGAGAGGTACTTGCATCACAATCCAAAATAGCCCCAAGGCTGACTGCACGCCTTCCCCAGCAGCACTACAGCCTTGTATCACCACCTTAGATCATGACTCTGGAGGGATGGACTAGAGGAAAGACACAGACCAGCAGGCTTGAAGGTGAATGGGAAACAAGAAACCTGAAAGAACAATTTTTTATGCTTGCAGCTAGTGTTTTATTTTGAATAAACATGGGCACTCACAATTATGAGCATTTTTTGGTTAATTACTTCTATTTATGTTGGCAATTATCAAGTGTCATATATGATTATTTTATATCCTTAAACTTTGTCAGCTGAATGTGTAATCTTTAGCTCCCTACGTGTGTAAGGCTTATTTTTACATACACACAGTTATGTTTTTATATCTGCAGTAATTCACCAGTCAAAACATGACATGCATGATTTTGGTTCCAATCTTTCCACTTTAATTCTGCTCTCACACCTTCCCTCCCCCCAGTAACCAGTCATATTTGACTGATCTTTTCAGGTTAGAAACTAAAAAGGAAGAAATATGCCAAATTTATTTGCAAATTCTCCTTGTTGAGCCCTATCACTTTAGCGACAGCCCTCCCTGAATTCCCTCCTCATTTGGATTTGAAAAGTGGATGTAACCCCTTCAAGGCTGGACACATTTTCTTTGGATCATTTTCCTGTTTGCCTTTGCAAACAGGAAGAGACTGATCTTCAAAGGGCTTTATTAATCGCAATAAAACATAATCTACAGTATTTCCATTTACACATAAAGATGTCTTAAATCCCTTAGTAGCAGAGATTAGCCTGGAAAAGGACTTCATATGTTCCAAAGGACAGATAAAAACTTCCAAAAATTAGCAAAACTATTTTTTTCTTTTACACACCAAAGCTGATTTTCCTTCCATGAGCATGAAAAGCTTAATTTTTATTAAGGAATACAGTGACCACTTTGCAGCACTGTAAACGTATTTGGTCTTCAGTCATGCAGACTAAAACAGGTTTTGTGAGAGTTTAGTTAAAGCTGCCTGTACAAGCTCCCACCAAAACTGGTGCAAGACATGATCCTCTCCAGGACCTGCTACCTGACTCAAATGCCAGTGCTGATTTTACCAAACTAAGAGAACAGATGTGAAATAGGATACCAAGGATGGTTTGGGATAGCAACATGTCACTGCCATGTCTGTGACCATGGTGCCTTTGAGCCACCTATACTGATAGGGATATTTTTTCCTCTTTATGATCTGTTTTGCGGCATTGAACCTAATTACATGTTGGAGTGAGTGCATGTTTTTTCCCTGGCCATACCACTGGTATCCAGGCTGAAATGCCAACCTTTATATACATAATTAAACCAGTGTTTATAACACTACAGTGTAGCAACGCCTTAATTTTTGAGGAGAGTGAAATTCAAAACACCTCTCTAAAATAATAATAAAAGAGATTGAAAATATAAGTGAGAGCAAGCCAGATGCAGATGGGAGTGAGCAGAAGCAGTATGGAGCTTGGCACAGCATTCGCACACTCATTTGCTAGGCATATGCCTTTCTCCATGTTACGCCTGCTTACTGTAGTTGGTAAAGGGTTGCCCTTTTTCACAGAGTATTTTTCCTGGGCTAACTTTGAATTTAGCCATGCAGGCATGAGGAGCCATTTTGTGCTTGGTGCCTGCAGAACGTGTTGCCCTGTGTACCAGTGGGTGAGTTTGTAAATGGTTTTCTTCAGTTTTCCCCTGTGTGTGTATGCCGAGGCAGCAGCACACATGTGAAATGGACATGCGTGTTATGCTGTCTGTCTTCAAGTCTCTGTACAGATATTAACTAATTAGTCAGTAAGAGCTGCGACAAGGCTGTTGCAAATGGCAGAAGCTGCAGGGGATACAGCTCGAACACCAACTCTGCCTCTGAACGCACAAGGGCCCAGGGAATGGGAAGAGAAGCAAACAAGCTGAAAGGCCAGAGCAAGCCAGCAAGAGGGCTTCAAAAATACAAATAAATTTAGCACATTAAGACTGGCGGCATCTCATGTAGGTTTGATGGTTATACTAAGAATGGACTGTCAATCTGGACTGTTAGCCTTTACCATGGACAGATTATAACGTAAGTGCTACTCAAGCCTTAATTATAGCAAATCAATGTTTTGACACACCAGTTCAGGACAACAAAGGTCCCATGGTAAAAAGAGGTTTCTACACTTCTTTTTAATTTGCACCAGGCTGCTGAGACCTCTGATGCATAACTTCTGAGTGCTTTGGTTTTCCATTCTTAGTTTTCCAGGAAAATATGATTTTTCCTTGGGGACTAAGGTTAATCTGGTAATTAAATCCAAGGTCTCAGGTTAGGTTCCAAGCTAACACAGAAACACCCAGGGTTTGCCCTGATCTCTCTATTCTGGTTACCCTGGCTGTGGTTTTTATAGCTGTCTTCTTTGGGAGGAAGTCTGCAACAGTTCAGAGTGAATGAGCATCCCAGGCAGTCTGAATGAGGATAAAACTGTCTATTAAGAAGGAAAATATGGTTGGTATGGTAGGATGTCACTTTAAGAATCAGAGTTATCATAGCTGGAGTAAGGAACTGAGGCTGTGCTTGATGCCAGTAGGTCAACCAGCATCACAGTGGCTTCACAGATCATGACCAGTTTTTGTTTATTTGGGGATGGGACCTGCTCTTTACCTAATATGTAACACAGCCATTGCAATCAAGGTGACCCTGATGTCACAAAAACCATCTGGATTAGGATGACTAAATACAACACCTCAAGGGCCCAGCTACAGGCTGGGACAGAGCAGTCACTTCTGGCACAACTTTTCAGTTTTCCTTTTTCAGAAGAAAAAACGGTGCTGAAAGCCCTTTCCCATGGGGTGAGGAGAACAATGAGATATGAACATAACCCTCCAAGTGTGTTCAACTGCCTTCCTGGGTCTTGAGGGGAAGCCCTTAGCTAAGGGAACTGGCTAGCTTGTGTCAGTGCCAGATAAAGATTTTTTTTAATACAGAGCATTAGAGAAAAGAAAAAACTTTAAAAAGCGGAGGGAGGAATATTTACAAGTGCATGAATGGAAGCTTTGTCGACAGTTTTCTGGCGAGATAAGGAGCTGGACTGGCCCATCTCTGCATGGCATGGACACACTCCTTGCCTTTGAGTCTCTCAGGAAAGAGCAAAAGGAGCTGCTGACATTTCTGCTTAAAAGGAAGAATCAATGAATCTTTGTTTCCCACTGCCTGCTTGTTTGACCTTATTGTGTTGCAGAATAGAAAAGGAATGAAAGAGAATGGGTGAGGGGTGAGCAGATTTGTGCTAATAAAATCCGAGACAAGATCACAGCCCCCTGATCATCACTGGAGATGCCATTATTTGGTTGTTGTCCTATTTGCCGCTGTTGCTCATTTCTAATTCTTGCTTTGCTGTAATAAGTCACACTCTTTCCAGCCATCATCCCTGTATTGACAGGCAAATGTCACCCAGGTTTGATTGACGTCCATTGCTCCTGAATACAGAAGTATGATTTAGGAATCAAATCTGTTTGTTTATTTAAACAGCTCTTTGTGTACCTTGTCTATCTGTAAGCAGGACAAATTCCTTAATATTTTCCCTGCAACAACGCCACAAATATTGTACATTCACCTTCCCACTCAGTCACAGAGGTGCCCACCAGACCTTGGGGGAGAAGTCCTTCATGCCTTAAAAAAAAAGAAAAAGAAAAAGAAAAAGAAAAAGAAAAAGAAAAAGAAAAAGAAAAAGAAAAAGAAGCACAAGATTTAACAAAATGCTTTGCTGCCCCCGAGTTAAGCCAAAGAAATCTTTTTCTCAGGTCCAGGCATCTGTTGATTTGCATATACCCCGGACTTTTCTTTGGGCTTCTAAACAAAAGAGAACACTTTCCCTCACTGTCAGTTTGCAAGCAGAGCAGCGGCTGGCTTTAACACCGGGAAACACTGTAGCTGGTGATGAGTATGTCAATTTTAATTCACAGGAAAAACTATTTCCTTCTCTGCCTTTATGGTTGCAATTGGGACGAGGAGGAAGAGGGAGATCCGAAATTGCCAGAGATGTTAACCTCTTTATTATTGTGGGAGGTACATTTTCAAATAACTTTTACTTGGACAATTGGTAAAACATCCCTGCATTTAAAGCGGTATTTCCCAGAAAACACTAACATGGCAGAGTGGCCTCAGGGAAGCGTTAAGCAGGAGGTGGATTGACCTTTTAATTCTCGATCGGTGACCTGAAGGGTACCCAGAGGCTGCTAAGCACATCTCTTCCTTTCGGTCTGCTTCAGAAAGAGCTGTCATCGCAAGATGCAGCTAGGGAGTGAGGCTCACGATTTCGCTGTTCATCCGTTTGCGGGAGGGGTGGGGGAGGGAGAAAAGAAAAAAAAATATATATTTCCCACACTGCCAGAGTAATGCCAAACTCTCTGTGAGTGGGAAGAGCAGAGCAGATGCTGGAATGAGATGCCAAAGCAGCTCCCCTTTCCCCTGCGCTTTTGGGTGCCTATAAATTGCTCCAGCGCGCTCGTCAGCCTCCTCCTCTCCTGGCAGGTGGCACCCGGGCAGGNTGCGGGAGGGGTGGGGGAGGGAGAAAAGAAAAAAAAATATATATTTCCCACACTGCCAGAGTAATGCCAAACTCTCTGTGAGTGGGAAGAGCAGAGCAGATGCTGGAATGAGATGCCAAAGCAGCTCCCCTTTCCCCTGCGCTTTTGGGTGCCTATAAATTGCTCCAGCGCGCTCGTCAGCCTCCTCCTCTCCTGGCAGGTGGCACCCGGGCAGGATCCCGCTCTCCTTTCGGCTCCGGCTCCGGCTTCGGCTCCG